>OY288285.1:1510242-2110242 GCA_958450335.1 Hibiscus tridactylites | reverse complement strand
TCATCTCTTTGTTCTTCTTGTTCTTATTCTTGTTCTTCTTTATTTTATTCACAACACGTTATCAGCACGATCTCGCTCGCTCAATTACTGTGATTATTGTTGGTGGTTCTCGAAAAGAATTTCAATTTGATATTGGTGACTACATCTATCATATATTCAGCTTACCTTGGAAAGTATGTTTTACATGTATTCAAATGAGTTGAAAAGAGACATGGCGTAAAAAAAAAGATTATGAGAAGATGCCTTGGTTCATTTGCTACGTCATCATTGTCTTTGAGACGAAATTCAATATCGGTAAATTTTGGTTTTATTTTTATTCTTTATATTATTATTTTAAAGTGCGATAAATCATGATGATTTTGAATTTACAAGAAGATTATTATAAAGTCTATATTTGCTCGAAATCAATATTTCTTCTTCGTTGAAAAACTTGACCATAGACTTCTCCCAATTTTAAGTTACGAAAATTCTTTTTGATCCAAAAAGTTGTATGAGAGGCATTCCTTGAAGTGAATGCAAAGCATGATGTTTATTCCATGTGATTATCAATGATGGGGCATTCCCTGAAGTGAATGCAAGCATGATGTTTATTCCATGCAATTATCAATGATGGGGCATTCCCTGAAGTGAATGCAAGCATGATGTTTATTCCATGTGATTATTGGATCAGTTTCATTCCCTGAAGTGAATGGAAACATGGTAAATCATTATTCAATTAGAGACATAATTTCGATATAATCCAAGTATAATTGGCTGGACATCCCGTTCTGCGAGGCTACTGGTCTCAAAGGAGGTTTTTAAAGGACCTTGTGGACATGTTTAACAATGCCGCGTACGAGGATTAAATCTTTGTTCTCTGTAGGGGTGTGCAAAAAAATCGAAAAACCGAAACCGATTCCGAAACCCGAAAAAACCGAACCGAAAAATAGGTTAACCGAACCGAAAAATTCGGTTTCGGTTCGGGTTTTTATTTTTTAAAAAGAAACCGGTTCGGTTACGGTTTACGGTTTTGGGATAAACCGGGTAACCGAACCGACCGATTATATAATATATATTATTATATTATATGTTATTTTATTATTTTATATTAAAAATTAAATTTTATTTTATTTTCTCATTCCCCAAAAGTAAAACTATAATTTTATTTTATCAAGTTTAAGTGTTTAACTTGCTAGTATTAGAAAAGATAATAATATCATGTGTCGTTTTTAAAAAGTATGTACTTTTTTCTAACATATTATTAAAATTTATATTTTTAATAAACAAAATAAAAAAACCGTTACCCGAACCGAACCGAACCGATTTTTTCGGTTAACCGACTAAACGGTTAACCGATTGAATGGATACGGTTTAGGGTTGAGAATTTGGTGACCCGAACTTATCGGTTAACCGAAATAATTTGCTAATGGTTAACCGAACCCGGTTTTGCACACCCCTAGTTCTCTGTGATAAGGATATGTGAAAAAGGTTTTAAAGGCCCACCGGCTCTACTCCATTCCCTGAAGTGAATGTGAGATTATATTATGGAAGGAATAAAAAATCACATTAAAAGTTGTGGTCGTGGTCGAGGCTATGAATATACACATGAAAAATATAGTCGTTTTAAGAATACTTCTACCCGCTGGTAGCGAAGTTATAAGGATGACAAGAGTGATAAAGATCATTCTAAGGAAGTGAAATCCTTTTACCAATGTGATGTTATAAATCATTGGTTTCGTACTTGTCAAATGCCAAAGTATTATGGACTTTATCCATAATCATGAATGATAAATGAAGTAAAATATAAACAAAATGTGTTTATGGCGAAAATAATTATGGCGTTATTGGTCCAACTCAATTGGATATTATTAATTTTCTCATAACCCTTGAAGGGAATAATTTACCATTTATTTTATTTTCCTTATAGCCTCTAACATGAATAATTGTTTTTTTATGTTAATTCGTTTTATTTATTATTTATTTATGTTAGTTTGCTTTATGTTTATTTATTTCACATATTATTTATTTACGCTTTATGTTAATTTATTTGAAGAATATGATTACTTCCGGAATAAAATATACAATGAATTGTGGCTATTTATGCCTAGAATTGTGGCTATTTATGCCTAGCAGATAATGCAAGTACTCATATTGTACTTAAGTATAAGAAATATTTTTCACATTTAAATGCAAGGGGAAATATGAGTAGTATTTCTCAAAGTACTAAAATATCAATACTTCGGAAGAGCACTTAAAAGTTTATCTCTGATAGATAATCGACTTGATATGACGTGCTATATTTTATATTTTTCATTCCTCGAAGTGAATGATACAAAGTACATATTTTCATTACCTGAAGTAAATGAAACAAAGCACATTTTGAAAGGTGCACAATTATGCATTTCTCGATTAAAATGCAAGGGAATAATGTGAGTACTATATCCGAAAGTACTAATATCACAAAAGGCTCTGGTTGAGCAAATATGTTATTGTCAAATGGAACTTTATTCCATATTCACAGTGCGTTATACTCGTCAAAGTCATAAAGAGAGCAATATGAGTTCGCAAACTATCCCTTTGGGAATTATAGATAACATATGTTATCAATTGACATTTGAAATAAGCCAATATGGATATAAGTTCTGGTAGCCAAAAATTCAGTTGAAAGCTTTAGGAGAGCTATATATTGCTACCAAAAGATAATTTCAATTGAAAGCTCCAAAAGAGCTAAATATATTCCTATTTAAAGGAACAATTTTGATGGTCGTACTAGACATGTACGAGTAAGATTGAATTACATGTTATGGTAAACAAAAAGTTTACAAATTTAGAGATATATACACATATATATATATATAGTTGGCATGATCGGTTAGACCATCCTAATCAATAATGGTGCAGAAATTATTGAGATTTACATGCACATGTATTAAAAGAACCTGTAGTTCTTGTGGTGCTTATTCTCAAAGGAATGAATTAAATTACACTTATTAAAGAACGTGAAGTTCTTGTGTTGCTTAAAGGAATTGATTAAATTTCACTTACTAAAAGAACATGAAGTTCTTGTGTTGTTTATTCTCAAAGGATATAGATGATCCACATACCAAAAGAATTAGAACTTAAAGTTCTTGTACTAAAGTTAAGACTGTATGTCTTGCATATCTGAACGAAATATGGGTCCATATATCCACAAATGTGGAAAGTTTTATATGATTTTAGTAGATGCATCTACATTGTTTTATCGACTTACAACCAGAAGTTTGTGAGATTGATTCTAAAAAGATTCAGATTATGCAGTTAGACTATTCGTCTTGAAAAGCTAGTGGATTTATATTTTAGGCTATATCAGTTGTTACAAAGCCTATTGATTATGAAAAATATAGTTTAGCAAAATTTCAATTGGATGCCTCCTATTTAATAGCTAAACTATGAGAACAAAAGAGTTATTATTTATATGGTGTTTCCATATAGCAACACTTATACGCATCAAGCCAACGAGTTATAATAAACTCCCCATTATGATTTGACTTTTGGTCAGAAGTCATATTTCCCATTTTTTTAATCTTTGAATGTGCAATATATAGTTGAATTGCTCTACCATAATGCACAAAATGGGCAAATAAAAAGGGTTGAGAATATATATTGAGTACAAGTCTTCTTTTATGTTTAAATTCTTAAACATTAATTGGAGAATCATTTATGACATTATTTTCTCAACATCATGGGGAAATAATAATCAGCTGGATAGAGGAAAATGAATTATCATTATCTAGATCCTCGTATATGAACTAGAAGTTTATAAGATAATTCATGTTATTATATGTCAACTGCCAGACATATTTACTGACCCAATGAGAGTAATTAAGTCTCATATACCAGCTGGAATGATGTAAGTTTAAATTACATGTTAGAGCGAGAGAATGTAAATCATGCCTGAAGCATGATAGTTGAAATGGTTCCAATGATCAAAATTCTCGTAAATAGAAAGTAATATGATATGGTCATATATTGGAGGCGGGTGCTCCTGAAGAGACCCAAGACATAACAAATAATAAAACTCTATAAGAGTTTCAGGTACCTGAAATAAAGATTGAAATCTTGAAGAGATCTCGATGAGTTATGTCATTACGAGAATGGAACCAGAAAATTGGAAAGTTGTCGACAACGATTTTACAAACAATTTTACATAAAATACTTCTATAGAAGTAAAGAAAGAAATCGAGGATCTTGTATAAAATCTATCCGGAAGTATAGATATTGAATTGGCCAATGTTGAAAGACGCTTTGAACTTCTAAAATAGAAGTATTTGGACCATCAGTCCAAACACCTAAAGGTGTAATGCAAGTGAGGCACAAATAAGTAGTCGTAAATATGACTTGAACTGTGATTTATGAAAAGTTTTAATTACTTCATGGTGGATGCAATTACTTTGACAGTTTTGAAAATTTTACATGCGTCTAATTATTTGTGGATTCATATTTATCCTTGAAGGATCTAAAATGCTATAAGCATTTGGAAATTTCTGAGGAAATCTATTTAGATATGTCTCATGAATATTTTGGCGCATTTGGTATAATCGCCTTAGTGAATACTAATTGAGAAAATACTATAAGAATGATCAGATTTCCTTATGTATTTTATAAAGGAGTTTGGATCAAGATCCATTATGATAATTTTAGAACTCCTAAAGAGCTTCAAATTGGAAACTCATGAAGTACTTTCAATACAAGTACTTGAATCTTGACATCAAGTTTATCTCGACCTGAAAATCGAGCATTTTTTTTCTTTTGTCTATGAATAGACATAAGTTGAAAGAATCTTAATGAAGATTCAATATGAATAGAGCATATCTATTGAGTATCCCAATAGTTGTAAGATTGTTGGATGTGAATAAAGATAATTATATCTTTTCTTGGTCTTGAAGCACTATATATTAGTTGGTCAAGAAATATCTATGAATATACAAAGATCATTACATTTAGATCTTCAAACATTCGTTGATGCCTCCTCAAATGTCGTAGAAATAATTGTTATGCATGAGGCAAGCCAAAAATGTGTTTGGCTAAGACTATTGACCCAACATATCCAAAAGATATGTGGATTTACTTTTACAAGATATGATAAAAGCTATCTTGTGTGAAGATAACACAAGATGTATATCTCAGTTTGAAAATGGATACATCATGTAACATATTACTCCAAAGTTTCATCCCTCACGATCTTTAGAAAAATGATATTCAAGATTAATTTTTGAAGATTCAAAGATCTTCCGTGATGTTTGCATGAGGGGGAGTAAATACGCGTTGCACTCTTTTTCTCTTAACCGAGGTTTTGTCCCAATGGGTTTTCCTGGTAAGGTTTTTAACGAGACAACATGTTATGCGTATCAAAGATGTGTGTACTCCTTTTCCTTCACTAAAGAATTTTTTTTCCCACTGGGTTTTTATCTTAGTAAGGTTTTAACGAGGCACATTATCTTCATAGACATCCAAGGGGGAGTGTTATGAATATTTATCTATGTGGATGTCTATCATGATTAGAACTTTATCAAAGTAGTTTGATTTATTTATTATTAGGAATATTATCTCTATGAATTAGAGTTTAATGTATTATGTAATTCTTATGTCTATAAATAGATGATTCATTAAAGGCATTGTATATAAGTCTATATTTGAGAATAATACAAATCTCCATCTTTCTCTCATCTCTTTGTTCTTCTTGTTCTTATTCTTGTTCTTCTTTATTTTATTCACAACAATGAAAACATTTTATGTTTTTACATTTTTATATTTAAAAAAAACTATTTTCTATTTTTACAACCAAACATGTTTCTTCATTGTTTTTCATTTTCCAATAAAATAAAAAAGACTCCATTCTCTAAAACCAAATAGAGCCTAAATATTTTTATAAGTGTTTTAGTTCTAGGGTGGATAGATTTAATTTAGGAGATATGGTTTATGGATTTTGAATTTAGAGGTTGCGATTAGAATTAGGGTTTATGGTTAAAATTTAAGATTTGTATATTAAAACCTAAATCTCTCATCATATTACTCGAAAACCTAAACCCTAAATTCTAACCATCATCCCTAAATTCAAAACTCTTAAATCTAAACTCATAAACTTTAAACCTTACACTGAATCTTCAAACTAACACACTTGTGAAAACTTTTAATTTAAATCGCCGGTGTATTGAATATAAATCATTTATTTTAATTATTATTTTATTATATCTAAATTATTGGTTTTTATCAACTTCTTAGTTCTTACGCATAAATTATTGAATTGCCGATCTAAAAAGATCAAATTTCAATTGATTAAAATAAACTTCTTAAATCTCAATAAAATAAAATAAAATGGAATTAAGAAATGCAAATAAAAACAAAAAGGAAACAACATGGGTATATGCCACACAGCCCACACTTGAGATTCCTAGCTAACCCTTGGGTTTGAAAATTCAATGATTTTGCTTGGTTGGTATAAACCCTAGACAAAGAGTTCAACCCCCAAGCGCGTGGCGTTCAAAATTCAAAGTAATATGCGAGGTAATTACCACGTTACACACGTGGAGTATTTAAGATCCTCTCTACACTGAAAATTATATCATAGATCTGACTTATCACATTAGTCACGATCTAAACTAATAAAAATCATTCATTGCACAACTTTTTTCAATAAGGGTTGAAGCTAAGATCAAACATTGAGCGAGACAAAAGTCTATTAAGTCTTTGATTATACAAATTAGGAAGGACAAATGATTTATTTAATTAATATTTAAATTGAAAAAACTCAACATACAGTTATAAATTTTTTGGGAGGGACTATCCCTCCTATCCCTTATATACATCCGTCCTTGTTTTCAACCAATAAATCTTAACTAATATTTTACATACCATTTACAAAACAGTTTTTTAGAAATTATGATATCATTGAATTAATGACATAGAAAATGGTTAAGAATTGAATAATTTTTATTGGACTAGACCATAATATAATTTAGGGTAAACTACATAAATAATCTTCTGACTATACTCTAATTATCTTTTGCATCCTCTGACTATCAAAAGTTACAAATTGGTCTCCTAACTTAAAAAAAGTAACAAATTAGTCCAGCGCCGTTAAAAACTTAACGGTTGCTGACGTTGCAGTTAATATAAATTGATATAATAACAAAATTAGCCCTCAAGTTCTACACCTATTTTAATTTGACCCTAATCCTAAAAAATTAACCCACATAATTTTAATAATCTATCAATTTAGTCCATCTTCTTTTCTATTTCTCACCCTTTAATTCTTCAATTCAAACCAGTTACACTGAAAAGGCTACTACCACTAAACAACCACTGTCAAAGCTTAATGCATTAAACAAGTAATGTAACCCAAACAGAAACTGAAAGGCTCCTTCTAATTAAACAAACCGAATCTCATATCATCATCGCTCTCCTCTTCATGTTCTTCCTGCAAAATTACCAAAAACATCACATATCAGAAAAAGTTGAGACAAATGAAATGCATATGCTTATTCATTTGTTGTTATAGTCCAACTTTCTTCTTTTCCTCTCCAGGAGCCGTAGCGGCAGCACCGCCTCCACCAGATGCAGCAGCAGTAATCGGAGCACGACCACCACCAGCACCAACATTTGTTATAAGATTCTGTATACCACACTTCTCGAAAAGCTTAGGAAACAAATTCGACCAATAATTTTCAATCGAAACATTTGCAGCTTTAACTAAAGTCGCAATCTTCTCAGCCTATTAGTAAATGTTAAAGAAAATTAATAAAAACTCAAATTTCCAAAACTAAGAGTAATTCATTATTTCAATAACACTAATAAAACAATAAATACAAATAAGAAAAAAATTCAAATAATAAATCGTAGATTAATCATAAACAAAACAAATGCATAGATGATACAATGATGAGGATGCCATCATTATGGAGAATCAAAGCAGCGAAAGAGCAAGCAACTTCACTAATTAAAGATATGGTTTCAACTGTGAATTAAAATCCAGTCGTATAAGATTTAGCAAAATACAATCGGAACCATAAATTAAAATAAAACTTTATGAAAACTCGGGATGAATACAAGTTATCCGAGAGAGAAAATTTTCTGAGTATGTGAGACGTTGAGCAGCCGCTCTTTGAAGTTTAGGGCAAAGTGGTAATAGCCTTTCAATCCATATAATATAACTGGTTTGAATTGAAGAATTAAAGGAAAGGAGAAATAAAAAAGAAGATGGACTAAATTGATCGAATATTAAATTTATGTGGGTTAATTTTTTAAAATTAGGGTCAAATTAAAATAAGTGTAGAACTTGAGGGCTAATTGTATTATTATACATATTTATATTAACTGCAACGTCAGCAGTCGTTAAATTTTTAACGACGTTGGACCGATTTGTTACTTTTTTTAAGTCGATGGACCAGTTTGTAACTTTTGATAGTCCGAGGATGCAAAAGATAATTGGAGTATAGTCGGGGGACTATTTATGTAGTTTACCCTATAATTTATCCCTTTACTCGGTTTCATTACCGTACACGTTGTGAAACACGTCCTGTTTGGATCATTCTGCAGTCGGACAGGACAGCTAATCACGCTCTGCATCGTTACAATAATGCACGCTATCGGACAATTTGAATTCTGGACCTTTCCATTTTCTGGAATCTCAATCTATCTCCGCTCAATTGTCTTCTTGTTTCAATCTTTCATTTTCTTTCTTAAGGAGAAATTTGTATAATGTTATTTATTAGGTAAATGATTAGATTTCCTCAAATTGATATTATTTTCTCTAAGTATTTTTTGTTTAATTACTGATTTTTGACTCATTAAACGATTAAATTAGGTTAAGTTCGGTAGAGATTTTTATGAGGTTGACTACACCAATTTAATTTTTTTATCCACAACGTTAAAATTCAAACTTTAGATCTTGCTTAAAAGTTTAGTGACTCATCTCATTAGAGACCAACTTGTTATAACATGTGAACAATCAAACGTAGAAGACTCGATATTTTTTTTCATTGAAGAAGACTCGATATTATGGATTCAAGTTTATATCAGTGGCGGATGCACTTAGCCCTGGAAAAAAATAAGTTTAATTTAGTGTTATTTTTTTCTAAAAAATAATTTTGTTTAGAATGCAGAGGAAAATTTTATTTTTACATACCTATTTAAAGAAACAATATATTTTTGTACCATATTTTTAAATTTTTAGATCCGCCATTACTTTTAAGAGAAAAAAATTCAAATGAATTGACAATTGAGAGTCTACATTGGCTGAAGTTAATCTGAGCCATCCAGAAAACGTGTAAAACTTAAAAAGTTTTACATAAGTTGATCTTAACTCTTTAAGTTTTACACGTTTTTTGGATCATTGGATTGGAGAAATATATGGCTGAGAATGAGATTAACTCCTTACATCCATCCAACGATCCAAAAAACATGTAAAACTTAGAGAATTTTACACCGTGTAACTGGATCCTATCCCACACATATATATATATATATATATATATATATATATATATATATATATATATATATATATATATATATACTTTGAAAGCAAATAATAATAGGAACATAATCTAGTGAAAAAGATGATATTATCCTAGAAGATTTGAATGCGATTCTTTTTTTGTAAAATGTGTATTATCAAAGGGTCAAAAAAAGTATATGCACTGTGATTGTAATTTTTTTACAAAAACATATATATTTAAACTCAATATAAAATTTAAATTTAGAACCTTAAACCCAAAATTATAAATATAAAATCCAAACCACGAATTATAATTTTAGACCCTACATTTAAAACCTTAAAATATAAAAAAACTTTTAACCTTAAACTACAAATATAAATCCTAAATAAGATTTGTTTGTGTATAATGTATTTTCTCATAAATCAATAATAGAAAATTTATGTACACTTTAAATATGGTTATTATCAATAAAAACATAACGAAATTTTCAGTTTAACTACTATTATTATATGGATAAATATTTTACACACAGACGGTGGAAACTTTTAGTTTCCACAAGCGCCTTAGTTTTAGGGCATAGAGAGTTAGTTTAGGGTATATGATTTATGGATTTAGGTGTATGGAGTTAGAATTTATGAATATTTGTTTCAATTTAAGGTTTAGGGTTATAATTTAGAGTTTATAGGTTAAAACCTAAATCCTTATCATATTACCCTAAAAACTAAACCCTAACTTATAAACCCTAAATCTTAAATTGAAACAACTATCCCTAAATTCTAAACCCTTACGCTTAAACCCCTAAACCATATATCCTAAACTAACTCCTTATACCCTAAAACTAAATCACTTGTGAAAACCTTCAATTTTTCCGCCAATATATAAGATATTAATCCTTATTATATTACATATGTCTCGAAAAACCATAGGAAATTGGTTCAAAAGTAAGCATTGGGCCCTCGACTCAGCTCGTTTTAATTAACCCATTCAGAATACAGGATAAATTAGAAGCCCAGAGCTTTGTTCCTTTCGGGTTCCAGAATTTCATACACAGAGCGTCAGATTTGAAGTGATTAAAAAGAAACAAACTTTGAAGTTCCAAGGGTTTTGGGAGCTAAGGAAGAAAGATATGTTGGCGAGACGCTTGACTTCTTTCTTCAAAACTTCTCCATCTTCAAAGGTTTCCAGGTACACTTTGTCTCACTTCTCTCGCCCTTCTTTCTTTGTTCGTGTTCATGTTTAATCATTTCCCTTTTGGGGTTTGGATTTTTTTATGAGATATTGAAAGTGGGTTAGTACCCAAAGCTGAAAAAAATCAAGGGATTTCAGTTTGTTTGTTGAACAAAAAAGTTTGCCCAGGTTGCCTGTTAGGTTCAGTGTCGAATCTCAGACAGAGAACTAGAAATTTGATGTTCAGATAGTTCCATCTAGGTTGTCACATTAGTCTTTTGTAATTACAATTTACAAGTTGAGTTTGTGGTTCAAGTATGCCGTGATTCTTTTGTTTTTGGTGTGTTTTTAGGCTCAAGTTATAAGTTGATAAGAGTTTACTTATTTGATTGTATTGTGCAGCACTAGGAATTCTGTGAATGAGGAAAAGAGCAAGTCGTTTGGTCGGAAAGCGGTGTCTTTTGTCTTGATTACTGTAACAGGTGGTGTAGCCTTGAGTGCTCTGGATGACCTTGCAATCTACCATGGTTGCTCCAGGTATGTTCCGCTGCATCTGACACACTGCTATTCGAATTCTATTAATTTAAGGTCTTTGCTTTTCCAAAGATGGGCGACGTGAAACAATGGTGGTATTCATTTCAAAATGCGTAGAGGATTGTAATGCACCTACAACATAGGATTGGACTTGGCGTGTCCAACACGCTTAACTTTTGATTCTCTTCTCGATGCAGACGAAGAGAGGAAATTCATTTGCCTCTTGTCACGCAGAATTTGCGTGGCAGGAAGTGTCAATGGTCCATAACTCCATATGCAAAATTGGCAGGAAATTCATTTGCCTTAGAGATACTTGCATATTGTTTTATGGGTAAAATTAGTTTTACACAGGCTGTGTAAAACTAATTTTACACAAGCCTGCATATTTACACTATAAAACCATCCTAAATTCCTAACCCTAACCCTAAAAAACTAAGCCCTAAACCTTAAACCATATACCCTAAATTCTAATCACAGACCTTAAATTTTAAAACCTACAACCCAAACCCCTAGACTTTAAACCCTAAACTAAAACTAAAAGGCATGTGGAAACTAAAGTTTACACAAACGGCATGTGTATCAAAGTTTTTTCCTTTTTTTATTCCTGTATTATTTATAACATCACCTCTGTGGAACATTAGAATTTGGTAGCATTTTTATTTATGTTATTGTCATACGGCTCCTTATGTGTAATATTGTACTTGAACCCCAGCAACATAGTTTTGGTGGGCATAAAACTTTGTTTCATTGATATAAGAGAGAGAGATTTTATTGTCATATTATTTCTTGTTTCTAATGAAAATAGCTACTTCATTCCTTTTTCTATTAGTAGTAGTAACAAGTTCTTTTTCCTAGTAGGGTACCTTTTCTATTTTCATCGCATTCTCCCCTTTCCATTTGTAATATATGCAACTTATCCTTATTGTTGGCCTATCAATTTTTCAGCAAGGCCATGGAGAAAGCCAGTAAGCATCAGGCAATTATAGATGCTATTGGGGAACCGGTTAAGAAGGGACCATGGTACAATGCTTCTCTTGCTGTTGCTCACAAGAGGCGTTCTGTATCTTGCACATTTCCCGTGTCTGGACCACAAGGCAATGGAGTATTACAATTGAAGGCAGTTCGTAATGGAGGTTAGTTTCATCTGCTAATGTGCTTCTTCTTGACCCTTTCTTGTTCAAGCTCTCAAATCCACTCATTAGTTACAAAAGTGTAATCTCCGAAATCACACGCCTTATCATTTTTAGTGGTAAGCTTTTTCGTAAATAGCTTCCACGTGGAAAGAGCTTTATTAGCTCATTGTGTTTTAATGAGCAATTGTAATTTATCTATCCATCTTCATTCCAAATCATTCACTAAGCAGTTGTCCATGTTATACTATATTCCGAATCATTCATAAGCTGGAGTTGTATTTCTCTTTCAACCCAAAGGCATTCTGAAACTGGGTTCTTTTACAGATGATACTTGGTATTCCTATTTCCTTCCTCGAGACTGGGAAATCCTAATTATGGAAGCCCTTCTACATGTTCCTGGGAACGAAGAGAAGCAGCGAGCATTACGAATTAGTCTTCTGGAAAACATCCCTCATCCACCCCAGAGAGCATGCACTGAATGCAGGCCCCAGAAATCTGAGAATCAAGACAAGAAATGAGAACCCGTAGTCAAGAAAGTGTCAAAGTTTTTCTTCCTTTTGGAGTTCGAATCCAACTCTTCTCGTGTCAGTATTAGTTATGAGATGAAGCAAGACAGAACTCCATATCTGATGTGTCCCTGCAGATGAATAAACTTTGTGAAATTTTGCTGTCTTTTGTAGCTTAAAATATGGTAAAAACACCAATCATAAATTTGGTTTATAAGCAGATAGAATTCAAATAACATTCTTTCAGAGAGCCTGATTTGTTTGATGAAGTTTAAAGGATGAATCCTTGTCATAATAAAAATTCATTGTTCAGACTTCAAAGTGTATCTGCAATTCTTATATCCCTTTTTTACTTTATGTTTAACATATTCTTCTCTTCTCCAATCTAATCCATTGCATACCATAAGAACTATGGTAATTTGGTGCAAAAGAATATGGATTTTCCTAGAATTATATATGTAGATCTGCACTATTACAAATACTTTGACAATGAGAATTAACATTTTGAGGTACAATGGATTTATCATCTTGCATGACTCGCCCCCGGAAAAACCGGAACTTTATTTGCAGGAGAGAGCCAGCTTGATATAACAGTTGATATTCTGAACACTGTGAACCAGTGATTACAAGCTTTTTAACAAATACAATGCTACATACAAAATAGAATATAGTTTTTGAAAGGGAAATGTTATTCTGTTCCTAGAACAGGCCATTTACAGGTGATGTGCTAAACACCGGCATGTCTTTGGTCGATGCATTTCCTCCGTTGCTGCTACCACTACTTTTCCTCCGAGGCTTTGCCTCACCGAGCATCGTAATCACATCCCGCATTGATGGTCTGTCCTTGGGGTGCTTGGCTGTGCAGAGAAGTGCTATCCGAACAACTAAGAGCATCTCCTCTTGAATATGCTTACAATTCCCTAAGTTAGGATCTAATGCCTCTTCTAAAGCTTTGTTATCTCCAACCTTTCTCCTAATCCATTCAGCAATGTTGAGGGATTCTCCGAACTCTGGATCTAAAGGTCGTTTCCCGGTTAGAAGTTCGAGTAAAACCACCCCAAAGCTGTAAATGTCGATCTTTTCATCTACCTTCAAGGTGTAACCATACTCTGTTACAGGATCATTAAGAAATAAATTAGGATTATCTATAAACAGGGAATCAAATCCATGGAAGTGAGATGTCAAAACTGCTGACTTACCGGGAGCTATGTAGCCGTAAGACCCTGCAACCATTGAGACTGTTTCATTCTTTCTGACCATCATCCTTGCCAAACCGAAATCAGCAATTCTTGCCTCGAGATTTGCATCAAGCAGTATGTTGTTCGACTTGATGTCTCGATGTATAACAGGTGGATGACAATCGTGGTGGAGATACGCAAGCCCTTGTGCAACTCCAAGTGCTACGTTATACCTTGAAACCCAATCTACCAGCAACCGACCGGCTTGTTTGCCAGTCAAGGCATCTGCTAAGCTACCATTTTGCATGAACTCGTACACTATCATCATACTAGTACCATTATGAAGGAATCCTAATAACCGAACTATGTTTCGATGCCTAAGTTTCCCTAGGAGATTCACCTCTCCGACAAAATCGCCACTGTTCCCGGATTCAACATCAGCTCCCGATCTCCACAACTTTTTAACTGCTACAACTGCATCTGACTGTGGCATCTCAGCCTTGTATACGACCCCGGTGGCTCCCATCCCGACCACATTTGTTTCTTTGATGCAGGCTAGGATGTCAGCAGCTGTGAAACCAAGTCTTTGGAATGCCATTAATCTCCATGGCCATTCTCGCTTCCCTGCTTCAAACCCTTCTTCAAAGCAACCACCATTCGAGTACCACTTTTTATAGAGCAATCGCCCACCGATGATTAAGATTCCAGCTGCTAGAACCGATGAAATCCCAATGAGCCATCCAGCAACAATATGCTTTGCTCGCAAGCTTCTTTGCCTTGATGAAGTTTCTGAATATAAGTTACATGGAGGGAGACCACCACCACAGAGACCGGCATTGCCGATGAGGTCATCCGGATTGATTGTTCTTAGCACGCCGTTTGCAGGAACTGGACCCTCTAGTTTGTTATATGAAACATTGAACATTTCTAAAGCTGGGGAGCTTCCTAAATTGTTAGGTATCCCACCTGTTATAGAGTTGTTGGACAAATCAACAACAGCCAAAGTCGGCATCATCGCAATCGATTCCGGAATTTCTCCCGTCAATCGGTTATTCCTCAGATTCAAAGTGACTAATTTCTCACAGGAAGCAATGCTAGCCGGTATGCTTCCTGTGAAATGGTTTGTTGACAGATCAAGCACAGAAAGTGAAGGCCAATCCTGAAACTGATCTGGGATTTCACCAACCAAGTTATTGTTCGAGGCAACGAATGTTTGCAGGCTCGGAATCGAAAGAATAGTAGACGGCAGAGAAGATTGAAGGTCATTACTAGAAAGATCAATAAAAGAAAGTGAAGTAGAATAAGTTATATCATCTGGGATTTTCCCTGTAAGGCTGTTATTCGCCAATTCTAACCTCTGAAGCCTGTCAAGTTTACCGAGTCCAACCGGAATTGTCCCGGATAGAAGATTGTTCTGCATTCTAACACGAACAAGCGACGAACACATCGATAAGCTGACTGGCACCTGACCTGAGAAAGCATTGTTGAATAGAATGAGCTTGGTGAGATTGCCTCCATTGCACAAGGTTCCCGGTATTTCACCAGAGAACGAATTGGACGATACGTCCAACCACAGCAACGTCGAATTCTTGCCAAGATCGACCGGAAGTGATCCCGACAAGGAATTGTTCCACAACTCAAGCACCTGCAGCTGTCTCAAACCTCCAATTCCAGCAGGAACCGAGCCTGATAACTGATTGCACATTAAGTTCAAGAGCTGTAAGTTCTTAAGCTCAGAGATCTCCTCAGGGATTTCTCCGGATAACTCATTATCAGACAAATCCAACACCTTCAACGAAGTGATGTTGCCGATCGACCGGTGAATCTTGCCTTCAAAACTGTTTTTATACAAGAAAACTGTTTCAAGTAGCTTGAGTCTCCCTAGTTCAGCTGGAATCTCTCCACTAAGATTGCCAACAGCCAAATCAAGGTACTTTAGACTAGAAAGGTTACCGAATTCGACCGGTATTCCGCCTTCGAATTCATTGTACCCCATAATCATAGTCTCCAGTGACGAAAGCTGCCCGAGTTCCCCCGGTATCTGGCCAGTAAGATTATTCCCTGAAAGGCCAAGAAATTTCAACTTGTGCAAGTCCTTGAAACACTTTGGAACTGAACCCTGGAAGAAATTTCCCCTCAGGTCTAAAGTCTCCAATGAAGTCACATTGCCAAGATCCTCAGGGAGCACACCTGTGAAACTATTGCTCGAAGCATTCAACAATGTTAGCCCGAAAACACTTCCAAACCCCACAGGAAAGCTCCCATTGAACGAATTCTGGCTCAAATCAATGCTGTCTAGTAATGTAAGATTGGCTACAGTTTCCGGTAAAGCCGACCATAAATCATTACAGCACAAGTTGAGAGAACTAAGGTGTTTCAGCTGTCCGATATCGTCCGAAACTCGTCCGCTGAGATTCATATACGAGAGATCAAGCTTCTCAACTGCCCCAACAGAGTTGCACCGTACTCCAGTCCAGTTACAGTGAGCCGAAGACATCAATGCCCCATTGTCCGGCAACTTCCAATCGTTAAGCCTATTCAACGGATCGACGAGACCGGCCTTTATCGACAACAAAGCCGATACTTCATAGTTCGAGCTGGTTTTTTCAGCAAGACAACCAATGCCGTAGCACAAGAACAACAACAACAACAAAAAATGGGTTCCCAGCTTCATATTAATCTTCTTGACTGGCATCCTCAGTACACCATTTTCGACATCGAAGAACTAGCAGCAGCAGGAACAACAACAACAACAACGACAACAACAGCAAGTTGAGCAAAGTGGCATGTTTACATCTGTGTTTCTGAACTTTGATGATAAAGTGATGGGGAAGGAGACTGATTAATGTACAAGTTTTGGTACATAAATATTAAAGAAAAGGGTGATTATTAGTTTAATAATTGGAGAGGTCGTGAGATCTTGGGTTTTGGGACAGGCTGGTAATGGGGGAAGCTTTTGGACTTTAATGGAGGTTTGTCCGACATTAAACATGGAAAATAATGCGTTTCTTCCATTGTTAAAACTCTTAAAACTTAAAAATACTATGAAATAAGAGTTGAGTTAGTCAACTTAAGCGAATAATGATTGGCATTTCATCTCTTATTCTTATTATCTGTCATTTCTGAGTACAGTATTCAACTGTAAAGACAGCACACATGAATGCATTATGGATGTAAACCACATCTCTTTTTTTTTTTTTTTTGCTCATTTCAAGAATTTTACAATCACTTTAATTTATCAAAGGGTAAACTACATAAATGACTACCATACAATTGGTAAAGTCGCAATTTGATCACTTTATTTTTTTCTAAGCAATTAAACCATCAAACTATTTAATTGGTTGCGATGTGACCACCAGCCGTTAGAAATTAAGGGAAGAGTGACGTGGCAGTTAGTAAAATTGGTATAATTATACATTTGGTCCACGCTATTTATATATTTTATCAATTTGATCCTAATTTTAATAAATAAAATAATTTGATTATTTAATTAGGTCGCGACACATGTTACCAATTGATAAAATATACAAACAGCAAAGACCAAATGCGTAATTATACAAATTTTACTAACTGACACGCCAATCCTTCTGTTAGTTTCTAATGGTTAGTGGTCACATTTCAACCAATTAAATAGTTTGGTGGTTTAATTTCTTAGAAAAAAAATAAGGTGGTCAAATCACGACTTTACCAATAGTATGGTGATGATTTAGTTTTTCCACACATTTGTCTTCGGTGCACATAAAATAAGGGTAATATTTCGTACATGTAAAAATAATTTTTTTTCACAAATGTCTTAGCTTTATGGTTTAAAAATTTAATTTAATGTTTAGAGTTTAGGCTCAGTAAGAATTCTGGACATGCGCGATATGAGCGATACATAGGACCTTTAAGAGAGGAGCCCAAAAATAAAAAACTTAACTTAAATTAAATATTTGTAAAAAAATTATATATATATATATAACTATGTGTGTATATAACAATAATCTAAAATTTAAAACATGCAAAATGTATGATATTTTTAGGTGAAAATGTTTGATTTTTAGATGTTTATAAGTTAATTTTTTTTAGATAATCTAATAATATTTTTTGTATTAAGGTATTTTTTTTTGAAAAAAAAAATTATATCCCTTAGTGATTATAAATTAAGGATCTCATTTTAATAAATTGCACAGGGCTCTCAAAATCTTTGAACCGCCCTTGTTTAGGCTTTATAATTTAGGAGATGTTGATAGAATTTAGGGTTTAAGACTACAATTTATAGTTTATAGATTAAAACCTAAACCCCTAACAATATTATCATAAAACTCAAACCCTAACCTATAAAACCTAAATTCTAATACTAAACCTTAAATTCTAGCCTTAAACATTAAATTATAAACACTAAACTCTAGAATTAAGACATTTGTGAAAACTTTTTTTTCAACGTCATTGCATTGGATATAAATCGGTATAGTTAGTAATAGACAAGGATAATTATTTGTTAGATATTTACTGGATGTCATCTTTAAAGAACTCTAGTCTATTAATTTAGATCAAGTATCGTAAAAATTTATTAGGAAAACAACTTTTTCAATCTGATTTGTTCTATTCACAATGTCGATTCGAATATTTTAATTTAATTTGCTCTATTCATAATGTCAGGATTCCAATATTTCAATCCAATATGCTCTATTAACAATGTTAAAATTTAAACTTTTGACCTTATATAAGGAACCTAACGCCTTATTTCGCCAGACAAACTAATAGTTGGTTACTCGATAAAAAAAAATATTTTAAATCCTAATATTATAAATATAATAAACTGAGTAAAGAAAGTCGCATCGTAATAAATCTTTACGGTACACAATCTAAATTAATTAACCAATGCCAATAGTTGTAGGAAAAAATTAATTGTATTTTGATATGTTAGTAGGTAAATAATAATTTTAAGGAGAAAAACAAGAAGTAAATGAAAAGTTGCATGTGGTTGAAATCATTTTCAGGTGAAGGGTAACTTCTAAGTATGACAAGAATTTAGGAATTATTTATGAACATGTTACTCTTCCCAAAATGATAATGGGAATTTGTACTTCCATTATTTTAAGGACTGATTAAACCCGAACTAATAATTGCAAACCCTCATTTGTTATTTTAAGGACATAAAAATCAATCCCCACCATGTCCTAATAAATTAATTTAATTTCTATGTGATTGGGCTTTAGTTATTTGTTATGATTGAATTGGATGGAATCTTTCCATGTTATATGCCAACTAAATTGAGGGACTAAGAAAAAAAGAGAAAATTGAATATAACATGTTTAAATATGATAAAGGCCATCGAATTATTTCAAAATCAAAATTGTCATTGTATTTTTTTTGAAGTTTAATCTTTGTATTTTTTTTAAATTTTGGTCTTTTCCCTTAATTTATATTCGGTTTTACTGTCAATCTGATAATTATAAAAAAACTTAATAAATACATGGTCCTATATGAATTTTTCATTAGTTCAACACTTAAAAGCTATGAACATATAGATGATTGAAAAATTGTATTGTTCAATTGATGATGATTTTTTATTTATTTTTAAAGATTAAGGGTTAACTTAATAAAATTGTAAATGTAAGGGACTAAAAGTTTTTTTTTCTTTTGGGTAGCTGCCAGTCAACAATTTAACAGCGAAATTTTTTTTTGGAAAGTAATATTCTTATTAGAATTATGGGACAATCCCTAAACATTGGCCTCATTAAAAAACCTCCCTAAAGCCTATGGAGGAAAAAGAGTGCACAATGTTCAGGGGTACAAAGAACGAGAGACATAGGTTCCAGACAAGACTTTGATGATATAGAAAAATAATGCGCGGCAAAATGTACTAATGTTTAACCCTCCACCCAGCGCGAGACCTTCGCAGTGAAACAAGTCTGCCATCGCCGAACACATAAACAAGTCCATGTGAGAACCAGAGGCTGTTTAGACGGATAAACCCTTCTTTGCTAGTCTGTCGGCCTCAACGTTACAACAACGGGGAATCCAACGAACAATCAGCCCCACCTTGTCGATCAACTCCCGGATCAAGCTAATTTTCGGACGGACTAAGGAGGGAGCCGTTGTTACCAGGTTACACCAATCTACAAGTAATTTGCAGTCCGACTCGGCTATCAACCTGTTGTGTTTAGCTTTCTCAGAATCATAGAAAAGTGTGATCCCATGGAGCAACGCTTCTAACTCTATGAAAGCAGGCGGATCAGGGCTGGTTTTAAGGGTAAATTCAAACAAAACTGAACCCAACTCATCACGCAGGAGACCTCCTATGCTACCGACTACACCAACACGAACTGCCCCGTCGATATTTAATTTCAGAAAACCTATGGGAGGGGGAGTCCATTGTTGTTTGATGGCACAGGTCCGGAAGGGCTTCTTGGATGATGCAACAATGGAAAAGTCTGAAATCAACGCTTCAATAGGAATATTGCAATCGGGAAATTTAGCCTTGTACCAATAAGCTAGCCTCCATCGGACGGTTTGTTCCAATTGTAACCTGTCAAAGACTTTTCCTTTGAATATGATTTCATTCCGAAGAATCCAGATAGACCAGCATATCGCAAAAGGGATGTAAATAGTCCATTGCCTCAATTTAAGCTCGCTGATGGAAGCCCAGGATTCCAGAAAAGAACTCGGCTCCGAAGGGAAAGCTACTTCGACGCAAGCCAAAGAGCAATATCGCGACCATATCAACCAGGCCTCCCTACAATCGAACATTAAATGCGAAACAGATTCTGGGAGGGAATTACATAAAGGACACATTAAATTATCGAAGCTATTAACACCCCTCTTAATAAGTTCCAGCTTCACAGGGATTCTACCCCACATTACCTTCCACAGGAAGATCTCAATTTTTGGAGGAGCAAAACCCAACCAAACGCATCTATTCCAACTGCCGTTACTAACAGATCGATCTGAAATAGATAACCGAAAAGATTTTACTGAGAATGTACCGTTACTAACATAGGTTAGGGAATGATCTAATATTTTCAAATAAAAATAATACAATGACTCAATTTTGATAAAAAAAGAAAAGAAAAAGAAGAAAAAAACATGATATAGAAACTAATTTCTAAATTTTGAAAAATACAAAGACTCCTAACATATATACCAAAAATATCAAGTACTATATGAATATATTAATTGTTTGAAATCCTTCGATATTCAATAGTTATATAAGTCAATTATATTTAGTGTTGGTCGAGTCGAATTAGACACTAAATTGAAGTAAAACTATTTTAGAATTACTTTTAATTTGTAAGATTCAAACTTAAGATCTAACTCAAAGAGCTTAAATTTTTTTACCACCCAATTCAATGAACTTAAAATAGTTTTTAGAAAAATCTTGTTCCTTTTAGATAAACCAGGTTTGAGCAACGTAATTTATAAATGCATATAAATTTATTTAAATTTAAAAACAAACTATAATATTAGTTTATAATTGAATTAAAAATGATAAAAGAAAAGTGTTTGGGAAAAGCTTTGTAGGTCCATTAAACACTTACGATAAGAGAAGAGATTTAGAAATTAAATTCTTTTTGAATATAGAAATTAAAAATTAAATCATATAAATTATATCTACAAATATTAATATTAGTTATTCAAAATTTTTTTCATTTTATGATGAGGGATGCATGTGGGCAGATTTGTCCTATCCTTTTAGAAAGAAAGAAGCTCCCAATTGCTCTATTAAACAAAAAAGAAAGAAAGAAAGAAGAATGTTCGTTAACCCTCAATAAGGAAAATAAAATAATACTAACAATTGATTGGTCTAGTGAGATGAGACGTTAAATCTCGTAATAAGGTCGATAGTTTGAATTTTGTCGTTTTAAATAGAGACAATTGGGTTAGAAAGATCGTTTTCATATTGGACCTCTGCAAAATTCGATCTGAATTAGCCGACCAATAAATCAAATACTAGTAGTTAAAAAAGAATAATTAAATATTGATTGGATTAATAAGATAAGGTAATAAGTCCTTTAAATAAAGTTAAAATTCCAAATATTGTTGTTATGAATATAATAAATCAGATGAAAAATATTGTTTCATAAAAAAATTTATTATATTTAATATGAATTAATTGATTAATGGATCAAATACTAGTAATTTAAAAAATTATATATTTAGTACCTCAACTATGGTCACATTAATGTTTTGGTACCCCAACTATTATTTTTAGCAAAATGATACTTAATGTTATGTTTTGTTCTGTTTTGGTACCCGACCATTAAAAACTTACGGAGATGATGGTGTGGTATGGTATAATCACATTTTTAGTCCAAAACATTTATGTATTATCAATTTAGTTCAAAATCCATCGATTTAAAACATCTTCTTAATTTTGGGGGGTAAAACATCATTTTAATTTTGATTGAATTTTGTCTCATCCTTTTCCACCCCTCGTATTTTCGTCGGTATCCCGATCATAAAGTTTGAGTCTTCGCATTGATCCACAAATCCTAAAGTCTGATTGTTCTTAGCGTGTTTTTTAAATTCTAAAACTTAAAAAAATGTTCGACCAGAAGAAGAAGAAAATTGACGAATTTACAATTTTAATACAAAAATTAAAATAATATTTAAAATGATAAAATTTTAGATTAAATTGATAGATTATATAAGTATTGAGACTAAAACTGTTATTAACCCAAACAACGCCACCATTTTCGTTAATTTTAAAATATGAAAGTACCAAATAGAACAAAAATGTAACATTAGAGATCATATTGTCAAAAATAATAGTTGAAATATGGACATTATTGTGGTACTAAATATGTAATTTTTCCAAATTAAATTAGTAAAATAAAAACGCAAAGAACTCGACCGAAGGAAAGATGCACATCGTCCATCATGGTCCACCACTGCCATTTTTCTTCTTCGGATAATAAATAATTAAAAAGAAAGAAAAACTAATCTCCCACATGGTAACATGTGCGCCGATTATACGAGAAACGGTGCATTTTCTATTTCAGAATAACAAGATATAAAGTTTATACGAGAATAAAATTCTTCTATTTTTTTGTCACTTTATTTTATGTTTTTCTAATAATTTTATGTTACATGTACTAATAATTATTTTTTTATTATTTTATTAATTATTTTTGTTTTGACAAAAATTTATTAGTGAAATATATAAAGGGATACAGAAAAAGATCAGACGAATTTTATTCATAACATGTTCACATGTTAAATTATTAATTTAGTAAGTTTGCTTTGGTTCGCTCATCATTCCATCATCTCAAAAGCGTAGTTGATAGAGATAAAGGAGTACTATTGATCGTTACTGAATTACTATGGATAATGAACATTAAATAGAAAAGAAGGCTTTGACTGTCTTCCGCCTTGGGATTTCTTTTATTTAGTTCATTGTTTGAGTTTTCTGTTAGACAGAGTCCTTAAATTTCTTTCTTTGAGCATTTTTGTTTTAATAAAATTTAATATCGTTTCAAAATTCAAAAATTATAAACATATAATATTCATACTTTTAATGAGAAAACACTGATTTAAACTTCAAAAATAAAGTTATTAAGAGTGGTAATAAAATATATATACTAAAATTAAACAATGTTTAAACACATATAATTATCATATTTTGTTTAAAAATTAATGCATTTAATAATTTACATTGGGTAATTATTACATGTACCGACAGTGAAAATAGATAGTTTTCATAAGCATCCTCTCTGAGATAAATAGTTTTTTTTGTGCAATTCTAATATGAAGTAAGTCTTCGTATCTTATTGGTGAAACTAACTATATGAAATTCAACGAACCCCCTATTTTCTTCTTCTTTTTTTTGAAAAATAATTGAGATGAATGAATTTTTTTATCATAAAACAAAATATTCTCTCCATTTTTTTGAATGTGAATTTTACTGATCAGTAATAATAATATTAGTCATTTTAATATACACAATGATTTAAGTTTGTTATGAAATTTCTAATTTGTTCAAATAAAATTAATCAATTCGTTTTTCAATTTGATTCATACAGAGATACAAAAGAGTGATATATTTCGACAAAAGAGAAAATTTTAGAGTTCAAATAAGAGGATCTTGTTGATTCATTTGTCGATCTAATTAATATATTTAGTTTTAAGGTTCAGAGATTTTGTTTAGAGTTTAGGCTTTAGGGGTTTAAATTTAAAGGTTTAAAATTTAGAGGTTGTGATTAGAATCTATGGTTTTGAGTTAAAATTTAAGATATATAGGTTAAACCCTAAATTCCTATCATATTACCCTAAAACCTAAACTCTAATCTCTAAACCCTAAATTCTAATCATAACCCTTAAAACTTAAACTAAATCTCTAAACCTAAACCTAAAGCACTTGTGAAATTTTTTTATTTCCACCGCCATAACATTTTCCCAAATTTCATTTTTATACATATACACTCAACGTAGAATAAACGAAAACATTTCAATCCATTCTCCAAATTAATAGCTGAGAATATAATTTTAAAATAGGCAAAATGACAAAAGATGCACCCAACGTTTGCATGTTTTGTCATTTGACCCCCTATTCTTTTTTTTGGTCCAAATATACCCCCAACGTTTGCTTGTTTTGTCATTTGGCCCCCTATTCTTTCTTTTGGTCCAAATATGCCTCCAACGTTTCATTCATAGTCCAAATATGCCCCTGTTGGATGTAAACTGTCAATCAACTGACGATCAACGGCTTATAAAAAAATTTTGACGTGGCATCAGCAGATCTTAATACGTGGCAAGTCCAGTCAGCATCAGCTGTTGAACGTCAGTTGACTGACAGTTTCCATCTAACGGGGGCATATTTGGACCAAATTGAAACGTTGAGGGCATATTTGGACTACGAATGAAACGTTGTGGGCATATTTGGACCAAAAGAAAGAATAGGGGGCCAAATGACAAAACAGACAAACGTTGGGGGCATATTTGGACCAAAAAAAAGAATAGGGGGCTAAATGACAAAACATGCAAACGTTGGGAGCATCTTTTGTCATTTTGCCTTTAAAATAAACATACGATGTATCTGTAGATATCTAATATTTATATCAAAATTTAATCCGAATCGAATGTTGTATCATTAGAATAACATAGAAGAGATTAACATAATTAAAATAACCGGAACAAATACAAACAAAAAGAGGCTACCAAAATCTAATGTGGAACCGGCTGGTCTTCTGGTAATGGAAGATGCTTCACCAAATTTAAGATCTCCGAAATAGATATGCACACCGGGATTCTTCATTTTAATGTTACTCCCGACCAAAACAGAACTGTTAGTGCCTTGAACGTTGCTGTTGGTGTAAATGTTGATGCAGCAACAGCCTTCGGGCTTGTCGGACATGCCGCGAGGGACGAACATTGTGGCACCGGAATTGGTTCCTTCTATGTTAATGCGATCGAAAGAGCCTGAGCCGATTTCTGGTTCGCTGCCGGTTGTTCTTGACATTGTTTGATTTTTGTGTTGTTTAGGAATTGAATCAAAAAAATTACAATTACAGTTGATTTCAATGCTTCTTTGCTTGCACACTGAGTATTTTGTTTTTTTTTTCAGTTTTCTTCGACAGCAAGAAAAGTTGAATGTTCTATTGGAATGACTTGAAGTACACTCTTTTGTTCTTCTGTTCCAAATCTAATACAGATTTTGGATGGCAATGGTCCTTCAAAGTTACATAAAATGAGAGTTCAATTATGACCTTTTTATTATATTTAAGTTTGAGATCTAGTCTTTGAAATTTAATTTGACATTTTTATTTATTTTTATATAATTATTAGTATCTGATATATTGATCGACTAATTCTAATCAAATAATTTAGAGATACATTATAAGGTGATTCATTCAAGTCAGTTTGCTCTATTCACAACGTCGAGATTTGAATCGTAAATATTGTTTAAGAGATTTAACTATAATCTATCAGTATCCAACTTATTACGTGACTAATCTAGGTCGAGTAGTGCAGATGCCCATTATTAGAGGTGGCAAACGGGTCAATCGGTTCGGGTCATTTCGGTTTCGGTTATTTCGGGTCTGATATTTTCGGTTCAGATTCGGTTTCGGTTTCGGTTCGGTTTCGGTTCGGTTTTAGTTCGGGTCTATTGTGTTTTGGGTCGGTTGATTTCGGTTCGGTTATTTTCGGTTCGGTTAATTTCGGTTCGGTTGATTTCGGTTCGGTTATTTTCGGTTCAATGAGAAATCAGTCGTTTTTAATCAAATTTTTAGGTTTTTCAGATTTTTACACCATATATATGACTTTATAAAGTCAATATATTTGACATTTTAGTGATTTGTGCGGTTGTTCCTATTTTATCTTTCTTTATTTCTATTAATCGGGTCCATTCGGTTCGGGTCCATTCGGTTCGGGTCCATTCGGTTCGGGTCTATTCGGTTCGGGTCCATTCGGTTCAGTTTCGGTTCGGTTTATTTCGGGTTTCGGATCAAATTTCGGGTCAATTTCGGGTTGATTTTCGGTTTCGGTTCGGGTCTGGGTTCGGGTAATTCGGTTCGGTTTTCGGTTCTCGGGTCAAGTTTGCCAGGTCTACCCATTATGGGGTCGACCCTCTCAACTCCATCAGTTTCATTCACAACGTTGAGGTTCGAAGTCTTAATATTACCCAATGAATCTATTCCATTAAACCAACTAGTTGTTGATATTACATTAGAATTTTAACCATAAAGGCTAATAATTAATATCACTAATTATTTAGATTCTCACGATATTATAAAATAGAAAATTTAAATATAAAGAAAGAACCAAAATCAACCAATGAGTTAGTCCAATTGATAAGTAGATTGATATTGTTTAAGTAGGTCTCAAGTTCAAGATCATATATATATAAAATTCTTATTAGGAGATTCAACTATCAAAATCAGATGTTCAACGTAGATCAGGCTAGGAGGAATCAAGAGTGAAAAAAAACCTAAAATCACAACTTAACCTAAAAAATTTAAAATTGATTTAATCAAGAGGGTTCAAAAGAACAATTCATTGGGCTAAAAGTTCACAGCCTTCAATTATAAGGGGCAAAAATGAAAAAAAGCCCCAATTCATTAATGAATTGAACCAGAGGCCCTAGTCCAGGTTGATCCGCCATGGAAGCCCAAAGAAAAACCAAGCGCGAGCCTGCTTGTTTCCGTTTCCCAGCCGTTTAAACCCTTGGCTTTGATTTTCCCTGGGCTCAAATGCCGAATTTCGTGTTCATGTCATGCCGGTTATACATAGACCTGACAAACTTGACACGAGACCTAAAAATTGAATCAATTTATTTGGAATTTGAATCTGAACCGAACATGTTTACCCAAAATTTGACATGAAACCTGAAACTGAACTGAAAAATGAGCTGATTTTTAGTTGAACCGAATGGACCCGAACCGAATAAAACCGAACTGAATAAAACCGAACCGAAAACAACCCGAAATATATAAAAGATATTAACAGAAATAAAAAAGATGAGATATGAAAAATCGCACAACTCACCAAAAAGTCAAATATATTGACTTTATAAAGTCATATAAAGGGTATAAAAAAATAGACCTAAAAACTTGATTAAAACCGACCGATCTCCCATCAACTAGAAATTGATCCGAACTGAACAAAACTGAAAATTAACCGACTCGAAAATCAACCGAATAATAGAACCAAACTGGAACCGAACCGATCCGAACTTGATCCGAATCTGAACCACATGACATCAGACCTGAAAAAATCCAAATTAAAATGATCCAAATTAAACCCGAACCCGTTTGCAATTATACCACAGTTAAATCTTCTGTAAATTCCAAAAGGAAAAAAAAAAGTTTTTGAATTCGAGCGAACATCAGAGGGGAGGAAACAAAAATGGAAGACGAAGCAGAAATTTACGACGGAATCAGAGCTCAGTTCCCTCTAACTTTCGGTAAGCAGCAGAAATCCCAAACCTCTCTTGAAGCCATTCACAACGCCACTCGCCGTTCCTCCGCCTCCAACAATAGTGACAATGAACCACTCCCTTCTATTTCCTCCTCTTCCAAAGCTTGGCTCGATTCCCTTCGCAATTCCAAATCTCCCAACCCTAACCCTAATGGCTCCGTAATTGGCCCGCCTCGTCCGCCTCCTGCTCCAGTCCCTGATGAGGATGGCGACGATGACGTCATCGTAGGACCTCCTCCGCCTCCTCCTGGTTTAGATGAGGATGACGATAATGATGCCATTATCGGGCCGCCACGCCCGCCGGTTGGGCCGAGTTCGGACTCAGACGAGGAGGAAGGGGAGGAGAACCGTTATCGAATTCCAATAAGCAATGAGATTATTCTCAAAGGACATACTAAGGTAATTCATTTAATTACAAATGTTAAAAAAAAACAACATTTAAGCTGTAGTTACTAAAATCATTAAATACTAACCATGTTTAAAGCTTTCAGATTGTTTCCGCTCTTGCAATTGATCACTCTGGCTCTAGGGTTCTTTCGGGTAGTTATGACTATACTGTTCGAATGTTTGATTTCCAAGGAATGAATTCTCGTTTACAATCGTTTAGACAGCTTGAACCATCTGAAGGCCACCAAGTTCGTATTCTAAGCTGGAGTCCCACGTCTGACCGGTTTTTATGTGTCACTGGCTCTGCTCAGGCTAAGGTTTTTTCTTTTTTAGCTTATTAGTATTTTTGGAGGTTATAGTATTGAATGTTTGGTTGCTCATGATTGTATTCTGATTTTCAATTTAGATATATGACCGAGATGGACTTACTTTAGGTGAGTTTGTAAAAGGGGATATGTATATTCGCGATTTGAAGAATACTAAGGGACATATATCGGGATTGACTTGCGGAGAGTGGCATCCGAAAGCCAAGGAGACAATTTTGACATCATCCGAAGATGGTTCGCTTCGTATATGGGATGTGAATGACTTCAAAAGTCAAAAGCAGGTATGTTTTTTTGACATTGCTTATTATATTGAAAGGGAATTATGTAAAGAAAATGCTTCAATTGTTTATTATGTAGGTTATCAAACCAAAACTTGCAAGGCCTGGAAGAATTCCAGTTACAACATGTGCATGGGATCGTGAAGGGAAATGTATTGCTGGTGGAATCGGTGATGGATCTATACAGGTACTTATTGCTGGTAGTTCAACACTTGTTTTGTGTGGAATTATCGCAAAATATCTTGCCATCTTGGTGGTGTTACTGCTTCTCTTTTCTCCTTAATCACGTGATTGCTTGAACTATTTTGCAGATATGGACCCTTAAGCCTGGATGGGGAAGCAGGCCAGATATATACATTGAAAAAAGTCATTCTGATGATATCACGGGGGTTAAGTTTTCTAGTGATGGGAAAACATTGTTGTCCAGAAGCTTTGATGGTTCACTCAAGGTAATTTGCACAGAGTTATCAGATCAAGATGAAATCCCCCCTTCCCTGAACCCAAAAACCAAATAAATCATTTATAGAATCTTGATATTTGTTATAAATTATGAATTATATTATATGTCAGGTTTGGGATTTACGCCAAATTAAAGCCCCTCTTAAGGTGTTTGATGATCTCCCAAATAACTATGCCCAAACAAATATTGCATTTAGTCCTGACGAGCAACTCTTTCTAACTGGAACATCCGTCGAGAAGGAAAGTACCACTGGAGGCTTGCTGTGCTTTTATGATTCTTCAAAACTTGAACTTGTTCAAAGAGTTGGGATATCTCCATCTTGCAGTGTTGCGCAGTGTGCTTGGCACCCAAGATTAAATCAGGTAGATCATACTCTTTTCTCTTTGTGCATTATCCTAAGCACACATATTCTCTTGCTTACATGATCAAAAAGTATGAACTGATAACAATAATATCAGACTAATATAATATTGCCTGTTAAAGATATTTGCAACATCGGGAGACAAAAGCCAAGGAGGGACTCATGTGCTATATGATCCAACACTTAGTGAGAGAGGAGCTCTTGTTTGTGTTGCACGTGCACCTAGGAAGAAATCTGTTGATGATTTTGAGGCACCACTTGTTATTCACAATCCTCATGCACTACCATTATTTAGAGACCAACCAAGCCGTAAACGTCAGCGGGAGAAGATATTGAAGGATCCTATCAAGTCACATAAGCCTGAACTTCCAATAACAGGACCAGGACATGGTGGTAGGGTTGGTACAACCAAGGGAAGCTTGTTGACTCAGTACCTTCTTAAGGTAGGGGTGTTTTTCCTCTCAAATAACTTGTCTTGTGTACCTTAAAATTTTAGCGTTGCATTACTAAAGGTGGTGGAAGGAGACTTACCTGTTGCCTCTCTTTGCAGCAAGGTGGAATGATCAAGGAAACATGGATGGAAGAAGATCCTAGAGAAGCTATACTTAAGTATGCTGATGCTGCAGCCAAAGATCCAAAGTTCATTGCTCCAGCATATGCTCAAACTCAGCCTGAACCTCTTTTTGCAAAGTCAGATTCTGAGGATGAAGAGAAATGATATGATCATGGTAGCATTTCATTCTCTACATTTTAGTATTTCTACTTTTCTAAATGATGATTACCAATGATTGATAGTTATGCACAGGTTACTTTCTTACTGTAATGGTTCTGTCTTTTGTGCTTTTTTGGCAGCTGATCCGTATGATCTCTATGTTACCTAAGTTAATATGGGCTCCTACAGAACATTGAACTGAATTGGCTATCTGGAAGGTGCAATTATTTTCATTTTAGCCGACACTCTTATGTTGTTGGACCGGCTATGCCTGTAATGTTTTATTTGCACACTATCCTAAAAATTATTGATTCATTCCCCCTACCAATTAGTTTGTATTTTTTATCATGATATAGAATAAAATCAATAGGTATATTTATGCTTCGTAGAAATATTCACAATCAAGTTGAAGATTTCTCCAATGTGAGTCATAGATATTGATTACGAAAGCAATTGATTCTTGTGTAGATGTTTTTTTTTTCTTGTATGTAGTTGGGTGGTCAACTCTGCTCATGGATGGCTGCTTAGCTAATTTTATGCTAACCAGGATTGTTTGATTCATTCTTTTCTGTGTACGCTTACTTCAAGCTGCCATAAGTTGATAGTTATATTGAAATCACATGAATAATTTACCCATCGCTTATTTTACCCTTTAATCATAGATGTATAGATAATTCTTTTTCTCATATGCCTGTGCAAAACAGGAATGATCAATACCATTTAGTTATTTGGCTCTTAATTTTTTCGCATTTTTTGCAGGATGGATCCTTAAGCCTACTTCCCATGGTGGATCATTGCAAAAGTTTAGGCTACTTCATCCAAAAGCTCATGCCCTCGTTAGAATTCCGTGGTGTGAAATAGATTGTAATGAAAGCTAGTTGAAGAACAATGTAGCTGTAAGGAATAATGTTCAATTTTATGAATGATGGTTGGTTTCTCATTTAGATGATAGAAGAACAGAACATTCAGAACTAAATACTGACCAAGAATACGAGTTGCTGTATACACTGACTATTGGCATTTACAAGGATTTGCAGGTAATAACAAATCTCTCTGATCTTCTAAGCATCACACCCCATAAAATATTAGGGATGATAACAGTTGTTTGCAACCTTTTTTTCTGTGGCATTTCCCAATTATTATTATTACATGTTACAAAATTCATATTTTTTTCTGCAACCTTATGGCTCTGCCTCTGCAGCACCCATTTGTCATTTGACATGGTTTAGGGTCACTGCCAATATAGTTTTAGATACCATCACTTTTCAGACTATAAATTTGCTTTGCTCTTTTTTATAGCTGATAGGGGGTTTTGCATCTAGGAAATTTCATGATCATACCTGCTGCTGGTGTGGGTTTAAGTTAGTGTTCATTCTCATAACTTGACAAACGAGAGTCTGATAGAACAGTGAATAATTGTGTGTCTACAAACAGCTGCAAACAACAAAACAGAAATATTAGGTTCAATTACAAGTCTTGGCAATAACTAAAACAGAAGTAGAGAGATTACCTTGATAAATGGCCGGTCGTCGACCGGAAAAGAGTCGATAAAACTATCTTTAAGTAGTATGGAAACCTGTCAGGTTAATCAAACACAGAAAAATGAATCTGAGAAAAGATGTGGCATTTCTGCAGTGATGTATGTTTGGGAACCAAACTGAAAGAAGAAGATAAGTGCCAACCCTGTCATCGTTTGATTGTACGTTGGTAATTGTATGAGACCTCAGATTTGCACAAAGAGACTCCAGGTATTCCCTCATGACTGTCAAAAACTGGGTCGCGGCTTCCGCCTGAAACCGCAAGACGGAAATTAGTTGCCGTCAAAAGGGATGAACTAGTTAAAAGATCAGAGACTTGACATATTCTGAGAAGGTAGTTTCTAAATCCAACTACTAATCAAAGTAGAAACATTAAGCATTTGGAAACACCTGAGATTCATTGCACCTATATGTAGGATGCTTCTTGGCAATAGAACCTTCAAAGGAGAGCCTGGAATGTATTGGCCCTAGTTCCGATACAAGCTCTTTATGTCGAGGAAGTTGCGGCACGTAACACGTTTTCACCTGGAGAACAGCCGAGAATACTCGGAGTTAGGGCATTGCTAGTCTAAGGCAACCAAGTAACAGTCCATGCATAAACTGTAAGTAAACTCTATTGAATTTTACAACAGTTTCTAACCAAGCATGCAAAACTATGTTCAGAAACCATACACAAATATATAAACACCTGTTTCTTGGGCAAATTAACTTGAACAAGATTAGATGTTCTCATTTTCATATCAGCAGGTTTATCTTGTACGCCAACCTACAAAAAGAGAGAAACAATAGGATAAATCAGGGCATTTCCCTTCATACATAATAAAGTAACACTATAACTCACAACAAATGGAACTGGTGCATCAAGAAAATCAAGCATCCTCATCGGCAGTACCTGAATGCAAAAAGAGAATTTCACAAAATGAGTGGTAGTGGATGTTGTGGGTTAGCCTAACTATAACAAAAATACAATATCAGACATTCAAATATCAAAGCAATTCCAAGAAAAACTCATAGTTTTACACGTATTTTGGATCACTGGACGTGTGAAATGGATGGCTGAGATTGACAGGGCATCAATCTCAGCCATCTATTTTACTCATCCAACGATCCGAAAAAACGTATAAAAGTTAAACTCTTACGCTGTATAACTCCTATATATAGAGAGAGCAATATTTGTAACTTTTGAGCTACATCCAGAAAGATGTCAACTATAGTATTTCAAATAAAGAGCAGCAAGCATAGAGGCTATGGAGATTACAGGAAGCAATAAACTCTGCCATTGGAACGGACGGATGATAGGAATAAGCGATAACACAAAAGCCGATAGAACACCCTGCATTGATCAAAATTAGTGTCATCGCCGGGATACAGTTTACAGCTGCAACAAGAGAAGAAACTAAGCGCAGAAGACACGGAAATGTTAATACAATCTCTTAACTTGTTAACTCACCAGATTCGGGCAAACTACGACAACCTGTTTTTCCAGTAATACTCCTGCGACCACTGCCAAAATCTGGAAGAAACAATCATATGGTGAAACTAAATCGACCAAAAATAACACAGGAAATGCAAGTAGGAACTTTTAAGATATCACAACTGTGATATTCTAAATTAGCAATTTAGTTCTACTCCAACTTCTTCTACTTTGGATGTGTTTTTTTGCAGATTAAAGCATCGAAGTTTGTTATGCCCGAAAGGTCGTTTAAGACGACTCTCGAAACTCAAATGCTGAAGGTTATAAACACAGCTAAAGTGAAACTGAGTAGGTATGCATCATAGAACATTACACCATCAAGAGAGAGAACTCTGCAAATTGTTGCAATTGTCCATTCTGAAAGTGCAAGAGCTTCCTCAGCTGCTGCAACCTGTGCATTGATATTTCTCCGAGTTGAGTGACATCCAAGTAATATATTACGAAAGGAGAAATTCGATTGAAAATACCGTTACAAAGAAATACCTCAGCTGTTTCAAATGAAGAAAAATAGTTTTCATCCAATGCAAGGGCAGAAATAGGAGATCTCACATACTCAATAGCCTGTAAATGCTCAAGAGGCTGAAAAACTATTTCACTTCCTCGTTGAGGAAGAGCTAAGGCGTGATAGCCGCAAACTATCTGTAGAAGATCATTGTTGTTTTCCTGTCAAAGAGATCAGATACACAAAGATCAAGTGGTAACCCAACAACCACAATTTATGTTACTCCGACTCTTCCGTGTCGTACATATTTTTGGACCCTCCAAAGACATGAACAAACTTGGAGAAAAAGTTAACATACCCGTATTGGGTACTCACACTCGAGTTTGAGTAACATAGGCCTCGTTGTTAAGCAAAAAACCAGAAACAATAGAAAAACTAACCTTAGCCCATTCCAATATCAAATCATCTCCATATTCTTTTCCACTATTCCAGAGAAGGTCATCATCCTCATCATTATTATCCTCTGATGTCAGGCTTCTAGCTGGACTGCCAAAGATAACTATATATTACTGAAATTGTGATGGAGAAAACACTGGAAAGGATGAGAAAAGTAATGGAAAAAAAAACTAAGTCTGGAATAAAAGAATTCTCTTTTATCTATTGTAGTGCAAACTTCTTTTATTGAGGAATATCAGTTAGTTAATCATAATTCACCACCTGAATAGTGATTGACAAGAAGTACATCCCCTCAAGTTGAGAAATAATCCAATATCTGGAGAAATTTGTCCGTTTTCGTGGTTTCCATTTATTCTTTCTGAAGTATTGCTACGATTTTCCGAGGCTTCGGATACGTTATCATCAATATAGAGCACACTTTCTGAAGCCTCACTCGCTGTTAAAGTGTCAAATGAAAGTGGTGAACTTATCTTTAATGAAGCAGATGAAACCTCATCGTTGACATAAGTGTCACCAAGAATCACTTTACTGGTAGCAGGCATTGCAGAAGCCATCCAATCATCAACATACTTGCTATTGGGAGTGTCGGTGAGGGTGTTATCGTTTGTTTGATCGTCTTGTTTCGAGATGGATGGTGCATTATCATCAAGAAATAGATTCATTTCGCTAACAACTTCAGTAATTCGATTTAGGCGCTCCTGTGCAATGATACTGCATGCAAGTAAGATCTTGAGATTCCGGTTATCGGCAAGATTATAGTAATAGTTAACATATATCGGCAATAAACAATTCTCAAAGCTCATGAGGGAAACGGATTAACTTTAACCTGTTCAACATCTCATAGTGCAACTCAAAGAAAGGCACTCTAGTTAGCAAACAATAACAGCGAGGTGCAGAAACCAGAAACTGTCTGCTTGCTCCTGAAATTTCAGAAAGACGCGACGGACCGCCTAAATTACCAGGCTGTCTTTTTACAAGTTCTGGTACATGCAAGCAAACACCATAAACCGTAGCATTTCCTGCCACCTAATCAAGAGAGAATAAAATGTTTCAAAATCCATATAAGTTACTGTTTCTCAAACAAAGAAGTGAAAACACCATTTACAATGCCATCCCGTGTCGGTCAATGTACCATGAAGGGATCCAGTTCGACACAATGGAAGCATTTCAAGGTTTCAACAACATAGACTTAGAAGAAGAAACAAAGAAAAGAAAAAAGAAACATACCTTTAGTGAGAAAATAAAGGTGAAATCATCTCTGCCCAAATGCTCCTGTGGAGAATATAGAACAGTAAAATGTTACTTCTTCTTCAAGTCAACGATACAACATGAGAGAAAAAGTTCATGAATCAAAATCAGCTATACTTTTGACTTGACATAGGGACAACGAGTTAATTGGTAATGAGTTGGTTAACCCAAAACTCTACCTCATCTCCTATTTAGTTGGAGCATCACTTTTGGACTTAGGTAAATGAAAGATAATACAAGTAGATTCATAAATTAGAGATACATTATAATAATTCTTTAACTGTTTAACACAGGATAATTAGAGACGTTTATTTGGCATACCTGTCCATAAAGAATCTCATTTAGATCACTAAATGATGGAGTTTTTTCCAGTAATCGCGCCTAAATTCATTGAAAAATAAGTGCTGTGATTAGGTCCATAAATGTCAATACTTGTAAAAGGAAAAAGAAATGTAATGCAACGACAAAAGATACAAGAGACCACCGAAATCCTTAATTTTGGGCTGAAGACTACAACTTAAGCTTTCAACTGTATATAGCAGAATTTTTTTTGACATATATATATATAGATAGAGAGAGAGAGAGTTAGGATCAACTTACACAATGTAAAACTCTTTTAAGTTTTACACGTTTTCTGGATCGTTAGATGGGAGGAATGGATGGCTCAGATTAACTCCTTACTCTCCTTTTTTCCAAGTGATAATCTTCACATATTTACTGTTAATCTCATCCATTCGTTTCATTCATCCAACGGTCCAAAAGACGTGTAAAACTTAAAGAGTTTTACATTGTGTAAACGGATCCTATCTCATATATATATATATATATCTGACAAAATGAAAGATGCTTCATGTAGTATGTGTATAAGGTCAAATGCAATCACAATAAATGATTAATGCAGTGCTAAAAAGGCCCAAGAAGCTATTCTCATATATAAGGCTAACAGATGAGAGAGTTCGAGTAGATCACACACAATATGCCCATTTGTTGACTAAGTTACTTTAGCTACTTTCTCATAAACTACAAATTACAATGTTGTAGACAGCTCAAACTTCTATGAATCAAATCCAATTTCCACTAAATAGGTTAAATATCAGAGTGATAAAGTGAATTTTTAAATGCAGGGCGTGAACCAACAAAAGGAAATACTGAGAAATTAAACTAATAAAGTTCACATTCACACCAAAAAAAATAGTGAGATCAAACCTTAACACCTGCAGGAAAACAAAAGCTGGCTAAGTCCTTCAAACGCATAGCAAACTTCTTCCCAGGAGGGTATCTAAAAAGTATCTGATAATAGGGGGAAAGGAAAGGGAAGACAAATAATGATTTCAGCATATAGGAAAAGAAAATAAACACAAAGTGAATTCAACCAAAGTAAAAACATTCCCTAATATGGTGCAAGGGGAAAGCTTGAAAGAAAAGACACAATTCAAACTAATCTCCATCAGGTACTGCAAACTGAATTAAGGGGCAATTTAACATACAGGCAAAAATATATAAGAGTTTCCTAAATTTTAATTATGTAGTAAACCTGGGGTTCAAATACTGGAACTGGAGGTCCATGATTCTGTAACATTTTAGGATCCATCATTCCGGATCTTTTCATATCTGTTTCCCACTTCTTCCTCTTAGCAAAGGTTTCCTCCACAGACCCAAGATCAGTATCTGGATGAATTCCGGCAATAATGAAGTGCTCAAAGATTGAAGTGGGCTGCTCATATCTAAGCTTTTCCTGCAACAAACTCATATTAGACTCAAAAAAGCAACTAAGGATATATATAAGTATCCCATCAGAATAACTTGCAGTCTTCCACTAACCATTTTATCTCAACATCTAAAACCTTTCAATTGATAGCAGATTTTCACTAACTTAAGGTATGAACTTAACTTCCTACATTAAGGTATACTACATCATTATTTATTACAGAGTTTCAAGCATGAGAAAGAGCATAATGTGTATCCAGTTTATGGCTATCAAACTTTACATGCATGAGAATCCACAAAAAAAAATGGAATTAACGTAAGACTTGCTCGCTGTGTAATGTAAGTACTGGTGCAGTTATACTTACTCTTCAAGAACAAGTTATATTCAATCAGAGAAATTTAAAGCTGCAGTTAATGCATACACTAACTAGTTAAACAAAACCTGGGAAAATGAAAAGATTAGAAAATAAAGAAGATGAAGAGGTGGGTCCAGATACCATAGTTTTAGTGTGGCATTGATACCACTGGCGTTTCTGGTTTGCTAGAACCTCAGGATTGAAGATTGAGTGGTACCTTCCATCCTTTGAATTGCCACCCCCTCGCAAAGCTTTCTGCATAGAAGTTTTCAATCTCTGGAAACCATTGTCATGCCGGTGTCCTACAGCTAGAACTTCACTCTGACTGCGTCTATGCCCCAATGGCGGCAGCCTTGAAGGACCCGAGCCCATTGACTGCTGTGGTTTTAGTGCCTTTCCATCCACTTTGTCTTTGGCATCCTGCTCCTCAAAAAGATGCCTTAATTCACAAGAGGGTGATGGTGGATTGTCTTCATTTCCTTCAGCTTCTCCCTTGGTTTCCATGTCTAAACACTTAATTATTTCATCTTATATTTTCTCATTGAGCCATTTCACCAAATAAATACAAATCTATCCTCCATTAAATTGTCATCCATGTCCAATAAAAAGCAAGTTCATACTTTGTTCTTCTAAAATTATACCAAGATATGAAAAGAATACCCTTTCAATTTCTCTTGTTCCTCAAATTCTGTAACCTTCCTATATACATTCTTCTTCAATCCAATACAAAAGTGGCCTCTTTGTACATAAAGTTTACAAATTTCAGTATCAATTCCTTGGCTGTATGATTCAAACACTATAACACCCTGTTTGCAGAAAAAAAATTGGAAATGGTAAAAATTATTGCAAGACTGTAAAAACCAAAAAATGAAAAATGCCAAACCAAAAACTTTTAAATTCCCAACAACTTTTTCTTCTTCAAATTTCAATATGCAAAAATCAACACAGAACCTTATTGTAAAGGAAATTTGATATTATAACATGGGAAGAAATCCGAATTATGCAAGAATTAATAACTAATCCAAAACCAGCAAATTTAATTGGAAGAGCAACACGAGAGATTCTTTCTTACCTGAAAATTTTCCTTTTGGATCTGTTTAGCAATGTTTTGGTTCCTTCAAGCAAGAGAGAGAAAGAGAAGAATGCTAAAAATAGAAGTGAGTTATAAATACAAAGAAAAGGAGAGGTTACACATAAGAAAAGGAGATTAAGCGAACTCTTGGCTTCTCTTTTCTTTGAAAAATTAAAAATTTAAAAATAAAACAAAATACAACTAAATAATGAATATGGCATTATATATAGGGATGTAATTATCAAATGGTAGCTTAGTTCTTTTTGCTGAGGAAAAAAAAGATTGTCTTTTGGTTGGTTGGTTCAAGCTTTAGAGTTTCTTGTCATCCTATTCCTAATTCCTATGGCTGTTCCATGAAGGGAAACTTAAAAATGCTAAACTAAAACAAAAAACAGAGACCCTTTTTTAAGAGAATAAAAAATTCTCAGTCATTGAAGGAAAATGAATGACTTGTAAAGAGACTCAAATCACGGCATTGGCATGGGTTTTTTTTTTCCAAATTTTTTTAATCTTAATGCATCAAACAAAAGAGAAACATTAACTTGCATGAACGAGAAAGTATAGTGCTTTTTTGACTAAGGAAATTCAACGTGCATGTGGCGTGCATGCAATGCAATGGTGCCAAAAAGGACGGCAAAACCAAAACCAAAGCAATAACCCACATTTCCAAACCTAATTTTTATCCCTTTTTAAATGCACTGATCATTGCCTCACTGGGTTTCCTTCGTTTTTCTCCCAGATTTTCACAGTTCAGAGTTGAGAGCTCTGCATTTATGGCGCCAATGGTGAATACTGCTGCTGCACATTCTCATTGTACTCCGATTTTTTTAAAAATTACGGTTTTATCATTTTATAGTACTTAAATAAATTTATGATTTTTTTAAAAATTACGGTTTTATCATTTTATAGTACTTAAATAAATTTATGATTTGACCTTTATATTTAAATTTGATCTTTCAATTTTATATTATTATAAATTAATTTAAATAATTTGGATAACTAATAATGTTAACTATTTTAATTAACTAACTAACATTATAAAAATATAATTGATAAATCAACGAGACTGGTCCAAGTGGTAAGCAGTTTAGTGTCGTTTAAGTATGTCTCAAGTTCGGGACTTTATGTATGTAGAAAATTTTCGTTGGGAGACTCACCCACCAAAGTTGGGGTCAGTTCGGATTAGTCAAGGTAAAGTCCTGAAAACCGAAAGGACAACAAAAAAATAAATGATATTTTTTTTGACAAACCATGTATAATCTTAATGCTACGAGGGGAAGGGAAAAGAAACTCTAAAGAAAAGAAGAAGTGCTCATAATGGGTCTAGAACTCATGACCTAAGAAAAATTATGAAAAAAAAGCAGCTTGGCCAAATGTGCCTGCTCATATAAATGATAAACTTATACTAGCTAAAGTCTAAAGATTATATTTAAAAAGCAGAAAATTCCCGTTATTAAACTTACCCACTGTAATTAGGTGTGCGACGTAGGTCGGTTCGAATTAATTAGGACAAAATCTTAAAAACCTGAAAAGGAAATAAAAAATGTCATATTATAGATCAAATTTATGGTTTGACTTTTATATTGGTGAGTTTACGAGCTGTTACAAAAAAGGTACAAAATTGTTTAAATTTCAATTAAAAATATTTATTAATAATTTTTGTTTAAAATAATTTTATTCGGACAATTTTTATTTTAATAAGATAAAAGATGGCTATATGTAACATGAATTCAAATGTTTGCATACATTTGATATGTTTTTACGGATTCAGGTAATATTCAAATTCAATTATCTTAATTACTATTTATAGCAGACGAAGAAAGGATGTAAATATTAACTTTGGATATCTATTATTCAAATTCACTTTAACTCGGCGGATGATAGATCCATATATTTAATTGGCAGAAAATTAAAATATGCCCCTTAACGTTATACTACTGAATAATCATTTTAATTATTTTAATCAAAAAATAATTATTTTTATTTTTTAAAATTAATTTAATCTCTAACGTTTTGTTTTAGGTCAGAATAATTCATCCGCGAATAAAAATTATTAGTCAAAAGTTAGGTTAGAGCAGGGACGAAGCCATAATTTGGATTAGGAGGCAAAACATAAATATTTAAAAGTGTGGGGAATTAAAAAATAAACCAAACTCCCCCCATACTCCGTCACTGGATTAGAGCAATATTCGAATATCTTTTTTTGACGAATCATAATTTTAATCTTAATTCTACCTAGAAGAGAAGGGAAGGACTTTAGAAGAGAAAAAAATCTACTCATAATAGGTCTAGAACTCATGATCTAAAGAAATACAAAAGAATAAAGATGAACAATTTACCAACCAACCAATGTACTTGTTCAAGGCAATATTCAAATATTTAAATTCACTATTTACAATGTGATTATATGATTGTGTTTGTTCATATTCTTTCTCTTCACACTTTAATAAGTGCGTATTGTTAGTCCGAAATTAATATTAGGACATTACCCGACACTTTTTAGCACACATTCCGATACTTATAAATGTGGATATTTAGTGAATTCATATATCTTATGGGTAATTTAATAATTTTATTCAGATATCAATACTTGATATAATATAGATAATAAAACTCCATTCAAAAAAATAATAAAACTATTCAAATTAAAAAAAGTTTAACTACAAAATAAATGTTTAGACTATATTTTTTGTTTTATAAGTGCCTAAAGTATTTTGGTTGAAATAGGTGCCTAAAGTTTCATCTGCTTGTTTTAAAATCAATTGAGACACTTATTTTGGCACCTATTTCAACCAAAATAAAAGTTTAGGCACATATTTCAGCCAAAAATAAAAATTTAAACACTTATTTCGGCTAAAAATAAAATTGTATGCACATATTTCAAAAAAAATATTTTAGACACCTATTATAAAAAAGAGACATAGTTCGGACACTTATTTTATAGTTAAGCCTTAATAGTCAATAAGGTGCCCAACCTATACCCCGTTTTTCAGTTTGGTGTCTAACGTTTTTTTCGGGTCACTTTGGTGCCTAATGTTTCATTCCGTAACTCAGATTGAGTTTTTTTCGTGACGTCAATTAGAAAAATTTTGTTATCCAATAAAACACAACACGTGCTATATTTTGGTATTTTCCATCATTTTTATTTTTTCTAAAAATTAAAAAATATTTAATTTTATAAAAACTTAAAATCTTTATTTTCTCTAAACCCCAAACCCAAACTCTAGATCTCTAAATTCCTCTCCTTTCACAACCGACCACCTTTGCCTTTGTCGGCCCCCACTACTAAAACCCCTATAATCCTGCTCTCAAAAACCGACGAATAAATTGGCGATTGTTTCGTCAACAAACATTAAAAACTGAAGAAAAAAAGACCGATTGAGCTTCTAATCGACGGCTAGAGGGTGGGGGATGTTGAACGATGATGTACCTAACTCTTGGGGTGGTGAACGGTGAACCGCCAGTGTGTGTGGGAGGCTGGACGGCGAGTGAGATGTGATTTGAGGGTTTAATTGAAAGAAATTAAAACTTTAAGTTTTTTTAAGAAGTTTATATTTTAAAAAAATTTAAAAATTAAATAAGTAAATAAAATAGGTCACGTGGCATATTTTTATTGGATAACAGAAAATTAAATAAGTTACATAATGAAACGTTAAACACTAAAGTGACCCGAAAAAAATATTAAGTACCAAACTAAAAAAATATATAGAGTTAAGCCAATTTAAAATAAAATTCTTAAAACACTTTTTAAATGTGTTTTAAGTCTTGGTAATCGTTTTCGAGATGGCATTTCGAGGCAAGAACCAAGGCAATCGCGCGATACTGTTGAACGGCCGTACGATACCTAAGACTGACTCTCGGTTCAAACACGCGGCTGACCGGCGACTACGATATAACACGTTAGAATTTTATTTATGCATTTCGTTTTTCGTTAAAATTTCCAGCTCTCTACAGTCTACACAGACTCAGTTACTCGGTAACTTCTCAGATCATCGGCTATTTAAATTAAACCATGCTTGTAGCCATATCTCAAATCTCAATCGGCTCTGCTTCAGAATTCCAGCAGTTGCAAATCCGATTTAACATGGCGCCGAGAAGGATTGGGGAGGTGAGCTCGAAACCAAATACGGAGAAGAAACTGAGAGTGAGAGTCGAAGCCAGAGGAGTGAAAGCTGAGATCGGAAAGGTAAAGGAAGAACAAGAATGCTTAAGAGATGAGCAGTGTGAATTAGTCGCAAGGTTCGATGACATCGCGAGACAATGCGATGAACTGAGAGAAGAGACTGAAATGATCGTGAAGCAATCCGCCATTACTCGAGCCAAGCTCCTTCTTATGTTCAGAATCTTCAAGGCTCGTGAGATCGGAGATCTGGTTCAAGCGGCTGAGCTCACTCGTATCCTTCGGTTTGTTTTCTGCAAAACCTTGTTATACATGAATAGTCGGTTAATCGTATCTTTTAGCTCATTTTGTCGGTTAATGTACCTTTTAGCCCATACGGTCGATTAATCATTATAGCAATTATTGAATCGCAACCCAAAAGTATTAACAATTCAGTTACAAACTAACTCGTAATTTATTGCTACAAAATTTTTTTTACATGTTCACCGTTTCTTTAAATTATATATATATATATAGGTTAAGCATTAACCATTATTTTTTGCAATTTGATTAACCGTTTAACGTTAACGATTCGGTTAATTCATCTGTAAAATGTAACGGTTATATCGGTTAGCATTTACGGTTTAATATGCATACCCCAATATATAATCTATTGAAAATGTCTTCACCTTCTTCTTTTTTCACTCGTATTCTTCTGTTTGTTTTCTGCAAAACCTTGTTATACATGAATTTAGGGTTTATAGTCGGTTAATCGTATCTTTTAGCTCATACGGTCGGTTAACGTACCTTTTAGCCCATAAGGTCGATTAATCCTTATAGCAGTTATTAAATCACAACTTAACAGTATTAACAATTCAGTTACAAATTAACTCGTAATTTATTGCTACAATTTTTTTACATGTTCACTGTTTTTTTAAATTATATACATAAATAATTCAATAACGGTGAACCTATAGGTTGACCATTAACTAAATAACCATTACTTTTAGTGATTTGATTAAACGCTTAACGTTAATGATTCGGTTAATTAATCTGTAAAATGTAACAGTTATATCGATTAACGTTTACGGTTTAATATATACATCCCAATATAAGATTTATTGAAAATGTCTTCACCTTCTTATTTTTAACTTTGATTGCTGCATTTGATTTGCAGTGAAATTGTTGCCATGGAAAAAGATGAAGAAGAACCATAGGCTACGCCGCCAACCACAAGAGTGGCGATAAAACAAATGACGGAGTCTTCAGTTCTGGATGGGCAAAAATCGAACGGCTCGGTTTCATCAAATAAATAATTTTACAATAAGGTTTTTGTGTTGGTCCACTAATGTCCGGTGTAGTGATAATATTATCGACAAGTCACTTGACACTTGGTTCAAATCCGGAACAATGTCACCCCAAAAAAAATGATTTGTGTGTTATTACTTGTAATGCAATATTTATATTTAATATGTTAATGTATTTTATAGAGTATAAATTTCAGCACGTCAATAAATCGTGATATATAAATTTTGATATATAATATGTTTTCGAGATAATTATTTTAGTTCATGTTTATTATTGATGACTCAAACATGGGCGGAGTTTGACAATAAAGTTTGAGGAGTTTTAAAATTTCAAAATTTTTGAAGGATTTAGTTTTAAATTTAAAAAAAATTGTGTTTAACTAAAAATTTTAAAAATTTTTGAGACTTAATGGGAAATTTTAAAAAAATAGAAAATGACTTAATTAAAATATTCAAAATTTTAAAAATATAATAAAATTTTTAAAATTTTACAAGGGGAAATTAAAAAATTTAAATTATCAAGGGACTAAATTTTGAATTTTTAAAAGTTTGGGGGCTCCCCTAACTCTCATATACATCCGCCTTTGGACAAAAGATTTAAGAGTTTTATACAATTAATTAAAGTTGAGTTTTCAATTTTAAAAATAAAATGCTTGTTTATTTATTGTATACGCGGTAGACTGAATTTTGAATAAAATGGTCTAATGAGACTCAAAAATCATGAAATACAATGTCATTTTACTTTTTTCCGTGTGCTTTATAATTATTTCAGAACTATTTTTATGGATGGGCATGGGTCGGTTTTTCGCCCACCCGGACCCGACCCGAAAATAAATACCCTAAACCCGAACCCGACCCGGCAATATTCTTTAAAAAATTCGACCCGATCCAAAAATAAATATGCTAAACCCGACCCCAACCCGACCTATATAAAATAAATTAATTTTAGGGACTTAATTGTAAAAAAAATTCAAGGGACTTAATTGTAAAAAAATATAATTTAAATGACTAAATTATAAATAAAAATTCAATTTTAAAGACTTAGTTATAATATATATATATATATATATATATATATATATATATATATATATATATATATATATATAAAGAGATATTATTATAAATATCCTTAAAAAAATTAAGGAAAATTACAGTATTAGTCCCGAGTCGGGTCGGGTCGAATATTTTTTACCCTAAACCCGAACCCAACCCGAGTCTAGCCTTAACAAAAATCCGACCCAAACCCGATTTTTTCATTAAAAATTCGACCCGGGCGGGCCGAGTCGAAACCCGTCGAGTCCGGGTAAAATGCCCATCACTAACTATTTTTTTACCTTTATCTTACTAATATTGAACTAATTCATTTTGAATCATTCTTTTCTTGGGAGTCCTATAAGATCACTCTTATTGCAGTTGTCCAGAACCACTATTATACTCGGAAATTTGAAGTCAATATAAAGTTTGATTTTTCATAGGAATGTAATGGAATTCATATTGAAAAAGAAGAAGAAATTGTGAAGTGAAAAGAGGAAAACAAGGTGGGTTTTGTAACAAAAATTGATTCGTCGCAGCATGGCATGGATAGTGCCCTCCCAATCCTCAGCATATAGTATAGATATAGTTTACTCAGCCTGTTCTTAAGTCAAACGTAAACCTGGCAACAATTTCTGGGTGTTTGTTTTTTTTAATCGGATATTGATTTTACTTAGTCAAGGCCAACAACGAAGAAGGTTGATTATTTACAGCTTCAAACCCTGAGAAAAGAACCATTCAAGGTGATGAAATCACACTGCAATGAGCTACTATACTTTTTCCCACTGCTTTACCACTAGTCTAGAACTAATTTTTACTATCTTACTAATATTGAACTAACTCTATACCAATAGGGATGGGAGACATAGAATTTCGTAGATTTCGCACCGCGATGAGTATAAATTTGGTGGGTAGTGGACAAGTGTGGAGGTAAAAAGTCATACCCACTGCATGTAGTGGGTAGGTGGTGGATTTAAGACCTTACCCGCCCCGCATCCGCCCACCCTACATCCTACTCACCATATAAATTTGGACCATTATGAACTTAGATGTAATTTCACATCTATTCTATAAATCTTTAAATTTTATAGGATATTGCTGGTATGTTTTGTGGTTGTTCTTGAATTTATGTTTTATGTGTATGGTTGTTGCTAGGTGGGTACATGCAGGTACGAGATAGGTAATGTGTATCCAATTGGGTGGTGGATGTGAGATGGATTTAAAAATATACTTGCGTGGGCGGGTGTGAATTTAAAAATTGTACCCGTCGTGGGTGGGTAAGTGATGAATATGAAAATTTTAGACGAGTATAGAGATGAAAAGGGATATCCGCGTCCGCCCCGCCGGTTTGCCATCCCTACATACCAAGCAAAGTTGAAAGTCATAATTCTGACCCTTCGGAGTGGAGATAAAATATTAAGATTATGGGAGTCAAAAGCTCAAAATTGTGTTCAAACTAAAAGAGAGTAAATCGAATTATTGATTCTTTGGAAGAGCCAAAAGTACAATTTTTCTGGGGAAAAAAAGCTTTACATGAATTAATAGTTTTGACAGGGACTAATACTGAAAATTTCCCATTTGACCAATGGAGCTAAGGCTCCTGCCTGCCCTAGCTTCACCCTGCGTACAATTGTATAAAAAACGTCAATTGTTGGAGTGGAGACCAATTCAAAACCACAGTGTACTACAAGCAAACTAGAATTTTCAAAGTTAAAACTCAAAAGCTTTGTCATTTGGGGAAAAGTGTATCCATTCATTGACTAAAAACGGTCTAATTTAAGGCTAAAAACGACACAACCAAAATGTTATTAAAAAATATAATATTTTTTGTTGGTATGGGTAACTTAGGCTGCAAGTTACAACCAAAATGTTAAAAACTCGCAACCAAAAATGTTACCCACACAATCAAAATATTATACTTTTTTATAACATTTTAAGTTGCAACTTAAATGTTGTTCCACATACAACCCAAAATGTTATACCTTTTGATAACATTTCGATTGTGCCCTTTTTAAGCCGTTTTAACCCTACCGTTCCTTAGACTTCCCCTTAAAAAAATCAACAGGCAGTAATAGTCTAATAGAAACAAAACAGTTCCACGAGTAAACCACCGAAAATTCGGAACATCAATGTCTGATACTCATCAACTCCATAATTCAGATGATTTGGAGCTCAGTTATTTTATTCATGCGTACATCTCCGTCGCAGGTTCTCGTTCTCTTCTAATACGGTAAGGCAAACATTTTTCACAAGGTTAAAACGCTAGGCTTCGTAGAAACACATTCTAGTTCATACTCATAAGATGGCAATAAAAGCACACACCCGGTTCCAGAAGATAGGCACGTAGTTCTTCACAGGTCACCCCTTTAGTCTTATTCATGCAACTTAAGCACGCATCGGAGGCAACCCCCTTCATGCATCAGATCAAATGCCTTGTTAATATCTCCGAGAGTCAAATTGTGGGTGATGTACTCGTCGATTTTGATTTCCTGCGTTGGAAAGGAGAGTCTAATAAAGTCGTGCTCACTCTATAGGTGAAAAGATAGAATTGCATACAAACCGCATTTACCTTCTTCATGTACTTGTCAACAAGCCAAGGCACTTGTGAACGACTCTTGAATCCACCAAAAGCAGTCCCTTTCCATACACGGCCAGTCACCAATTGGAAAGGTCGAGTAGATATCTCCTGACCTGATGCGGCAACACCTATGATAACCGATGTTCCCCAGCCCTGAAAGTTTTTCAGGCGCATTAGAAGTGGTATTCCACTTTACAGTCATTAGTGCTCATCAAGTTCAGGCACCACATACCTTATGACAGCATTCCAAAGCAGCTCTCATGACAGAGACATTTCCGATACACTCAAAACTGTAATCAACACCACCGTCTGTGAGATCAACAAGGACCTGCTGAATTGGTTTATCATAGTCCTTTGGATTCACAAACTCTGTAACTCCAAAATTCTTTGCTGCAAGATGCATTCACCAAGCAAAAGGAAATCAGCGTCTAGAAGTAGAAAATGTATATAATGCATGATTTAGATTTATTAAAAAGAGGGACAAGCAAAGCAGAAACCACTCATTTTCTAGCAATTTATTCCGTTACTCACGTTATTCACAATATTTATTGAATATTCCATATCAAGATTGACTAAGTAGTCTTCTTTGTAATACTATTATTTGTAAATCACTTGCCTATATCATACTTCTTGCTATCAATATCTACACCAATTATTCTTGAAGCACCAGCTGATTTTGCACCCTCCGCAACCTGCACAATCACATTCAAAGATAAAACTATTTAATATCTAACAGACTAGCACTACAAAGGGAACAGTGATGAAAATAACAAATATTTTGAAAAAGACTGCTCAACCATGCATAGAAGTCCATAAAAATGGTATTAATAAATTTCAAGGGAAGTAAGATGCATATTTGACACTTACCGCAAGACCAACAGTCCCAAGGCCAAAAATAGCAACAATAGACCCTGGTTCAACTTTGGCTGTGTTCCACACTGCTCCGAGCCCTATCCAACACAATATATATAAATACAGAAGTTTTGTACAAAAGCTGCAGTATACAGAGTCACAAAACCAAATATGTATGTAATTACAGATACATGAAAAAAAAAGTTAAACAAACGCTTACCAGTTGGAACACCACAACCAAGAAGGCATACTTTGTCCAAAGGAGCTTGTGGATCAATCTTTGCAACACTAACATCATGCACAACCGTGTACTGGCTAAACGTAGAGGTGCCCATAAAGTGGTAGATTGGTTTGCCATTTACAGAGAAACGGCTCTTGCGATCATTCATCATGACTCCGGCTCCAGTGGCAGTCCTAACTTTGCCACATAGGTTTGTCTTTCCTGATTTACAGAATTTGCATTCTCTACACTCTGCTTGGTAACAAGGGATGACATGATCACCTGGTTGAAGTTCAGTTACACCTTCACCGACACTTTCTACAATCCTGCGCTCAAAATTACAAAACAATTCTAAGCTCATTAGCAATCAAGAGGCTCAGAAACTGTAAGAACTAATAGCAAATAATGTACCCAGCAGCCTCATGTCCAAGAATGCATGGGAATAGACCCTCAGGATCCTGAAAAAGGTAAATCAAGCATATCAGACATCATAATTAAACAGCTAACTAGAAAATATAAACTGAAAAAGAAAAACTTAAACCAGATTAGACTAGGCGCTATCACTGTCACTGCAAGAGGATACATGGAAATCAAATTATATTCTTACCAATAATATCTCACTCCAGTTTCAAGTTACTAAAAAAAAGTATTGAAATCAACGACACTGTACAATTCTTTCCTGTTTTAAAGGAATAATACAAAATCAGCAAAATACTCCCAGTTACAATGGAATTTCCACATTCTCCTCAGTCCTAGCAATCCAGTTTACATATCACTTTGAAGAAGAAATTCGTTATCCTAGGGAAATAAGTAGCGTTTGTTTGGATAGAAAAGCAAACAAAGCTAAAATAATCCATTTCTTTTCTATCATCTTAAACAGTTCCTTCTTCGAGATAAAGCAATCGGAGCTTATACATTTCTCAAACCAAAAAGGAAACAAGTAAGATGCAACCGGATCCATTTTGTATTATACTAATAAAGCAACTGAGATAGAGAAAATGGAAATAGAATATATAACAAAAAAAAGGAAGAAAAAAAACCTTTCCGCTCCAAGTGTAGGCATCGGTGTGGCAGAGAGCAGTGAAGAGAATCTTGATCCGAACCTCACCGGCCTGCGGCGGAGACACCTGGACATCCTCAATGACCAGTGGCTTGTTCGGTTCATAAGCCACCGCCGCTTCAAAATCGCAACCGCATTAGAATTAAAAAGGTTCCGATACAGCTAGCAAACGCATCGTCAATAGAAAATAAACAAATAGAGGAGTACCTTTGCAAGTGATGACTTGCCCTTGAGTCGCCATTGATGAAGAAAAGACTGTAGAAGATAGAGAAATCTCAAATCAGAGAGAAATGGAATTATTTGTTTTAATTATTTGAGGTTGAGAGAGGAGCGGACAAAACTATATTGTAATTCTGTGTTTTCAGATATACGATAAATCAAATCGAATTGTACTGAATCCCTGATATTTCTATTCCAGTGGAATCATATATAGTAGCTATTTGTCCAGAAAGGAGACGGGCGGAACATCGGTTGGACCTAGGAATACAGGGCCCACACAACTTTTTATAATTGTTTTTAAATTTTTTTTTTTTTGAAATAGATGGCTTGCATTAATAAAGAAGATTACAAGTAATGTATTGCCACTCACGAGGAGTAAGGGTAAGGTTTCAAATCCTCACCAAGCAGACCCGTTACTTCAATGGTTCGAACGTTGTTGCATGATTATCTCCTAATCTTGCACGGCAGCCAATGTAGCACCATGTGGTGCCTCCTCCATCCAGTATCTTGGGTTGTCGTTGTTCCTTCCTTCTTTGGCCAGAACGTGGGCTGCATTATTGGCAGCACGACGTATAAAGTTATAGCTAATGTTGTCAAAACCCCGTGATGCGTCCTTGATGTCATGTATTATAGGGCCAATAATTGATAGGTCCATCTCCATTGAGCCAGCTCTTCGAATGACCACCAGTGAGTCGCCTTCTATCGTGATCCGTGTGAACCCTATGTCTTTAGCAAAGGTGACTACCTGCAAGCATGCAATAGCTTCCGCAGTACATGCATCAGCTACATTGTGATGTGGAACGATACATGAAGCCATGATTAGCCCTTTAGAATTCCTGCAAAGAATCCCCGAGACTGCCTTTTTTGAGGTTGCATCATAGGCGGAGTCGAAGTTGCATTTGATTGTGTTACCCTGAGGAGGAATCCAGTGACGATGAAATGGTGATTCAGAGGGAGATGATACTGACAGCACTGAGTCTTGTTCCAGGATGAAGGAGTGGATGAAAGCCACTGACTCTTGCACTGTAGTAATAGCCCCGTCATGCACCCTTCTATTTCTCGAAAACCATATAGCCCAGTAGGACACCATCAGAGTTCGTTGTTGTGTTGAATCTAAAGAACAGAAGAAACCTGCTAGCCATTGTCTCTATTCTATTCCCCCAGATGTGCTTCATACATTAACACCTTGTTGAGTTAGTAATTGGTTCGCATAGCTGCAATCCATCATTAGATGTTCTATTGTTTCATCTGAATTATGGCAAAAAGGGCATCTGTTGATGACATTCAGGTTCCTGGATCTAAGATTTGTATAAGTGGGCAAAAAATTATTCATCACCTTCCACATATGGATTTTGATCTTTTGCGGCAATAATGCACCCCAAAGGCTCTTGAAAAACAACTTCATATGTGAGAGTGGAGCATTGGAGTTCAGAGCAGAATTGGCTTCAAGGTCCCTCCTCAAAAATCTATATCCACTTTTCACGGTGTATTTCCCTGATCCATCGAACCTCCATATATTAGCATCCTGAAAGTTAGATCGAGGGAGGGGTATAGCACAGATTCTTTTGGATGTGTGTTCATCAAAAATGTTGTTAATGTCATCCACTTTCCAACTTCTATCAGGAGCAATTAGATCAGCTACACATGTAAAGTTAATGTTAATAGCACAATTCTGAATTCTCCTTCCATCTTGTCCAGGGAGCCATGGTTCTCCCCATATGTTGATCTTTTCCCCTGTACCGATTCGCCAACCATATCCTTGTTGAATCACTCCCCTCGCACTGTAAATGCTTCTCCATATGTAGGAGAGGTTCGAGCCTAGACTGGCATCCAGGAAGGTTGAGTTAGGGAAGTAACGAGCCTTGAGTACCTTGGCCATTAAGCAAGCAGGGTTCGTAATAATCCTCCAACATTGTTTGGCAAGCAAAGCAACATTAAAAGTACATAGGTCACGAAATCCCATTCCTCCACAAACTTTGGGACTCGATAGACGTGACCAAGAACACCAGTGGATCCCTTTTCCTGAACCTTGATTTCGCCACCAGAATCGGGCCATGATTTGCTCCATCGCATGGCATAGGGTGGAAGGTAGGAGGAAGACCTGCATGGCATAGATAGGCAATGCTTGCAGCACACTTTTAATTAGTACTTCTTTACCTCCCAAAGACAGAAACTTCAGACCCCAAGCTCCAGTTTTCCTGTTGAAGCGATCAAGATAAAATTGAAATGCTTCTCTCTTATTCCGTCCCACCATAGTAGGTAAGCCAAGGTAAGATTCAGGGTTTTGGGAGACGCGAACTCCCAACAGCTGGCCTATATCACTTTTCACAGAGTCCTCAGTGTTTGAGCTAAAGTAGACCAAGGATTTTTCAAAGTTAACCCTCTGACCCGAGACCTCCCCATATCTTGTTAAGATATCCTTCACTCTGCTTGCTGTTATTACCGTTGCTTCCCCAAAAAGGATGCTATCGTCTGCAAACAGTAGGTGTTCAACATGAAGACGCTCCCTTCCTATAGAGACTCCTTTAATAACCCCTCTATCATATGCAACATTCAAGAGAGTTGAGAGGCCTTCAGCACATATCAGAAATAAGTAAGGGCTAAGGGGATCCCCTTGTCTGATTCCTCGCAACGGTTTGAAGGTTCGACCATTCCTACCATTTAGAGAGATAAAGTATGACACTGTTCGAACGCACCCCATGATCATATTCACCCAGCTACCTGCAAAGCCAAGCTTCAACATCATCCCCTCCAAGAATGCCCACTCGACCCTATCATAGGCCTTGCTAAGGTCAGCCTTTAGAGCAAAGTGGCCTCGGTTACCAACACGTCTCTTCTGCATGGCATTAAGCAACTCATAAGCCACCACAATGTTATCTGTTATTTGACGGCCAGGTATGAATGCTCCTTGAGCTTTATCTATGCAATTGTCAAGAACAGTGGCCATTCGTGTAGCCAACATCTTGGACACTATCTTGTAGATCACATTGCAGAGACTAATGGGTCTGAATTGTGAAACTTACTCAGGGTGTTGAGCTTTAGGAATCAGCACTACATGTGTGTTGTTAACAGACTCAACAGTTGATCGACCATTCAAAACATCCAGGTAGTAATTTGATACATCGTGCCCCACAGTACTCCAATATTTTTGATAGAATAATGCAGGAAATCCGTCTGGACCAGATGCATTTAGTGGGGCCATGCTCTTGATTGCATGTAACACATCATCGTGCGTGAAAGGGGCTAGGAGGGATAAGTTCATTTCATTAGTAATCATAGGAGTAATGTGGTCATATACCTCTGAAGCATCAGTAGGATTTGAAGTAGAGAAAAGGTCCTGATAGAAAGTTGTTGCCGCTTCAATCATTTCTTCAGTTGTTGTTACCCAATCACCGTTAAGGTTATAGAGACCCTTCACTGCATTTTTCTTGCTTCGATATGTGGCATGGCTGTGGAAAAACGGGGTGTTTTTGTCCCCATGTTTGAGCCAATTAGAACGGGATCTTTGTTCCCACTGGATTTCTTCTTTGTCTGCTTCCAGGTTGAGACCTAGTTTAACTTCAATAAGTTCCTGCAAAGTATCATCATCCTGCTCAATTTCTGTTAACCCCCTTAGCCGATTCAGAAGGTTTTCTTTTGTCATTCGATTCCTCCTCCTTTGCTCACCACCCCAGAATGCTAAAGCTCTTCCCAGACTATTTAACTTGTCTGGAACATTGTCATTCGAGCCTTCCCAGGTGCTTTTAATAACATTGATCAAATCATCATCTAAAGTCCAGCTGGCCTCGAAGCGGAACGATCGTGGTCGGTAACCCTGGTTGCTAATATCATGTCCTTCAGAGTATATTAGAAGTGGACAGTGGTCCGATATAGAGTGCAGTTGATGTTGTACCAAGTGGCCTGGGAATAGACTCCACCAGCTAGGAGAAGCTACTGCTCTATCCAAACGTTCCTTAACATTGTTCGATTGCAATCTGCCCCTCTCCTATGTGTACCATGTACCATGAAATCCCAGATCACTGAGTTCACAGTCTTCCAAAGCAGCACGAAAGGCAGCCACGTTACGTTCAGATCGAATTCTACCCCCTCTCTTTTCAAACGAGTAAACAATTTTATTGAAATCTCCAGCTACAAGCCACGGCAATGAATCTTGAGATGATAATTGACGGAGTAAATCCCAGGATTCACTCATTCGATGCTCAATTGGATTGCCATAGAATCCAGTGAACCTCCAGATGACATCCTCACCTTCTTTGACAATAGCATCAATATGGGAGTTTGAAAACTCTTCAGTGTAATATCAGTGCCCGGCTTCCATCCCAGTGATAGTCCACCCCTAGAGCCTACTGCCTCAACGTCAATTCCAAAGTTGAAACCACACCTTCTGCGCACAGTCTCCATTCTTCTTTTATTTATTTTTGTTTCAATGAGAAACAAAATCTGGGGATTGCAGTCTCGTATTTTGTTTTTGAGATAGCGTACTGCTCGTGGACTCCCCAATCCACGAACATTCCACGTTAGTAACTTCATGGTTGTCGGCTGCTCTGCGCCACAGAGCCAGCCGAAACATTGTTACCTGCATTTGGTGCAACAACATCACTACCATCTGAAACCTGGATTGTATCTCCACGAATCCTCTGTCGTTTTTTCCCATCAGCAACATGCATGGGGTTATCTTCAGCATCAGATTCTAATTTCATCTGACCATTTTCGTTAGTCTCACGTGTCAAATTAAAATGGCCCAAGTACCAAGGGTCACGTGCCGGAGATTGAAATGGTGGAGTATCTAATAACTTCCCACGACCATGCACAGTTCCATGCACGTTGTTAACTGCATGGATGTCCCTCAACGACATTCCCGTAACCTCTTCGCGCAGCCACCTGCTTGGCGCCGGCAGACCATTCCTCGATGGCGCACGTAAAGAAAGATCCCACCCAAATACAATGTCCTTCTCCTCCATCGTAAGCCTCAGTGGGCAGAAGCTCTCGCCGTGTCCAATTTTGCCGCATATGAAACAAAAAAGGGGTAGTTTCTCATACTGGAATGAGACGTATACATTGCGATCCCCTCATAACAAGATCTTCTTCTTCCTCTTTAGAGGTAAATTAACATTAGCAGCCACCTTCACCCTCATGTACTGCTTTCGCCCAGAGACCACCAATTTGGAGTCATATTCGATGAATGTCCCGATAAAGTTTCCAAATTGTCTTGCCATTCCCTCTGACATTAACCCAGTAGGTAAACTGTGAATTTGATTCCAGAAGTTTAAAAAATGCAATGGAACCTGTAAAGGGTCCTCCCCTTTCTGCAGCTTGTGTAGCAGTAGTAGGTGTCCATTGAAGAACCACAGGCTACCTTCCAGAACACGGTTGATGTCTACTTCAGCATAGAAACGGAAGAAAATTCTCTTATCTCCCAAGTCAGTAATTGATATTCCCCCCAGGGGATGCCACAAGTCTGTCAGCGTATTTCTCATAGCCAGGAAATGTATAACGCTAGAGGTTAAAAATCTACCCACTAGGCTTAAGGCATACTCCTCCTCCTCCTCAACTAGGTCAGAAGGTACTTCAATTGCTTCATCCTCTCCTTCCGCAATGGATAAGGAAGCCAGGCCAACATCCATCTTGTAAATCCCAGAAAACTGGTACTAAACAACGTGCAACAATGTAGACTAAACAGCGTGCAACAATGCAGACTCTGTTCTAACACATAATTCAGTTAGTATTTAAATATAGAGTATCTTACATTGAAAACATTAGGCAATATTGGTTGGGTAGTAATAGTATCAGTTCCCTATGAAGATAATTTAGAACCTCCAATCGAACTTTTGGCATTTTGAAATATTTATCTAAATTACCAATACATAGAATATTTTGAAATATTGTTTTTTAAATTTTAAAAAGGTTTAATATAAATATAAATGTTTAAATTATATGTTTTTTTTAATTTTAGTACAAAACATTACATGTAATTTTGATTTTTGATTTTTGATTTTCTTATTTCTTTAGACTTAATTTAAAAAACTAAATTTTTTAAAATTTATAAAATAATTTCTAAATCTCTAAATTCGGTTACTATAATCGTCGTTCATCACGCTACCGATAACGAAATGAAATCTCTTTCCGTCGTCGTAAAACATGCACGTCGTTTGTTTTTCGATCGATCATCATTCACCGCTCAATGTTTTTTTTATCCTTTTTCGAGTTCAACAATCCTACAACGCTAGGCACATTATCCGTCTACTTCTAGCGACGAAAGGGTGTGGTAAATGTCCGTGGAGGTTCGACGACGGAAGTGGTGAAAACGTCATTGGCAAATGACAGCGACAATGACGGGAATCAAGATTTGAGACTTAAGGCTTTGAGGATTTAGAAATTTGAAGACTATTTTGAGAGCTTTTGAAAATTTTATGATTTTTTTTTTCAATTCTAAATGTTTTTAGAAAATAAAAGAAAAAAAAATCAAAACATTCCACTTGTCATGTTCTGATTGGTTAAAAAAAATTAACTGCCAAAAATCTAAAATTAATGAAATGAAACATTAAACACTCAGAGTTAAAAAGATATATAGTTTGAGCACTTATTTTTATATTAAACTTTTTAAAATTTTGAAACTATTTAAGTCGTGATCTTTCTCATTTTTTTGTTTAGTTTTTAACATACTATTAGTTTTGAAATTAATGACCTCCTATCCTGGCGGAACTGCTGGCGGTGAAAACAGGATTGTTAAAAACTTTCGGTGATTCGAGATGCAACAATGCTCGCCTGATAGTTGAATGCGACAGCAAATCCCTTGTTCAATGGGTTTCCAACCCAATGTCTTACTGTGGGTTGTTTATGAATCTAGTGAGGGAGGTTGCAGACCTTGGTGCGATCAGAGGGTGTATTTTCAGGCACATTAGCCGAGTGGGGAACATTGAGGCAGATTTGTTGGCCAAGGCGGGGATTGGTTGAGGATGGATACGGGATATCGGGTTACGCCTCGTTGGGGCTTCGTGACTTTGTAAGGGATATTAAAAATATGTAATTCCGTTAGTCATTAATAAAATATATGTGACACTCTTTTCCTCCTTCCGCTGATGATCGAAACTCCAATCGGAAGATTGACCATTACGAGGGGGTTTTTTAACGAGGTCACCAATTACTATAAAAAAAATTAATGACCTTAAGTTTTATCAATTTTTAGTTTAAATATTTGTTAAAATATGCTAATTTTAAAATTAGTGAAATTAGATCTCAATTATCTATTTTTCATAATTTTTTTAAAACTTCTTAGTTTCAAAGGTAAATAACTTTACCCTATAATTTCATCCTAGTTTTATCTCCGGTAAATGAGTAGTTGATTGTTTAACTATAAAAAATACAAAAATTTATAAAAACTTAATTAGTTGGACATGGTTTCATAGCCGTAATATTTACAATCACAATTAAATTATATAATATAAACTCCAAAGCTTAATTATATATTCATGTGATCGTTTTCATATACTTCTTAATATAATTAAGATTTTTTATAAGAAAAAGGGAATATTAATACAAATCTAGTTAAAAACTTTCTTAAACTTAAATGGAGGAAAAGAGTACTCATAGTAATATTTACAGAAATTTGGAGATAAACTCACCAAAAAATCGTAAGAATCAAACGAAAATTAAAACGCCACAACTCAACTCATACAATCATGTTGTAATAGATCTAAGACTCCCACTGGAGGGGACAAAAATCGATGACAAATAAAATCCTCAAAAATCAAAACTCATATGTGTTGCCATTCAATCCGCAACCTTATTTCCATCTCGCCCAACATACATAATTTGCATTTTTCATGGCCGATGTATCAAAGATAAGATTTAAATTTTAACATTATGACTTTTTATTTAAAATTTTTCAGATAAATAATGTTTTCTTATTCATCCAAAGTACCATTCATTTACAACCAACCATACACTATCAAATAAACCAACCAAAAAACAACAAAAATAGAAAAAGAATAAAACAATGACCTATACAATCTCCCACTCAGCAGCAACGGTGGAATGAAGTGTAAGCTTCATATTACCAGATAATTTCATACGTATGTCCCTCCAGATCAACAAAATAATAACAGTTGTAAGTCTAGAGCCTCTTCAATGTAATCGAAAGTTTCGCTCTTGTCATATATAATAAAGATAGCAACACCACGTTAATCGAATAATAGCAGCCCCAAAGGACTTTCCCTTGCCATGGGTTTGCACCCACTGCACCATACTCGGCCAATCAACCAGGGAATCATCCTTGTGACATGCCATCACTCAACTCAAGCATGTCATGCAAACATACACTCCGCAAAAAGATGATCCCTATTCTCCAATCCATCATTACACATTACACATTACAAGTCAACCCTCCCACCACAAATGCACCATCTTCTTTTTAGTGGGCAATCTGTTAGGAAACGTCGGTACACCCCATGGCGCAACGAATAAATTATCTAACGAATTTCGTCAGTGATCCATGTATAAAGGACGAATTCGGGGCGAATATGGATGAAATATTACCTTAATAAATTTGCTATCTTGATATCTGTAAGGAGTTAGGATAACCAAATCGAATTCGAGTCATCACAATAACGCTCCGACCTAATTCTAATTAAATTTGGATTCATTAAATATACAATACATTTAACTAAATATAATTAAATATATAGAATCTAATTATACTTTAATTTGAATTCATTAAATATATTAATAGTGTTTGATAATTACAATAATTATCTAGTATTAAAATATATGTAAACAAGATTATCTATAACTACAATAATTATAATAATATCATTTTAATAATTATTAGGTGCACAAGAAGTTTGTACACATGTTATCTAGTCGATATTTGTTCGTTTCAATCATAGGGTGTGACTCTTGTAGGTTCATTTAATGTTAGTAGTAATATCTAGAACAATTCTAATATTACAAGCAATGAGTGACATCTAGAAATACATCATTGCTACCTAAGTTACATGAAGTCATGGTTCGACTTTACCTTTTTTCCGTGATTCACTTCTTTTATGTATTACATCCTTTTGTCCTCATATCTAGATCGAACACAAGTCATGTATTAGTCACACTTGTACAGTCCATCTAATATTTCTTGATATCTTGAGTAGACTATGATAAACGAATAACTATGATATCTCATATAATTTATTCGAGCATGGACATGCATTTTCTAGTCTTAATCAAGTGGCATGCGATATTATTCCTATTATGTATGAGAGACAAATTCTATCTTGATCAACCATATTTCACTATATAGATTGTGATATATCCAATATCAGTCTTTATAATGTAGTCTGTTACAACACATGTTTGACCGCATCAAAATATGTCATTCTCGATATTGAAATAATGATAATATCAAGTCTGAGGATCATACACTTAGTTATCACCATGAACAATGTTGTGAGTGTCACATAATAATCCAAGAAACATGTTCATAGTGAGTCAGTCTAGTATGTCGTTCTCTAACACATACTTATGTATTGATTTTGACATCTCTATGTCAATAACAACACTTTATTATCAATCAACTACATATTAGTCTTAATATATTATTGTTGTCCACGCCCACAATAATTCTCTACTAAGGACATTCAAGAATAATTATATTATTCTAAGAACTTTATTATAATTCAGTTTATTTATAGATGCACAGAATAAGACTGAAATAATAATAATAGTTTTATTAATAAACAAGATAAAATAAGTATGTCTTTTACAATCATTTCATGATTGGTCTTTAGGCATACTCCAATAAATTTATCCAAAATTACAAGCCAAACGATAAAAGAAAACCGAGGTATAGCCAATCCACCCCAAATGATTCGAGCCTTTCTAAAAAAAAGAGCCACACAAGCTCACAATCTTCTTCAATACCTTAGAAGGCAAAATGAAAGTTCCACACCAAAAGTTTTGAACGCTAATCAGAACTATCTGAACAAGTCTCTGCCGGTAAAAGATAAACATTTCGAAGGCCAACTCTTTATGTTTTGTACAATATTCTCCATCAAACTATCACAATCTCCAACAAATAAATTCTGTGTGACTAAAGGTACCCCTAAGTAACGAACCGAGAGATTTTGGTATCATGCGGTATTAAATATTAATAATAGAACAATTTTAAATATATATATATATATATCATACAATTGGTATGATGTGGTATTAAATATTAATACAATATTACTAACAAGTTGGTTAAACAGGAAGTAGCTTTGTATCGTTTAAGTAGGTATTAACTCTCGAGTTCTAAACCTTGTGTATAAAGAAAATTCTTATTAAGAGATTCACCCAACGAAATTAGGTGTGTGATAGGGAGCACAATTAAAATAAAATCCTAAAAATAGGGAGCACAATTAAAATATATTAATACAATATTAACAACTACGATGGCTTCAAAAAGAGAAAGTACATCCGCAGACAGACAGTCTTGTTCGAATAATATGAGCATGTGGTATTGCACGTGCGACATTGGCATTGTCCACCGAAGACGACAACGAATAGAACACGTCAGAGATGGATCCAATGTAAAATAAAATAAAAGCTTAATATATTATTTGGTTCATAATTTTTCAGTTTTCATGATTTTTGTACTGAATTTTTATTTATTTTTTATAAATGCGGTATTTATGTTTTTAAAATTAATTTGGTATCTATATTTATTAAACGATATACGTTTAACATTGTATTTGTCACTTTCAAAAATATAATACTTGTGTTTTCTTTTTAACTAATTTGTTATCTATATTTATTTTTTCGGAATAAGGACTCTTTCTGTTGGGTATTGATCCCAGGATTTAGGAAGAAAATGAGAAGAGTAATTCTGTTGAGTTTAGAACCCAAGATCTAGGGGAAAGAATGGAGCATGTGAGAAACTTCTGGTCACCCGACCATCATTGTTACCTATATTTGTTAAATATTATATATTTAATAGTTGTATATTTATTAAATAAATGTGAAATGCTTAAAAGCATAATTTGTATTCCATACTACAACTTGTTTTTTTTTTCAAATCTTAATCATACTTAGAGAGGACGAGAATATGAGACTTTAGGGGAAGAAAGGGGAGTGTTTATAGTGAGTCTAAAACCTATAACCTAAGAGAATACGATGTAACAAAGATGAACAACTTGGCCAATCGGCCAAGTGTGCTTGCTCTCATACTACAACTTGTTATAATTCAAATAAAATTAAATATTTGATATGTACCATTTTGTGTGATGTTTGAGAAATCCGAGTGTCATATACGTAATGTTTGACAAATATAAATACTAAATTTATTAAAAAAAACATGTAATACATTTGTAAAATGACAAATTCATATACCAGATTGATTAAAAATAATATTTATGAAAATTGACTACCAAATGATATTTTAAGCCTAAAATAAAGGGTGTGTCTAACATAAGGCAAGATGCGGTGCGGTTATCGTGCTACACCGATTGAAAATGTTACAAGATATGAAATACGGAACTGAAAATGTTACATTGTTTTATAATATTTTCAGTTGGTGATAAGTATCGAAACTTAGCTTCGAGTATAGATACTTTTATTGTTTTTGATAACATTTTAAGTTTTTGTAAGTATCGATACTTTATGAGACACAATTAAAAACATTATAAAAAGTGTAACATTTTCGGTTGGTGTCGCAGTGTAGCCGAACCGCAACCAGGGACGGAGCTAGGATTTGAGGTTGAGGGGGGCAAAACATAAATTTTGAAAGGTGGGGGGGCAAATTCACAATTATCCCAATTTTTTCCAGAAAAATATAAGAAATCAAAGGGTAAAAAAAAAAAATTCCCCCTACCGGGGGGGCCACAGCCCCTCCCATGGGAGCTGTGGCTCCGTCACTGACCGCAACTATAACTCGCCATAAAACTACCCTAAAATAAACTATTCGAATATATATATATATATATAAACTGAGGAGCATGCAGTGCATTGCTGACACATCTCTGTCGGTATCTTCAAGACCATGATCCCCTTTGGTCAAACACTGATTTTTTTGACATCAAATTGTCTGATGCCAGGTGTCATATTGTCATTGACCACAGTCAACCCTTTGACCAGGGTAATAATCTTCTGCCACTGCTTTTTCTTTCTTCCGTTAAAATCAATATTTTTCGTTAGCTCAACCAATCAACTTCTAACAGGTCATATATTACATTTCATGGTTACACTCACATATCTATGAAAATGAAAATTTGGTCTTTTTTCTTTGTTCAAAATGAAAATTTGGTCATTAGAGTATCCAAAAAGCGACTTAAACATTCGGTACAGGCTAACAGTTAGTTTAGAAAATATAGTGCTTTTAGGCTTAATCGGCGAATAAATGCTTAAATTATACTTTTTTTTAGATAGGCATCTAAAATATTTTTCGAATAATACAAGTGTTTAACGTTTTTAAAGTTTTCATTTAGATTGTTTGTTGTTAATATCTATTAAAAAATCTATTAACCAATAAAAACATAACACGTAGTATTATTAAACATTTTTTGTATTTTATTTTTTAAAATAAATTAGAATTTTTAAAATATCTTATAATTTTTAAAAAATCTTAAAATAGTCTCTAAATCCCTAAGCTCCAAATTCGGCCACTCCTACTGCGTTGGCCGCGCTCCTGATGACGAAATGAAGCGTCATCCCCTCGCCGAACGACCCACACTTCGTACATCGTCTGTTATGTCGTTGTTCGTCGCGCATCACTCGAATGAGCCACTCGACGATTTTAGTGTTTCGCACGACGTAGGTCGATTTTCGGCGACGAGATGGTGGGGTAAATGGTCGTGATGGTCTGACGACATATGTGATAGGCGGCATCGTGGCAATCTGCGGTAAAATCATGTCAAAATCGAGATTTAGATTTTGGGTGTTAGGGATTTCAAAAGGGGCTATTTCATGAAATTTGGGGTTATTTTATTTTATTAATTTTTATTCATTTTAAATATAATTTCGAAAATTTAAGAAGATGACACATGTCAGATAATGGAAGTTGACGGTGAAAATTAACGGACAGTAACGACGGGGTACCTATTTGAGTAACGTTGAAAACGTTAGGCCCATATTTATCCTGAAAAATACTTTGGGCACTTACCTGAAAGAAAAAAATAGAGTATAGTTTAGACACTTATTTGCCACTTATGCCTTTTTAAAGTAAAGAGTTTGAATTCTAACATTATAAATTAAAAGAGATTTAATTTGTTTTTTATAACAAATTTTTATAATATTCGATTTAGATTAACTATTAAAATAAAATCTCGTATATATTTAATTTCTTTTTATGAAACAAAGAAAGTGGTAGCAGAGTGAGAAAAGGGGAAAAGAGAGGCAAAGGTGGTCGGTTTAACCTATTATTTCCTAAGGAAAATGACATGGCAAAAACATTGGCAAATGAAGTCAAAATGTTAATTATGATGCAGGCAGGCGTACCAATACCATCCTCTGCCAACCCTGAACCAAAACCAGACCCCTCACCCCGTTTCACCTCTTTATATACACACACACCTGTGTTTTTCTACAACAAAATAATCTTCCATGGCTGAAAATAGCCTGAGAATTGTTGTGGAGACAAACCCTCCGGAATCTAAGCTCTCAGAGCTTAACATCAAGTGTTGGCCCAAGTAAGTTCTCATGTTAAATCGAGGTTGCAGACATAACAAATGCTATTACAATTATTGTGAATTTTTTTTTTTTGCTAGTAAACCGTTATTTGAATCCCTACCGTGATCCAAACCCTCATAAGGGTATCCTTTTCTTTGCTTTTTTTTTTCTCCTTCCTTTTGGTTGATATTTGTGTATGATTTCATAGATGGGGCTGCTCGCCGGGAAAATACCAGCTGAAGTTTGATGCAGAGGAGACGTGTTATTTGCTGAGAGGGAAGGTGAGGGTTTACCCCAAAGGCTCGTCGGAGTTCGTGGAGTTCGGTGCCGGAGATCTTGTTGTTATCCCCAAAGGTCTCAGTTGCACTTGGGATGTTTCTGTTGCTGTTGATAAACACTATAAATTCGAGCCTTCTTCTTCTTGACAAAACGATTTGAACCAAAGTCTTTTAAAATGAACATCATTCTTCGGGATTCATTTGTGTCAATTACCAGTACAGATTATTTTCTTTTTTTCTGGGTAGTTTTTGTTTTTAAATTTTGTGAAGCTTTTAATCTAGAGACAAAAAAACACAGTAATGTATATTCATGAAACTGAAAGAATGGGTTAGAAAGGGTAAAAATACTATACAAGTCCCTCTATTATAGCATGGAGTGTATCCTGGTTCTTAGCAAAATGATAAGTATATTTTCTGTAATTGATGAAAGAAACCGTTAATTATGGATAAATTAAATCATAGGTCCGTCCTAACTAATAAAAATTATCTATTTAGTTGTTCTTTTTGATAATATGCATATCAGTTTTACAGTTCATGTTCGGGGTGCGTGACTGCCCCTCCCAACAATGTCGTCTCTAAAGTTCGAACTCACGTCCTCTCCTTGGGAGTGCAATGTGCCTTACAAATGCACACAACCCTTGTTAATCTATTTAATTATTTTTTTCATGTTATCTTTTTATCAAGTAAATTTCCACCCATATCTACTGTAAATCAAATTTAAAAAACAATTTTTACCATTTGAAGACGACATTGTTGAAATTGTCAATAAACAAGGGAATGAACAATTTTTACTAGTTGAGACGATAAATAACTTGTCGAGACGAACCTATGATATAATTTCTCTCTTTGACCCGTCAATCCTTGATGTTTTTATTTTATAAATAAATAAATTATCCTTTTGAATTATGAATCTCATACATAACTCATAAAATTGATATCTAACTACAAACAAAATAAATTTTATATTTCTTAATTTTTTAAATGATTTAGCCACTACTGATAAAACATAAAATACATTCCGTCTATTGTGTAAGGCATGTATTAACTTTTCAGTCCTTAAAATAATAATTTTTGTAATTTAGTCTCTACTTTTTTATTCCTCATTACTTCTTAAACTTGATTTTTATTGTTTAATGACATCTTAAACACATAAACTCTAAATGTTAAAAAAGCATACAAAAATGGAGTAGTATTTAGTGAAAGGTTATTTGGAAAATTCTATTAGTTTTGTCTCTTCTAACATCAAATTAGTCTTGTAAATTCGTTACGATAAATCAAGTAAACGAAGGAAATAAAAAAAAGCTAATTTGGGGCAAAACCCCCCTTTTTAATAAATATATAGACTTTTGGCTCCCTCCAACAAATATTTAGGAAAATGACCCCCAAACTTGCAACGCCGTTAAACCTAGCGTTCTGTGGGAAGCGAGGTCCCCGAGAATTTGAAAGAGCGGCTAGATATATCGCATAGACCTCGCGTTCTGCAGAACGCCAGTTCCGTGCAAATCTTGGTTGAAAAACTAAGAAAAAAAAGGTGGGTAGGCCTGTTCGAGCCCAATTTCGGGCTTGTAAATCGTATATTTTTAGCGAACATCGAGTTTGGGGTCGTAGTACTGGAAATTCTCTATCGTATGACACCAACACGGTCAATTTTCGTCCATTCTAAAATGGTTTTAAATGGCTTCAAAAACCCTATGCTGTCATCCTTTTTTGAATGAAATTGTCTTTGAACAAATGTCGATAGGCATGTTCGAGCAAAATTTCATACGTATAAATTGTAAATTTTTAGCTAACATCGAGTTTGGGGTCGTAGTACTGGAAATTCTCTATCGTATGACACCAACACGGTCAATTTCCGTCCATTCTACACTAACTTAAATTCGCTTCGGAAACGTTATCCTAACATATTTTTTTGAATGATTGAAAATATAAGATGACCTACTTTATAAAATGAATTAGACTGATTTTATTGATCGATAGTTAAGGGCGAACTCGCATAAACAAATTACAAAGAATTAATTAAGACGAGGGGCCGAGCGATTAGGACACTTAGTCCTTGTGTGTCCAGGATTTTTACATACACTACAATGCTTCTTTTGTCCGGTTTTTTCTCGATGTTCAACCATATCCTCGGCACAGTGTATTCGTGTAGACCGTGGACGTCCTTTGGCTCTTAGTAGTGCTGGATCTGGGCGTATGGTCGGTTCAGTGTCCACGACATTCAGAACAACCTCATTTCCAATTGGAGGAAACTCTTTTTCGTAAACCTTAAACACCGTTTTGAGTAAGTATACCGGATCAACTAGTTGCATGTATTGTATCCGTTGGTTTACGCAAGCAGCAATGGCGTGTGCGCACGGGTATTTGAATGTTTGGAATATTCCACACTCGCAGGTTCTTGCCCTCAAATCTACCACGTACGCGTTGTGTTGAATGCCTTTTAACCGCCTGAAAAATTCTGAAACACGAAACTTGTGTTCTTCTCGCGAGAAGAGAGTTGTAGTCATCTGTCTTGATTGGCCCAATTGAGTTTGCAGTTTTGTACGGAAATCTGGATGGACTATGTGTCCATCTGCCATGTACTCAGTTGCTTGCCTTCCTAAGGTTACAAATAGGGTAGCCAAACGATAGTAGGTCGTTTTGACAATGGAAGTGATAGGCAACTGCCGCACTCCCTTCAGTGATGAGTTCACTGCCTCAGCCAAGTTCGTTGTCATGTGACCATATCGTTTACCCTCGTCATACGATCGAAGCCATTTTTCCCTCGGGATTTTTTCAAGGTATTCTGCGCCATCTTTGTTTCTCGCTCTCAGTTCCTCGAGCACCTCCTCCACCTCTTGTTTGTAGTGCGAGTTGCCTAAGGGATGACAGTTGAATAGTTATGAGCGAACAACACATGCAAAGTGCTCGTAAATGAAAGCGAGCATCAAGTAATATAGAAAATGAAAATGACATAAAGGACATACCCATTGTCTGAAATATTCAAACATGTATTCAATTAGTAAACGCGTTAAATGACTCGAACGGAACGAATATTGCGACCTCGCGTTAAATGACTCGAACAAATTATATTATTAGTCTCCAATTGTCTGAAATATTCAAACGTGTATTCAATTATTCAAATATAACACGTGTATACAGTATGAGTATTATTAACTCTGGCGGAATTTCAGCCTTGAGTAAAAGTGACCTCGCGTTCTATAGAAAGCGTAGTCTCAAGGAACTCGCGTTATACAGAACGCGAGTTCACTGTGATTTCTATGGATATCGCTTCATTCAGAAAGCGAGGTTGATCTATATATTTGCATGCCGATGGATTTTCGTAACCAGTGAAGTTGTTTCATGATTTCGTGTTTTGCTGGGTTTTTGAAGTTGGAGTTTTTATGTATTTTCTGTTCGTTCATGATAGTTGGAGTTCTGTCATGATTTTGTGTTCCGCTGGGTTTAGACCCCCGCATGATACGTTGATTAAAGAATACTTACCGACATATCGCAATATTCGGGAGCGTGTAGTCGTCTGCCATTTGTCGCCAAGAAGTGCCTAGAAAGTTTTCATTTAAACTTTTCTAGAGACTGTTGAGGACTCTTTTTTTAAGTTCGCCGCTTACCCTAACCATCTTGGAGACTCTTGGGGACTCTTTTCTGAAGTCCAGAGTGAAAGAAGCAAGGGCAGATTCAGACCGACCATGTTGCATAGGCAGCCCTATTTTGCTAATGTGGTCGATGCCGATTACATTTGCCCACCAGACTTTTTGCATATATTGTATCGACATTTTGCAGATATTGTATCGATATTGTATCGACTTGTTTCAATTTACTTATTGAAGAATACTTGTTGAAAGTTTTGTTAAATGAAATGCGAATTAAATTTTTCATTTGAGTTAAATTTACTTATGTGGTGTTTTTCCTTTACTATAAATACCCACCAATTCCATCATCATTTACTCATTCAAATTTCTCCCTAAACACCCAACGCTAATCTTTGCTCCTCTTATGGCAAAATTTTAGGCAACATTTTATTTTCTCGATATTTATTTTGAATCAACAATCACCAGCAAAATGTCACTCAAAGATTTAATACAGTTGACATCAATCGAGGTTAGTAACCGCATCGACAAACAAATTTCTTCCTTGGAATGTCGAATCCCAACACCGTCAGCAAACGAAATGCACTACGTTCTGAAGCTTACGAACGAAACAAACATTCGTAACATGTATGACCAGCTCAATTCCGTTGGAGCTAAATATGTCGATGTAAATGTTAAGTTTGATGAGGTCAACGCTGACGAAGGTAGTACGTCTGCACCCGTACAACCTGCTCCGAACAATGAACACGCACCGTCTTCACCGGATGTTGATGAGGCTGCCGACGAGCTACAGCTTTTTATGTACAGGCGTAGACAAAGAAAACAACAGCTGATCGAAGAACTAAAATTAAGTTCAGACGTGTCCACTGACTACGATGATTCGGATTAACCATAAACTTCTGAAATCATCGTCGAATTATGTTATATGACGTCTTTTTCCATCCTTTGTTAATGTTCAAGGGACCTCACGTTATGTAGAACTTGTAGTATTCAATTACATTGGTAGACTCCAATTGTCTCAATTATTCAAACATGTACTCAATTATTCAAACAGAAAACGAGTACACAGTACGAGTATTATAAATTCTGACGGAATCTCTGTCTTAATAGATATAAAGGGACCTCGCGTTATGTAGAACTTGTAGTATTCAATTACATTACTAGACTCCAATTGTCTCAATTATTCAAACATGTACTCAATTATTCAAACAGAAAACGAGTACACAGTACGAGTATTATTAATTCTGACAGAATCTATGTCTCAATAGATATAAAGGGACCTCGCGTTATGTAGAACGCGATTTTCAAAAGAACTCGCGTTGTACAGAACGCGAGGTCATGGATATCGCGTAGTGTAGAACGCGAGTTTCTCAAAGCTGACTCCCGGTACGATAATTTCCCTTACACACTCGGATTCTCTGGGATTTTCTGTGCCAATAATAAGCCATAAATGTCCCCTTACATGAAGCAGAACCATAAACAGTAAATATATGTTTGAATTGCCAAAACAAGTCCTCAAAATTTTTCAAGTATTAAAAATTCACAAGTTTTTGACAAAATATTCAAATGGCGAGACGAGACGGAGTTATTATTCTAGTTTACTAGGATGGGCAGATATTCAACAATTCCGAACTCGGCGTCGTTTTTCAGTGCGAAGATCCAGTAACGCTAAAGATTCCGAGGAGATTATCGTTCAAGAAGTTGGTTAAGGAACTGGAGACCAATGTCCCACATTTTGAAAACCACCATTTGTCCGACATGAAGTATCGGGTGCCAATATCTATAGCTCCTTTAACGTACTCTGTATGCAGCATTGCGAACACTGCTAATGTGGAGTTGATGCTGGCTACCCACTTCGAGTATTCATTGGGCGGGCTCCTAGAGTTGTATGCATCGTTTTTGGAGTCTAATCCTGCTATCAAAATACCAAGCTGGGGTAGGGCGAAATTCGACTTCGATCCGAATGCCAACGTTGATAGCCCGATTTTAACCTACTGTGCCAAGACAACGAGTTTGGTGCATCGTTATCTATTGTGCCAAGACATTCGTGCGTAGCTAGTATCGAGTTCGACCTGAACCAACCCTCAAACGATGAATTCGATACACCAACAAATGCAACGTACAATCCATACAATCTGTATAGTTTTGGAGGGGAGGGAGCGTCGTCTACTTACGTTGCGCACGACCATGAAGCATCATATGGCCGACATTCAACGTATGTCCCTGGCACAAAGTACGTTCAACCATCTATGGGGAGACATTCTTCTTTTGAAGGGGAGGGAGCGTCGTCTTCTTACGCTATGCACGACCATGAAACATTCAACCTCTTCAATGATTCCTCATATGGACGACACTCAACGTATGTCCCTAGCACGGAGTACGTTCAACCATCTATGGGGAGATATTCTTCTTATGGTGCTCTTGATTTTGGTCTTGGAAATGCGGCTTATGAGCGATCTCGTGAGAGGTCTTGCGATTGTCGACCACCATCCTCGCCTCCAAGGGTAGCGATTGACGAAGTTGTACTATACCAGCTCTCAGAGGATGCTCCTAACGAAGAACCGATTAGAGAATCCGGGCCCGACGGCGACGAGCATGGGCCATTCTATGATGAACCAGAAGACTTGACAGTTCCACCACCATATTTTGAAAAACAGTCGGCAACCACCAAATTTTGGCTACCCTATTTGCAACCTTGGGAAGGTAAGCAACTGAGTACATGGCAGGTGGACACAGTCCATCTGGATTTCCGCACAAAACTACAAACTCAATTGGGCCAATCAAGACAGATGACTGCAACTCTCTTCTCGCGAGAAGGACACAAGTTTCGTGTTTCAGAATTTTCCAAGCGGTTGGAAGGCATTTAGCACAATGTGTATGTGGTAGATCTAAGAGCAAGAACCTGCGAGTGTGGAATATTCCAAACATTCAAATACCCGTGTGCACACGCCATTGCTGCTTGCGCAAACCAACGGATACAATACATGCAACTGGTTGATCCGGTGTACTTACTCAAAACAGTGTTTAAGGTTTACGAAAAAGAGTTTCCTCCAATCGGAAATGAGGTTGATCCGAATGCTGTGAACACTGAACCGGCCATACGCCCAGATCCAGCACTACTAAGAGCCAAAGGACGTCCACGGTCTACATGAATACACTGTGTCGAGGATATGGTTGAACATCGAGAAAAAACCGGACAAAAGAAGCATTGGAGTGTATGTAAAAATCTTGGATACACAAGGACTAAATGTCCTAATCGCTCGGCCCCTCGTCTTAATTAATTCTTTGTAATTTGCTTATGCGAGTTCGCCCATAACTATCGATCAATAAAATCAGTTTAATTCGTTTTATAAAGTAGGTTATCTTATATTTTCAATCATTCAAAAAAAAATAAGTTAGCATAGCGTTTTCGAAGCAAATTTAAGTAAGTGTAGAATGGACGGAAATTGACCGTGTTGGTGTCATACGATAGAGAATTTCTAGTACTACGACCCCAAACTCGATGTTAGCTAAAAATTTACAATTTATACGTATGAAATTCTACTCGAACATGCTTATCGACTTTTGTTCAAAGGCAATTTCATTCAAAAAAGGACGATAGCATATGGTTTTTTAAGCCATTTTAAACCATTTTAGAATGGATGGATTGTCATACGATAGAGAATTTCCAGTACTACGACCCCAAACTCTATGTTCGCTAAAAATATATGATTTACAAGCCCAAAATTGGGCTCGAACAGGCCTACCCACCCTTGTTTTTCCTAGTTTTTCAACCAAGATTTGCACAGAACTCGCGTTCTGCAGAACGCGAGGTCTGTGCGATATATTCAGCCGCCCTTTCAAATTCTCGGGGACCTCGCGTTCTGCACAACGTGACTTTCTGCCAACCGTTAATTCAAACAACGAGGCCACGTAGACAAACCTCGCGGTCCGCAGAACGCGAGGTTTAACGATGTGGCAAGTTTGGGGGTCATTTTCCAAATATTTGTTGGAAGGAACCAAAAGTCTATATATTTATTAAATAGGGGTTTTGCCTCAAATTAGCCTAAAAAACATCAAAAGTCTGATACATCGAATTCAGAGTTGGATTTTTCTTTAAATTTTGAAATCAAATTTGTAATGATTTAAATTATATTAAAACCTACGACAGATTATAAAATCATACAAAAATCCATCCGGTTATCATCTCTATTTTCAGCTGTCTTTTGCTTACAATTATCATACAAAAATCCTTCAATCGTTCTTGCTCGCCAAATGGTGGAGAAGTAAAAATTTGGGTGAATGTGGTGTAGAAGTTAAAAAGATATGTGACACAATAAATTATAGTGGTTCAACCTTCTAACCAAGGTCTACATCCACTACCTTAGCTTCCCACTAAGGATTTCTAATCAATCCACTGTTGATTCATCCCCTTTTCTAAGTTTAGGAGGATACTCTTATACACCGATCAAGCTTTCTACCCAAAGTCTTGATCAAACCCTCTTTACAAGAGAAAAGATTAGCAAACACAAATCCCTCTAATAGGTGTTTGTTTGCACAATTTAGCTCTCACCCAAAACCTAAAACACTTGAGCAAATTTGACAATTTTAGCTCACTAGTGTTTGTCTATACAAAAAATGACAATTTAAGTACAAAGACAATTATTGATCATTTGTTGATTGACAATTGAAGCATTAACCATTACTTGATGCTTGGAGGTCCCTTTTATACTCCTTAATGAGTTTGTAGCTGTTACTAGCCGTTAGAATTGAATTGGAGCCGTTGGAGACATAATTTCCTACTATAATGCAGTTCTGCAGCTACCTGTATCGAAATGCTCTAACTCGTTTCGATACGCTCTTCAAGTAGAAAGAGCCGTTGCAACACCTGTATCGAAACGCTGTTTGCCGTATCGAAATGCCTAGCCCCGTATCGAAATGATCTGCATTTAAATGTTAGTTGGAAAATAGCCGTTGGGGTTTATGACCGTTGTGGTCGATGCCACGTAGGCGTATCGAAATGGCATAGGTCGTATTGAAACTCTTGGCAAAATCCTCTTCTAGAAAGGACTCGTTTCGAAACTCGTATCGAAACACCCTAGGTGTTTCGAAACGCCTGGAAGGTTTTGTTTAATTTGGCTTTAAAACATGTAAAAACCTTTGAAAATATCCCCTAAACATAGTTTCAAGTTATTTGGACTTTAGAAATAGTTTTGAATTCTTTTTAACTTAGTCCAAAATATTTTTCAATTATTATATCAAAACATTAGTTCTACATAATGGTTTAAAGTTTTTAAAATAACATTCAGTCTTCATTATTTCCCAGGATAGCACTCTTATAGTGAACTTGTTCTACAAAAAAATTAAAAATAATTAAGCAAATTTTAATTGAAATTTGATTAAAACGCACTTCGCATTTTCAATGTATTAATGAACGAAAATGAAAAAAATAAATTATTAGAAATTGAAAAAATAAATTAACTTTAAGTTTTAGCCCCATAAATTGAAAAAAAAAATGTTGACTAATACACAAACATATATAGAGTCTTAGCTTTTATTTGTTATAATGTAGGATTTTTGGAGCTAAAGAGTTTGTCACTAAATTTTAGCTTTAAATATCCTACATTGATAACAAACAAAGCTATATATGTCATTATATATATTTTAGCTTTAAACGGTTCATTCGATTCGGGTCTGTATTCGATTTAAATTCGGGTTTATGGTGACTTTGGGTCGGGTATCAAGTCGATTCAGTTAATTTTCGAGTCGGTTGACTTTCGGTTTGGTTTATATCGGGTCGGGTTAATTTCAGGTTAATGGGAGATTGATCAATTTCAGTTGGGTTTTGAGGTCGAGTTAGGTTTTTACACACCATATGGTCCATATCTGGCTTTCTATAGCCCATATATTTGGGATGAAAATCCTATGTCTCCTTTCTGTGCCCTTACTTATGCCACAACATTAAAAAACAATACAAAATTAAATTCCAAGTCATAACCCTAAATTCTAAAGCTTAAACCCTACACCCTACCCTAAATTCCCTAAACTATAACCATAAACCCTAAACCTAATTTTGAGCGTGGGGCATAAGTAGGGGCATCGAAAAGGGGCAAAAATTTCCATCCAGCTTTTTGGTGAGTTGTGTGGTAGTTCGCTTCTCATCTTTCTTTATTTATTTTAATATCTTTTCTTTATTTCGGGTTACCTTCGATTCGAATTGTTTTCGGTTCGAGTTTATTCGGTTCAGTTAAAAATCGGTTTGAGTCTATTCGGTTCGAGTCTATTTTCAATTCAAATAAAATTTGGTTCGATTTCAGGTCTATTCAATTTATTTCAGGTTGATTTTAAGTCTCAGAACAAATAAATCAGTTCAGATTTCGATTTTTGAGTCAAATTTATCGGGTCTACTTAAAACTCGCCGTGCATGGTGTTATAATGGAAAGAAAACCGAGTGCTATTTTAAAAAATTTAAACACCATTTAGTGCTATTATACAGATAACGCCACCAAAATGTTAAATCCCCAACTGCGCATTGTAGTTAACGCCATTAATGATAAAAAGAAGGAATAACTATATTTTTAGTATCTCGCCTTTACCAGTTTTTTTATTTTAGTACCCTACTTATTTTTTTTGGCAAAATAGTACATAACGTTACGTTTTATTTCTATTTTGGTACCTTACCGTTAAAAATTTAACAGAAACCTGACTAGGAGAGAGAAAATCACATATGACATGCTGCCATATCATTTTCTCTCTCCTAGTCAATCTTTCGTTAATTTTTTAACGGCGGGTACCAAAATAAAAACAAAACGTAACATTAGTTATTATTTTGTCAAAAAAAATAGTTAGGTTACCAAAATAGAAAAACGGGTAAAAGTGGGTTGCTAAAAATATAATTATCCCTAAAAAGAATCCATGCTTTCGTCACTCCCACCATATCTGTCAACCTTGTCTCTTCCGTGCTTTCGTCTCGCTTTACCAGGTTTCCTCGTCTCTTTTCTCTTTCAATATAAGCTTTTATTTCCTCCATCACTCCGGTCTCCATGCTTTCTACATAAACAATCGCACTTGCTAAAATAAAATTTTCAGGTCCCAAATGTCATCCGACCCGCTTCCACCTCTTCCCCAACACCGCATCGTTGTACGTTTTTTGCTCTCTTTCACTTACAATCTATTTCTTTTGTTTTAACTTAGTGGTGCTGAATGAGTTGAACAATTGGTGAGCAGCTCAAGCTTGATTCAGTCAAAATTCTGTCAATGTTCAATTTGAATTGATTCGAATCAAACTCGAACTCGACTCGAGACTTGAATGAATCGAGAAAGACCCAATTCAACTCGATAAGTTAGCAATATGTTAATTGTTTTTTAATATGGTAGTTTGGTATATTTATGGATTGTTATTAAGTTTAGATTTGGAATTGATTTGTTATGTTTACATTAAGTTTTGTATAGTATTAAAATTCTAACGAGCTTATGAGTCGAGTTGGGCAACTAGTTATTCAAATGAGCGAGAGTAGAGTAGAGAAAAAAAAATTATCAAGCTTTTCGTGTCAAGAATGAGTCAAACAGTTTTCGAGCCCAGCAATACAAAATTGGTGAACGATTCACTCAATAAGCACCCCTAATTTTAACCTTTATTATCATACAATTTGGACTGACAGCTAGGGTGTGGGCAAGTATCGGTTGATTTCTTGGCCACTGTAGCTTCCTTTCCCAACCCAGACGACAAAATCAGGAGCACTAGCTTAAAGGTTCTTTCTTTTTTTCAATCTTCAGTTTCTTTATAGGCATATTGACTATCATTGGTTGACAAGTTTGGCATTTGTTTTCTCAGGTTCAAGGAGGTGGGAATGCTGGAAATGCCTTAACTTGTGCTGCTCGTTTGGGATTAAACCCACGGTTAATTTCCAAGGTCTTACATGAACTTTCTTTCTTTCCTTCTCTATTTACTTTGATTTGCTTTTCTCAACTGTAACACTCGACAATTGACTGTGGGATAATTTTTTTTGTTGGCATTATAATTTATATGATTATTAGGTTGCCAATGATTCTCAAGGCAAGGGTATATTGGAGGAGCTTGAAGCGGATGGAGTTAACACTTCCTTCTTTATTGTGAGCCTTTTTTTGAATCATTTATGCTTCATAGTTGTGGGAGATGTCTTTAGCCTGCAATTATAATTGTTCTTGTCTTTATTGGTTTTAAAGCTTATTTGCCTTGAAGATTTGTTTCATTGGTATTGTTTAATATTTTTTGGCCTATTTTGATTCTAGAACCAGATTTTACATAAATATAAGTCATTCATATGAGTATTTGATCTTTGCTTTACTCACCCCCCAAGTTATCAGGCAATAAAATAACTTAGGAACTCAGACTACTAACATTAAGCCAGGACCAACCGATGAAGAAATGTGTTTCATTTTTAGGTTGGGATTTCATGTACATTCCAGGTCAATGAAGCATAACTTTGTTATTTTCTCAGTCCACATGCTCATTTTTCTTGCTCCTTAAATATTAAAATGAGACATCTTTTATCAGATTATATGTCATATAGGAATAGGAGACTTGCCGCCTTTTATTGTTTCATTCATCTTTTACTGCCTTGCATGTTACATTTCGACCTGAATTCTCTCCCTCTCTGTTAGCCATAACGATAGACGTTAGGGCTGTTAGAGCTGTTCAAGCTGTTATGCCAGCCGGCCATGCAGTTAGGAAAGTGGTTTTGCCCTAGTTTGTGTATAAAAACTAAGCTGGTGTACTGTGTTAAGCATGCATTAATAAAAAGTGTTCTCTAAACTTCATTCTACCATTTCAACACTCTCCAACTCAATTTTGTTGCTTTCAGGTTTCTGAGGAGGGTAATTCACCATTTACTTATGTCATCGTTGACAACCAAACGTGAGCACTTTCATTGAGATGGCTGTGACATTCTGTATATTATAATGTCTTATCCTTATTGGCTTATTCCCATTGTTGGATAATATGTTATCCTTTCCGTAAGCAGTGCGTTTCCTCATAAACCTCTATTTGGGTGCGGAAGGGAGCTGCAATCGTATACTCGTAACAAGAATGGTTACAAAGTTGTTGCTTATGTTACAAAATGAACATAGAAATCAGGATGTTTGCTGACTGGTTTAATTCAGCCAAAATCCATATTATGTTAAAAAAATTATCCATGTTTAGAAGTGAATACTCATGTATCAATTAATAATTTCAGGAAAAGCCGCACTTGTATCCACACCCCTGGTTATCCACCCTTGATACCGGAGGAACTTTCTCATTCATGTTTATTATCTGCACTGGATGGAGCAAATATGGTCTACTTTGATGGAAGACACCCTGAGACCGCTTTACTTGTTGCAAAAGAGGTAAAAATAATTCTTTCTTGTTCTGCTTATAGTATCGCGGTATATGAATGAAACTAAGAGCTTTTGTATTGGTCGAAGATGATTTAATTTAATTAATGTATATTCAATTTCCTAAACTTTTATAACTCAACTTCTATGACGATTATCTTGGTTCCTTTATTGAAAAATTACCAGAAGCAAAGAGTTTGCCTTTCTTAACCGTTAGGCTGCTCACAAGCTTGTGAGCAACTGGTGTTCTGATTGAAAGCTTGTAGTCGGACCAATTCCATTGCAATTTCTAAAATATTATGGTTTTTCTCTACATTCCTCGTCAAGATTAATATTAGCAAGTCAATAGCATTGTTTGGCTACAGGCTGCTCGCAAGAATATGCCAATATTAGTCGAGGCAGAAAGGAAAAGGGAAGGTTTAGATGATCTTCTGGAATTTGCTACTTATGCTATATGCTCTGCAAAGTTTCCACAGGTAAGTTGATCTTGCATCACTATATATTTTTTTTGCCTCCCTCACCATTTCTTTTGGCATTGCAGCTTTTAGCCATTGACCATGCTTTTGTGCTTACAATATCCCTGTTTGCTTACTTTGCTCGAAGTTGTATTGGGTTTGGTGTCTGTTCAAATAAGTGTTAAATAGTATCATACAACTCTTATTCAACCTCCAAAGGGTCCTTTTTCTTTATCTTTTATGACTGAAATCCTCTGTTGTTATATTCTCGAAGTATTTTGTCATTATTGCTTAAATTTGTTTTAGTTTTAAACTTAGTTTGTGTTTGTAATATTTGGTTTGGACTACTTTTAATGTTTAGTTGAAACATTGTGGATGGAATTTGTTTAAGTTATTTCTTCCAATGAGACAGGCATGGACAGAAGCTCCGTCTGTTCCAAGTGCGCTTATTTCCATGTTTCTGAGGTTGCCAAAATTAAAATTTGTGATTGTGACATTGGGTGAAGATGGATGCATAATGCTAGAAAGAAGTGTAAATGGTGGGTGTAGTGTTGTTGCAGAATATCACGAACCAGAACTAGAGAACATGGTTGGAATTAAAAAAAGACAAATTTTTACAGGTTTTAATTTCCCTTGTATGTTTGTAGGTGGTTCTGATGCTGAAGAAATGGATGTTCACGGTTTATTGGAATCATTAAAGCAGAGAAAAGATGACAACAAGACCATCCCGACATGCATTTCATCGGTAATAACATACAAAGCAGAGGACTTTTATGACTTATGTGTAGACCACTAGACCTTAGGACTTATGTTAGTCTGTGGACGGGTCTCACCGAGGTTACTACATTCCTTGAGGAAAGATTTTAAAGGACAATGTGAGCATTTTTCTTTTCATTTGAAAATTTTGCTTTCCGGGTCTTTGTAGGTGGCAACCAAATTGACTTCAAATGGGATAGGGACTCTGACTGGTCGGTTATTTGTGGGAACAGCTGAGAAGATACCACCATCGGAACTTGTTGACACAACCGGTGCCGGAGATGCATTTATTGGAGCAGTACTATATGGTACATTTAACCATTTCAAGTTTCAACCTAATTTATGCCCGTCTTTTGGCTTCTAAAGTTTCGTCATTAATTAGCAAACATATTTATGTTTAATATTCCTGAAGGCTGCTACAAATAGGTATAAAAGACTTCCGCATTATTCACTAGGTTCTCATATTTTTATTGGAATCAATGATCCCTTGTTCCGAATGTGTATAGCTAGCAACATTTTTCTTACAGTGCAGAAAACAACACTGAAGTGTGACTGGCATGGAAATCACCAAGTGCATTTTCTGCACTCAATTAATGCCAAATGTGGTCTCATATACATATATATATATATATATAACACAAGCTCATAGTCAACGGTTTCACCATTTACGGCGATTTCTTCTCTTAATGGATGCAAAATTGAGATTTAATTCTAAAGCTTTACTGCAAACTTTGTGGTCCTCCCGCAGCTGACAAATTTCATAGGGATCGAACCACATGGTTTCATTAAAATTACTTTCTCCTTGATCATGTGTGATTCATAAACTAGGTTGTTCTTTATAGAATTTTAGAACCTGCAAATACAATGGCATTTGTATGCTCTACTTTCCTACCTTATGATTGATTCGGCCATTATGAAGTCGATGTTGACTATTCAGTTTTCTTGTTTTTAGCTCTCTGTGCCGGCTTTCCACCGGAGAAGATGTTGCCATTTGCAGCTCAAGTGGTAATAAAAGGATTTATTCGCCTAAGGGGGTTGCCATTTGATTGACTTGAGAAGTTTTCCTAACCTAATGTGATGCTTATTGCAGGCTGCAACCGGCTGTAGAACCTTAGGTGCCCGAGCTGGTCTTCCGCACCGCACAGATCCGCGGCTTGCGGGCTTTTTGTAATTATTGTATCTTTGCCCCCAGATGTTTTTTTTTTGTAATATACATGTCCGTCTTACAGTCTATGTTCTAGGTGCGAGGCTGTCATTCCCAACAATGTCTTCTCTAAAGTTTGAACTCTCGTCCTCTCATTGGGAGTGCAGAAACCAAGTAAAAAGGTTTATTTTGTTATTTTTTTTTTAATGTTCGATTGATTTTTAGTTCGATTGACATTGTTTCCCTTACAAACAAGGGATTACAACATAAAACTATTAAGGAAAGAAAAATGGAATCTGTCAAGTATCATTATCCAAAAGAAGTAATAATTATTGTTTGACAATTGAGAGAAAAGGTATGGGGTTGGCAATCCATGTGAAGTCCTCATGGAATATATGTTATATTCTCACAACTTTTGGGGCGTTCAGCCTTTCAGTTGGTCCATAGAGGCGAGAAAGGGTTCGAGCCATCATCACATCACCATAACTTGGACCACAGCTCGGTTTGGTTTACATAATTTTGAAGTTGTAGGCTCAACGCTGGACCACCCCCTTTGCTGTCGAACCAATCGGAATTTTCACCGGCCCCATCCCTAGTCAAGGATGGACCGAAGGGTGCCTGAAAATTTTAAAATTTTATATATTTTAGATATTTTGTATTTTATGTTGAAAATTAAATCTCACATCCTTGAAACTTCAATTTCTCATATAGTTTTATTAAATATAAAAGTTCGTACTCCTAATATAAAACATTGTGTTCATTTATGTCCCCAAGCAATCCTCTCACATACTTGCCAATAGTAGTTCTAACTAGGGACGAACACAAGATCTTATGTTAAGGTGTGCGAATTATAACAAAGTTATATTAAAGATGTAGAGGTGTAAAATTAGACTGTCAATAAAAAATACAAAGAAACTATCTAAATTATAACAAAATTTAAAACTTTTAAGGGGTGCGACTGCCGCTTCAACACCGCTCAATCCATCCATGATTCTAATACGTACTAAGTGGGCCCTATCCCTAGGTTCTTTTTTATCTTTGAAGAGATTATTCAAAAAAAACATTTTAAAATCTTGTTCGAATTAGTCTATTTATTCTTTTTGAAAATTGAAATGATGTGTATTTTCAATTACATTTAAATTTTCGAGCCAGCCCACCCCCTTGTTATAGGTTGGTCCATGGCTTTTATAATCATAGGGTGTCTCTCTGGAATTCCAACTCTATCTGCTGGTGCAGTTGGTGAGTATTGATTAGACCCAAATCCATGGCATTCAACATGTATCATACACCCATATATAATGTGTACATTTATATGGGTCCATTGTCAGGATCAGAACTTGATATACATAATTGCATGCTGCTATCACTTTCTTCTTCTTTCATTTCTCTTATATTTTCTCATTCTATTTAATAAATTTTTTTGTAAACAAAATTACTCGGTTTACTAAAAGAAAAAAAACTTTGATACACAAACTGTGTAAATTTTAGTTTACACAAATTTATTAGATTTAAGTTTTAGAGTTTAAATTTAAGGTTTAGAATTTAAGATTTAAAGTTAGAATTTTGAGTTTTGGGTTAAGTTTTAGAATTTTATGTTTAGTAATTTAAATTTTAAATTTTACAGAAAAATTGTGTAATATTTTGTTTACACAATTTATGTATTAAAATAGGATAAATATTCTATACACAGGTGGTGGAAACTGAAAGTTTTCACAAGCGCCTTAGTTTTAGGTTTATGGGGCTAGAATTTAGGTATAGTTGTTTTAATTTAAGGTTTAGGGTTATAATTTTGGGTTTATAGGATAAAACCTAAATTCTCACCATATTACCCTAAAAACTAAACTCTAACTTATAAACCCTAAATTATAACCCTAAACCTTAAATTAAAACAACTATCCCTAAATTATAAACCCCTAAACCCTATATCCTAAACTAACTCACTATACCCTAAAACTAAGGCGTTTGTAGAAATTTTCAGTTTTCAACGTTAGTGTATAAGATATTAATCCATTAAAATATACCCTTATAAAAATAAAGTTTTCTCAAGGTTGGCCGATTGCATGCGAGAACTCATCATCATTAGGGATCCAGAATATTTTATTTCTGCCCATTTACTTAACCTAATCACGATTAGCTTTTGCATTTAAAATAATAATGATTTTTTATGCACATATTACGTGAAATTTATCTATTCTAAGCTTAAATCATAAAATCTAAAATGTCAAACCTTAATAAAAAAACTTAAACCTAAAATTTACACTTCTAAACCCCAAAAAAAAAAAAAAACCTTATGCTCTTTTCGGTATTTTTTTTATGCTCCAACACTAAAAATTAAATTCTAAGTCTCAACCTTAAAGTTTAAATCTTAAACCGTAAATCTTAAACCCTAGAAAATACAACATGCCCTAATTTCCTAAACACTAAAATTAAACCCTAACTTTAAACACTAAAAATTAAATTCTAAGTCCCAACCTTAAAGTTTAAATCTTAAACCGTAAACCTTAAACCCTAGAAAATACACCATGCCCTAATTTCCTAAACACTAAAATTAAACCCTAACTTTAAACATAAACCTAATTTTTTTAGTGTTTGGGCATAAAAAGGGACAAAAAAATTCTATTCCAAAATATGACCCTTAAATTTTTAAATTAATAGACTTATGTAAACTTAATTTATACAATATGTGTATTAAAATATTTTTTTTTTAAAAAATTAGAGGCATATGTTTTTTTGTTATATCCATGTCCGTCTTACGGTTTATGTTCGGGATACGAGGTTACATCTCTCAATAATGTTATCTCTAAAGTTTGAATTCACGTCCTCTCCTTAAAAGTGTAATATGACTTACCAATGCACCCAAATTAGAAGCGGATGTTAAAAAAAGCTAGAGAAGGAATTCTTATACAATGTTATACTATGTGATACACTGATTTATATACGGTGAGATAATGATATTTCATTAAAAGATTTATATAATTTTTAGAAAATTAAATGATTTTTTCCAGATAATGTATATGCATTATTATCCACACACAAAAAATAGAAATTGCTACATACCAACCAGAGAAATAAAAAAACCAGTCACCTATTCACTAATTCCCCAAAAAGTAAATCATATTTTTATATTATTATTATTATTATTATTATTATTATATCAAAATTATATCCAAAAACTTTGAGAAATATTTCAAATTTTATAAATAAATAATAGGAAGTGGAGCCAAATTAAGAGTGGGTCATCTTCGTCGTCACATGGCACTCACCATGATTTCCCTTTTTAGATAGTCCCATTACCTTACGATGTTGACGTGTACATACATATATTTCATAAACTCTGAATCTCTGATTTTGACTCGTCATATATATGATTAGTTAGTTAAAATGTTCACAACAATGCACATATTTTAAACACAACAAGTGTCCTAATAAAAAAATCGATAATTTTTATTTTAAAAAATACGACTTCAAATCATTTTGTCAAAATAATGTATGTGCATTGTTAAAGTGTTAAGAATATATATGAACATATACTACCTTATAATTACCTTTGAACTATTCAAAAAACAATACACATATTTCAATTCTAATTTAAAGAAAGAGTGAGAGTATAATTTAGTTTTAAAAAATACAGATCAACCAACAACTAATTGGCCTTGTAGGATGAGGTATTACATTCTATAAGTAAGGTCATATGTTCGAATACATTAAAGATTAAGTTTATCAATGTACCTTTATAATTTTTTGTTAATTTGATGAGATTTATAAATTCAACACTCTTTAATAATGCAGACACACCGTACATATATGGTATACGAACCGAGTTACCTGAATGAAATATAATATCTTTTACTGATATACAATTTTATATGCCAACAGTTTGCTTTTTTTCGACTTTTCATTACGCGTGACCATAACTACATCCATAATCATATATTTTAGCAAATTTAGCCTTTTAGGTTTATTATTTATAATTTAGATTAATTATTAATAAAGTTGGCATTATACCTCATATGCTCTAACTTTCCATTAATTCTACAGCGCCGATTGTGCAGGAAAAAAATATCGTATCTGTTATCATTCGATGTGATTCGTCAAATTTGAAATTATTTTTTTATCACGCACAAAATTTTAACTTTAAAAATCTAGAAGAATTTTAAATTATACTCTTACAAAAGTTTTACATTAACATATACATGGTGGTTTTCAACAGATATAATCAAGTACGGACGTAAGACTTTAGGTTAGGGGGCGAACCTATAAATTTTTAGGGGGCAAATTTATAAATTTTTAAGGGACAAAAATAGATTTTTAATAGAAAATACATAAAAAAATTATAAAAATTTTCTAAGCAGTATAAGAATTTCAAGTTTTTAGGGAAGGGCGACCGCCCCCGTCAGCCCCCCTCGGTTCATCCCTGAATATAATAAGAGTGATTGCATAAGGTCTCAGAGAAGGATGATCCAACAATGAGTTAAGTTGAATATTTATCGAAAAAGGCAATAGATTGTGAGTATTTTATTTAATGATTTTTTAACTAAAAGTCAATCTACCACACTCACACAAGTAAACAAACGTTTAATTTTTTTAGCTTGAAAGCCTCATTTAAATAAAATTATCCAAAACCTCTAAATCTTTGAGTCGGTTCTGTTCGTATCGTATTATAATAAATAAGTTGAAGAAGATATATTGCATTAGTCATCACAATCTCTTTCCCATCCCTAAAAGTATAAACGTTGGGAAGGTGGAGCAATGCAAGGCTGTTGTTCATTTGGTGTTTTGGGATAAGAATATATATATATATGGGACATAATTCAGTTACACAATGTAAAATTCTTTTAAGTTTTACACATTTTTTGGATCGTTGAATATGAGTGAAACGGATGAATGAGATTAACAATAGAATATTTGAAGATTATCACTTAGGAAAAAAGTAAGGAGTTAATCCCAGTCATCCATTTTATTCATCCAACGATTCAAAAAACGTGCAAAACTTAAAGAGTTTTACTCTGTGTAAGTTGATTCTAACCCTATATATATAGAGTTAGGATCAACTTACACAACACGTTTTTTGAATTGTTAGATGGAGGGAATGGACGAATGAGATTAACTCCTCACTTTTTTTTCTTAAGTGATAATCTTCACATATTCTACTGTTAATCTCATTCATCCGTTTCACTCATTTAACGATCCAAAAAGCGTGTAAAACTTAAAGAGTTTTACACTGTGTAACTGGATCCTATCTCATATATATATATATATATATATATTCTTTTACGTATTATATGTATGTATTGGAATTTGTTTGTTGCATTTGGAGGCTTGCTTTTCCGTTGTTATTTGTTTATATTAATTTGTCTTGAAGCTAGTTAAGCTGGTAATGAAATGAAATGATTTGAGTATACGGTTAAGCTTAGAAACGCCAAACGACCCAATCTTTTCATGAAAAGGAGAGACTTGCATGGAATTCAAGGTCGACCTCAATGCCGATGCACATGCTTAATCCCCTATCTTTCTCTCTCTTCCCATTACCTACTCGGTTCGAATAACATGATACCGAGAAATAAAATGAACATGTTTAAGAGTGAGCATTCGATCGAGTCGAGTTAATCGAATTGACGAATTATGATATATATTTACTATCAAAGTCGTAGTTTGACATGCCTGTTCAAAAAAAACTCTAAACTCTAAAAACAAAATTTTCGAGTTTCGACCGAACTAATAATCACCGGCATAAAAGGCTTTCCTCAATAACATGGGGTTATTGGCCTTCCACGTACCATGAATGAAACTGCTTCTCAATATGTGATGCTTTGAACCTTAAGAGTATCCTACGACTACACAGATTATCTTTACCATGCATACGGAATATCTCTCTCATTTCCTACTCTTTCTCTCATTGTACGAGGTGCTACATACATACATACATACATACATACATACTCTTATCTTTTTGATATATTTGTGTATAGAGATGGTCATGGGTCAGATTTATACTCAATAATTTTAAATTCTAAAAAAATAATTGACAAATACATACACATGTTTTTTTTATAAAAAATACATACAAGTATTTTACTACTAGATTTTGTTACACTTAGGTGAAAGAATATATTTTATACAAAAAATTATACAATAAATGATCAATGATTGAGTGATAAAAGTTTTGTATGCACTACAACAAAACAAGTTTTTAGCGGTACTTTAGCGGCAATTTTTAGGTAAACACTACTAATTTTGTACATTTAGCGGCGTTTGTTGAATAAACACGCGATAAACTAATATATAGACACATTTTTGGGCAAACGCCGCTATAGACACGTACTTTAGCGACGTTTGTTAGAGGATTTAAAATTTTAAATCTCAATCGACTCTATTTATATCTTACCGAAACTTTATAAAGAAGCGAAGCGCAAGTATAGATCGACGATCTAAGTAACGAGTTGAGGGATTCTGAAGATACATAGTCAATAGCGGCGTTTGGATGAACAAACGCCACGAAAGACAAGGTAGAGATCTTACTGTTGCGGCGTTTGATCTACTTATCTGTATTAAATTATTATTTAATGACTTCTAATTGTTCTTATTTAACAATGTATTTAATAAATTTTCATATGAATTAGTATCAGCTTAATGCGTGACACCAATGACATTAGTAATTGATATAAATCACAAGTTTAACCTATTTAGACTAAAATTTTTCACCAAATAATATTAATTATGTTAAAGGGTCAATTTTGTCATTGTAGTGAACCCAAATTAGTAATGTTGTTCTTAATTTTTTTGCATCAATTTTACCTCGAAGTCATTCAATTGCAGCAATTTTGTCATTTGACTGACGTTGACAATTAAAGTGATGATGTGACAATTAATAGTGCTGACGTGGCAGTCCACGATGCTGACATGGCATTACACATGTGATGATGATGTGGCAAATAGGCTGAATTGATTTTTTTAACTGACATCGAGGGCATAATTAATTATTTTACCGAGATCAGGGGCACAATTGATTTTAATTGAATGTTCGATAACTTATTTAATATTTAAGCTAAAGAAATGAGAATTTAAGAAATTGTTAAAAAATTTAAATATTAAAAATGGATAAATAATTTGTTTAAAATTCAAATTAATTAAATCGATTTATTTAGTTTTTGAATAAAATTTGATAAATAATTTGATCTTTCGAGTTGAAATTTTACAAATAAAATATGAAAATCGATTAATAAATTTGTGTAAATATCCTTTGGGAGAACTCTCACAAAAAAATCAAAATATTCTTTATTTTTATAAAAAAATCATAAACTTAATAAAAATAATAAAATATTAAAAAAATATTAAAAATAAAAAATAATATAAAATTAAAATGCATTAGAAATTATAAAATGAAAATATAAATATAGAAATTTAAAAGTATTTATAAAGTATTAAAAAATTGAACAATTCATCGAAAAAGTCTTCGACTTTGTCAGCCGGAGTATTACCATAGTTAAAAAAAAATCAGTGGAATCATCATTGTATTAGAGTAACAATAAAACTCAAATTTTCTTTTGCTTTTGTACATCAAACCGATACTCATTAATATTTGATGTAGAAAAATGAAGGAGAATTTTGGTTTTATTACTACTCTAATGGAAAGATGATTCATTAAAAATTTGTTTAAAGAATATTAGTAGGCATAACATAACCAGAATCAGTCGAATACTTTTTTTTGATGTTTTTTTAAATTATTTTAATATTTATAACTTTCAATATTTTTACTTTTATATTTTTACTTAATTTTTAAAATTTATTATAGTGTTTTTATTTTTAACATTTTATGATCATTTAAATATTTTTTTGAATATTTTTAAATTTTAATAATTTCTTATTTTTTTATCTTAAATATTAAATAAGTCATCGAACATTCAATTAAAATCAATTATGGCCATGAACTTGACAAAATAATCAATTATGCCCTCGAAATCAGTTAAAAAATTCATCCTCTTTGCCACATAATCATCACATGTGTACTGCCACGTCAACATCATAGACCACAATGTCAACATAATAGACCGCCACGTCAGCACTTTAACGGTCACAGTCAGTCAAGGGGCAAAATTGTTGCAATTGAATGACTTCAAAGGCAAAATTGATGCAAAAATAAATTAGAAACAACATTGCTGATTTGAGTTTATTACATAAACAAATTTGACCATTTAACCTACTAATTACTAGTTAGTCTAGCATGACAAGATATTAGGTCACTCAAAATACATTCATATAATTAAATCCTGACATAAAGAAAACAAGTTGGACTAAGAAAGTCACCTCTATAACGGACCTATATAGTATCTGATATAGATTAATCGAAAAATAAATTAGATAATTGCAGATATAGAAAAATGTAAAATAACATCTTAATGTCACATAACACGTTATGATCATTACTGAAAAAACCGCCCCTAAAATGGACCTATGTAGTATCTAATATGTATTTATACGATCAGTATTCGAACTCGAACTTTGCATAGTAGAACAGATTTTTTTCCATAAGAAGTGAGGAAAAGGACATGTAGAAGATAAAACCAAAAGGCATAAAGGGGGAAGTGGAAGACGGTTGGCAGGGGGATGGGCGTATAAGTATTTTTGTGGGTCGAAAGAGCCTTTGAAGTCGCTATTTTCTTGTGGGGGCGATGTGGGATTGTGACAGTACGGAGGCCCCGCCCCGCCCTTATTCCGCTCATCCACTCCACGTGGGAACACCGTCTCCTTCCTACTCACCACCCTTCTCTTTCCCACTTTGCCTTCCATTTCCATTTCCATTCTTTCTTTTTAATTTATTATTCCCCATTTTATTAAAAAAAATCAATTCCTAACTAACAGACTGGTCCAAGTGAAAAACAGTTTGGTATTGCTTAATCATGTCTCAAGTTCGAGGCGTTATATATATAAAAGAATTTCGTTGGAAGAATCACTCACTAAAATTAAATATACGACGTAAATTGACTCAAATTAATTAGGACAGAACTCTAAAAACTGAAAAGACCATAGAAAAAATTATCAATTCCCATGCATTGGTTAGCTTTCAAGAAGTGGGTCCATAGAATCAGAAGAGGATGTTGGGTCATTTTCTATCCTTCCTAATTCTCCTTCTAATATCTTTTCTTTTAGGCTTAATACCCAAATAGGTACTTAAACCATGCTTATGATTCACTTTTTGTGCCTAAACTATTTTTAACTCTAAATAAGTGCCTAAAGTTTCAATTTTGGTCATTTTAGGTGCATGACCGTTAATTACCGTTATTTTTATTAAAAATAATTTTTATTTATTTATTTTTTAATTTAATTTATTTTTTAACTTATTTTTTTATAAAACCTAAATTTCCCAAAACTTACAAAATGACCCCCAAATTCAAAATCCCTAACTTTTCCAGCCGAATCCGCCGCTGATGGTTTCGCCCCCCCCCCCCCATATCTGCCGCCGGACTACCAAGATCGTTTCTCCAACCACCCATCACCGGTAAACGGCGATAGGTGTGTCGATCGGCTTCCTAACGTCGAAAGAAGCCAAAATCGCGAAAGGAAGTCGTCGGCACACCTACCGTCGGTTATCGGCGATAGGTGGTTGGGAGAAACGATCATGGTGGTCCGGCGACGATAGTGGTTGTCTCTGGTGAGGTAGTAAATGGCGATAACGATGGTAATTTGGGGGTTTGGGGTTTTGGGTTAGGGATTTGGGATAATTTTGTAAAGATTTAAAACTGTTAATTTTTTAGAAAATTGAATTTTGAATTTTATTTAAAAATTAATTAAAAAAAATTAAAAACATGCCACTTGTCACAATTTAATTAACTAATGATTTTTTATTAACGGCTAGGCACCTGAAATGACCAAAATTGAAACTTTAGGCACTTATTTAGAGCTAAAAATAGTTTAGGCACCAAAAGTGATCCATAAGCATAGTTTGGGCACCTATTTGAGTATTAAGCCTTTCTTTTATTAGCATAGAAGTATTAAATTTTCAAGGTAAATGTCGGAATTTAAACCTATACAATAAAGGACAACATAAACATTTTTAGTCATTTGTTGAATTAATGAATCTCACCATTTAATATCTCTTCTCCATCTTTGATTTTTAATTGATTTTTATTCTTTTTTAAAGATCCAAATTCGATCGGCTTTGTTTATATATAATATTGTACATTAAAGAACAACTACATGAGATAACATTAAGAATACTAAAAAACTGATTTTTCATCCCAACTATGTCAAATTATAGTTTTAATCCCTTCAGTATACATAAATTCAAGATTTAGTCCATTTACTTATTTTAATGGAAAATGGAGGCCAACGATCATTGCATCAAACTAGGGGCTACAAACAAATAAGGGAAATCATGTAGATCCATTTGTAAACAATCACATGAGAAATTAGGACCAAATTCAAATTTATTAAAGAACCATACGAGGAATTTGTAGCTTTTATGAAGAATATATTGTTTTAAAGAAAGAAAAAACCACGTCATAAATAAAATCATGAGCACGAACCAACTTGCCTTAGTGGTTAAGGGAACGGTTGTTGTTTTTAGAGGTCACGGATTCGAACACCAGTAGTTGCAGTAGGGTGATTGAACGTGCATTCTCAAATAGTTGAGAGTATATTCAAAATAGATACTACTTATAATCACTTTAGTTTAAAAAAAAAACAATAAAATCACGAGTAATTTTTATACAACTTTGCAAATAATGACGACACCGTTGTGGTAATCAGTTTTATGATTGTGCATGCATTTGATATTTATTCATTTTCTTGTTTGATATAATAATTCAACAACAAAAAACAACAACAACATACTATTGAGTTTGGTGGAACATATACAGTATTGGGTAAAGTACACAAATGGTCACTAAACTACTCCAAAAATACAAAATGGTCACTAAACTTTCAAAAGTTATATAATTATTATTAAATTTTAGTTTTTGTTAAAAAATAGTCAATGAGCCGTCAACTGGGTGATGTGGTAGTTACGAAAATTCGTATAATAGCACATTTAATCCTATATATTTACACATTCAATCGATTTAGTCCTAATTTAACCCTAATTATTGATGTATAAATTGATTGAATGTGTAAATATGGAGGGTTAAATGTGTTATTATACAAAATTTCGTAATTGGCACGACACTCACTTAACGACAATTAATGGCTCAGTGACCATTTTGTAATAAAAACTAAAGTTTAATAACTATTATGTAACTTTTAAAAGTTTGATGACTATTTTGTATTTTTAGAGATAGTTTAGTGACTATTTATGTACTTACCCTACAATAATACAAGAATTGATGTATAATAATAATAATAATAATAATAATAATAATAATAATAATAATAATAATAATATGGAATCTCAAGATTGGTATGAAATCTAGAGGCACATTGGATGTTGGACAATCAGAATCATTCAAACTCTACCTTCTCAATGGCAACCAAGTGTTCTCTCCTCTTAATACTTTCTAGAAAGAAAAAAAAAACATCATTGTTATTATGGAAAAGGGTCAAATTATGATTTCGGTCCTTATACTATGTTAAAGTTTGAAACTTAGGGATTGTTTGATAATCCATTGAAAATTAACAATTCCAGTGATTTAACATCTTAAGCATGTTTGATAATTTTTTTTGACAAAAACTACATACTTCTACAAGAGGGGGCGGAGGAAACTCTAGGGAAAGAAAATGCTCTTGATGGGTCTTAAAATTTAAATATATCGAACAATCTAATTATATTTAGTATTTTTTAAATTTAAGAAAAATGCTAAACATGTTTATAATTTAAATCCAATACTTATTTTTATAACACTTAATTTTTTTAATTTGTCAAACGACACTTTAATCTTTACATATTTTAATTTATTGAATTTGATCTTTTACTTTTTATAGTATAATCATTATTACAAATAGTTGAACCTAATAAGTTGTCTCAATAAAAAGTGGATGTTTTTCATCCTAGGAGACCCGAGTTCAATCTTTTTGTCTGCAAAGTGTGTGCGTTGTCAATGTTAATATAAGTTGGAATGAGTTTTTTTTATTAAATAGAGAGATATTATATTCACATATCGGAATTCGAACCCATACAAGATGATGCAATATGAGTGTTCTTACCTCTATAAGTTGGAAGGAGTATTTTTAAGAGGCAATGTTATTTTCACAAATAGATGTGACCAGATTATATTAAATGTTATAGGGATTGATTTTTAAATTTAAATATAGAGGACTAAAACCATAATTTAACCCTTTTGAAATGAAAGTGACAGTATTCACAATTATATGGTAAACAGAAAACTTCTAAAGCAAAGAATATAATGAAATCTCCTGCAAATATCAACTTGATTAGTATATTTGTTATTGCAACATTTATAAAATAAAAAAATTAAACATTACATAAAAAATCATCTAAAATATATTAAATTTACAAGTATAATATATGAGATTCTATTAAATATTTCATAAAATAACAAAAGTTATCCCTTCGCTTAGGGTGTTTATCGAGCGAGTCGATCGTGAGTTGGACAGTGCTCGACTTGTGCTCGTTAAAATTTTTTGCTGCTCGACTCGACTCGTTGCTCGTTAAAATTGTGCTCAACTCATGCTCATTAAAAAAATTGTTGCTCAACTCGACTTGTTGCTCATTAAGCTCGGCTTGTTGCTCGTTAAGCTCACTAAAAAAATTTATCTCATTCTATAACTAAAAGTAAATTTTAATAATACTATATGAAGCTTAATATAAACATAAATTAACAAATTTAACCAAAAATTATCAAAAGATTATATAAATAACTTTTAAAGTCTAAATTCCAAACTAACAATCCACAAATACACCAAACTAGCATATTAAAACTAAAGTAACAATCCACAACTTCACCAAACTAACATATTAAAACTAAAGTAACAATCAACAAATACATTAAACTAACATATTAAAAGCATTCTTGAAAAAATGTTCAATGATACATAATCAATCTTGCAATTACTAAAAAAAATATGTTAAAAAATTAATGAGTTGCTCGCGAACTTATCGAGTCGAGTTAGACTTTGCTCGACTCAACTTGTTAAGGTCTCGAATCGAGTTCGAGTCGAGCCAACTCGAACCGAGCGTTTACCGAATTTTGATCGAGTCGAGTTCGAGTAACTCACATGCTGCTAACTCGTTAAGCACCCCTACCTTTGCTTATGATTTGGAATTGACCCTTTTCAATAATTATTATTATTTAAAAATAGTGTAATCACATGGACCTTTCACACCATTTTATCCCTATTTAAACCCCTCCTCCCTCCAAACCAAGAACATCCAATTCTCTTGTCAACAAAACATCTTCTCCATTTCTCTTTTTCAACTCCATTTTGGGTTCATCAAAGTTCAAAAACAAACACAAAACAAAGAACTTGCAGAGTTTTTTTTTTTTTTTCCGACAATGGATCAGGGCTTGTTTCGTGATCTTCTCGACCATGATCAAGATTTGTCTAAACGTAAATGGACTTTGGTCAATGGTCCGGTTATAGTTGGTGCTGGACCTTCGGGGCTAGCCACTGCTGCTTGCCTAAGGGACCAAGGTGTGCCCTTTGTCGTGCTCGAACGAGCCGAATGCATAGCTTCTTTGTGGCAAAAACGAACCTACGACAGGCTTAAGCTTCATCTTCCGAAGCAATTCTGTCAGCTCCCTAAACTACCTTTCCCTGAGGATTTCCCCGAGTACCCGACAAAGAAACAGTTCATCGAATACCTCGAATCATATGCTAAGCATTTCGATATCAACCCGAAGTTCAATGAGTGTGTGCAGTCAGCTAGTTATGATGAAATCAGTGGTTTCTGGAGGGTCAAGACCGTCTCGAACGAGGTTGAGTTCGAGTACATTTGCCGTTGGCTCGTGGTGGCCACCGGTGAGAATGCCGAGTGTGTGGTGCCGGATATCGAAGGATTGACCGAGTTCGGTGGTGAAGTTATCCATGCTCGTGAATACAAGTCCGGGGAGAAATTCGAGGGACAAAAAGTACTTGTTGTTGGCTGTGGCAACTCTGGCATGGAACTTTCACTTGATCTTTGTAACCACAATGCTTCACCATCAATGGTGGTTCGCAGCTCGGTAAGTCATTGAAACTTAAAGCATACGGTACCGGAACATGACATTGGAGATTAGATTCTAATGTTCTGTTTTTTTGTTTATAACAGGTTCATGTATTGCCAAGAGAAGTTTTCGGGAAATCGACATTCGAAATAGCTATTTCGATGATGAAATGGCTGCCCCTTTGGCTCGTTGACAAGCTGATGTTGGTTTTTGCTTGGTTGGTGCTCGGAAACGTTGAGAAATACGGGCTTAAAAGGCCATCAATCGGTCCATTGGAACTCAAGAACACACAAGGCAAATCCCCTGTATTGGACATTGGTGCATTGGACAAAATCAAATCAGGTGACATCAACGTTGTCCCCGGAATCAAACGTTTCTCGTATAAACAAGTCGAGCTCGTTAACGGCGAGAAGCTCGACATCGACTCGGTTATCTTGGCAACCGGATACCGCAGCAATGTTCCTTCCTGGCTTCGGGAAGGTGACTTCTTTTGCAAGAAAGGGTTCCCAAAGGCTCCTTTCCCACATGGTTGGAAAGGCAAGGTTGGATTATATGCAGCTGGGTTCACAAGGAGAGGGCTCTCCGGTGCTGCCTCGGATGCCATTAGGATTGCACAAGATATTGGCAAGCTATGGAAAGATGAAACTAAACAACACAAAAAGATTGCCCTTGCTTGCCAGAGAAGATACATTTCACAGTTCTAAATACATACACATATATGTATATGTATATGTATATATGTGTATATGTATATGTATATTTCAGTAGCAGCTAGGACATTATATTGGTTATTTTGGTGTAAAATACTCGAAACGAAACCGGTAGCACAGGCTGACAGAGCCCTCTCCAAAGGCACAAGTTTTGATTCCTTTGAGCATTTTGTACATGAGTTGAGGACCTCAAAGCTCTCTCATTTTGCCAAATTTACAGTAGTGAGGACTAATTCATGATTTTATGAGTTTTATTTCCTATGAGCTGTTCTAAATACAATTCCAATATGCTTCACGGAGTCTCCGACCGATTCGAATCATAAACCTGTTGGGTTGACTCGAGTGATATGTAATAAATCTCTTGTACCGGTGCCATACAAGTGTCTAACACGGACACACCGCCGATGGGGCGGAATATGTAAGTCAATGATTACAGATCCCCTTACACAGCAGCAACAAATCAGTTTCTTGTTGCTGTTAGGACATGTCTTTTCCCAGTTTATCTACAGGTTTCTTCCATTACTCCTATAATTTGGACATGACTCATAACCTAAAATGATTGATCTGTAGAACATAAGTTAAATCTACAAGGACTAGCATTAGAATTTGACTTATAAAAGGACTAAAAATGATTAAATTAAAATGTAAGGACTAGCAGAAGAATTTGACTTTAGTTTTATGTTGTATGATGAAACGTAGTAGGTAAAAGGCCCACTTAAGGCTAAAGTCTCACTTATTTCTAAATCAAATAAAGAATTCAATAGTGTACAGATCAAAGCCCAAACCCAGCCCACAACCTGGAACAATAAGAACAAAACAAACTAGTAAAAACCCAAAAATAGCTGCTATTCTTTATCTAGATTCGGACCCCTAATATTTTGTAATTTCAGACTTTTTGATTTTGTTTGCTGTTTTTCTAATTTTTAGAGTTTTTTCTAACTAATCTGAACCGACTGGCGTCTTACACCTAGTTTTAGTAAGTGCGTCTTTCAGAACAGCATCAATGGTTCAACGTAGCAAATAAGCAATGCAAACCCATGTTGGTCCGGAGTATGGCTTCCTCATTTGGGTCCAGGCTAGAGGAGAGGCTTTCGAAACTCACCCAAAAGCAGCATGTGTTGTTGCTATTTAGCCCACTTAAATCAGCAGCTCGATCTATTATTTGGCAGTCGAAATTTACGTTGTACGGGTCCTTACAGTTACAAGGTAGTATATGAATGATTAACCTTTTGATAATGCACACACCTAGCAGACAAAACGATTTAAACTTATATCTTTTAAAATGAGCACCATTTTTCTTCCGCTAAAACCACTCGTTAGATTCAATTGAATATCAAATTAAGTCTAATATATACACAAATATCATAAAATAAAAGTCACAATGTTCACATTTATAAAAAGAATGTTAAATTTACAAAGTATATATATATATATATGGAAAATACTTTGATGCACAAGCTGTGTAAACTTTAGTTTACACAAACCCTTTAATTTTAGGGTTTAGGGTTTAGAGTTTTATGTTAGGGTCTAGGGGTTTAGTATGTAGAGTATATAATTTAAGGTTTATGGTTAGAATTTAGAGTTTAGAGTTTAGGGCTTAGGGTTTAGGGTTTAAGTTGCTAGGGTTTGTGATTTAGATTTTAAATTTTATAAAAGAATTGTGTATAAAAAATTTACACAGCTTGTGCATCAAAATAAAACCCTATATATATATATATATATATATATATGAGAATCTATTAAATATTTCATAAAAGAACAAAAGTTGGCTATTGGCTTGTTGGTTAAGAAATCTCATTTGGTCGTACCTTTCGGCTTTCTTGTATACTTTGTTGGTTAGGTAGCGTTGCACTACCATCTATGCGCGGTTCAAGGGTTTACGAGACCCTACACAGTTTATTAAAACGAGACCCTTTAATTTATAATCCAAAAAATATATTTAAAATTTTTTAAAGATATTTTTATCTTAATAAAAATATATTATGTGATTGTCTTTAAAGTCGTTTTTTTTATATTTTAAATCATTGTGCGGTCGCTCACCTCGCACATGTTCAAAACCGCTACAATCCCAACGTAAGCTAGAGAATTGGCTCCTTTCAATTTGCATTAATTTAAAAACAGTGTAATCAATGTACCTTTCACACCAATTTGTCCCTATTTAAATATTTCATAAAAGAACAAAAGTTGGCTATTTTCTTGTTGGTTAAGAAATCTCATTTGGTCGCCCCTTTCTGCTTTCTTGTATACTTTGTTGGTTAGGTAGCGTTGCACTACTATCTATACGCGGTTCAAAGGTTTACGAGACCTTATACAGTTTATTAAAATGGGGTCCTTTAATTTATAATCCAAAAAATATATCTAAAGTTTTTTAAAGATATTTTTATCTAATAAAAAATATATTATGTGATTGTCTTTAAAGTCGTTTTTTTATATTTTAAAACATTGTGCGATCGTTCACCTCGCACGTATTCAAAACCGCTACAATCCCAAGGTAAACCAAAGAACCTTTCACACCAATTTGTCCCTATTTAAGCCCCCCTCCAAACCAAGAACATCCACTTCCCTTTCAACAAAATATCATCTTCATTTCTCTCTTTTCAACTCCATTTTGGGTTCATCAAAGTTCAAAAACAAACACCCTTTTAAGCCAAATCTGAAACAGCACCAAACAAAGAGAGCAAGGGGCTCCCTCCGCTGCTACTCCCTAAACTACGTTTCCCCGAGGATTTTCTTGAGTACCCGACAATAATACAGGTCATTGAATACATTGAATCGTATGCTACGCATTTCGAAATCAATCCAAAGCTCCACGAGTGCGTGCAGTCAACCAGAAACTGAGACCAACGGTTTTTTAAGAGTCAAGACACACTTCACGAGCGGCTCGAAGAAGGTCGAGCCGCTCGTGACCATTGTCTTGACCCTCTAGAAACAACTGGTCTGACTGCACACACTCATTGAACTTTGGGTTGATATCAAAATGCTTAGCATATGATTCAAGGTATTCAATGAACTGTTTCTTTGTTGGGTATTCAGGGAAGTCCTCAGGGAAAGGCAGTTTAGTGAATTGACAGAGTTGCTTTGAAAGATGAAGCTGAAGCCTGTCGTATAGACAAGATGAGCTCCTCGATGGCGAAAAACTCGACTTCGACTCGGTTGTTTTGGCAACCAGATACCGCAGCAATGTTCCTTCTTGGCTTCAGGTGAGAAAATGTAGGGGAAAATGCCAGACTAAACAGGATACTTTATTCTTAAATCCTGTATATTTGACAAATACTTGTAAATTTTGGTTGGAAGATGCACAGGAAGGTGAATTCTTTTGCAAGAGTGGGTTCCAAATGGGTGGGACCGTGGGCAGGCAATGGTGGACTATATGCAGTTGGGTTCACATGTGCTGAGTACCTCAAAGCTCTCAATTTGCCAAATTTACAAATACATATTTTATGTAAAGCATATTCCAAAACTTTCAATATATTATAACATGTAGAAATCCTTAAAGCATAAGGACATTGACATTACTACAATGTCATGGAAATGTAGGATATTGTAATTCTTTGATTAATTCGAACCGTAAATCTGTTAGATTAACTCGAATGATAACATACTGTCTCGAGAGAGTTTCTTGTACTGATTCTATTTAAACGTGTGACAATGTGTTAGGTGTCAAAGAAAATCGTGTTATAGTCACGTATTGATATCCATTCCAATGTGATACTAAAACGAAACAATTAGGGATGGGCATTTTACTCGACCCGGCCGGGTTTCGACCAGACCCGACCCGATTAGGTCAGATTTTTTAATGAAAAAATCGGGTTCGGATTTAGGGTGATTTTTCACCTACCCGGCCCGATCCGGGACTAAATGTGTATTTTTTTTCCTAAACTTTTTAGGAATATTTATAATAATAGTCTCTCTTTATATATATATATATATATAGGTCCTTAAAATCAAATTTTTATTTACAATTTACTCCTTAAATTTATATTTTCTACAATTAAGTCCCTTAATATTATTTTTTTATAATTAGGTCCCTAAAAAAATTTTCTATAAGTCGAGTTCAGGTATAAAATATTTATTTTCGGATCGAGCTAATTTTTTTAAAATATATGTTTGAGTCGGGTCAGGTACGGATATATAATATGTATTTTCGAATCGGGGTCAAGTGGGCCAAAAACCCGACCCAACTCGTGCCCATCTCTAGAAACAACCCCATTTCCTTTTTCTTTTTTGATAAAGTTTATGACTAATACCAAAAACTCATCATGATTATTCTATTCATTGAGTTGGGAAGTCAAAGTTCTAGACAAAACAAACACGCGGAAAAAAACTTGTTTATATTTTTTGTAAATAAAATAATTCTTTTTGAATATGTCAAAGTGACAAAATCATATACGTTTATAACTTTTAAAGGGTCAAATTAATAAAAATTGTAAACATTGAGGACTAAAAAATAACTTCCTTTCTATAGATGTCATGTCAACAATTAATGGTGAAATTTAACAAAAGTTAAGGAAGGATCAATATTTTCAAATACAAAATAGTGCAGGGACTCAATTTTGAATAAAAATAGAGTATAATGACTAAATTTTATGTTTTGAAATAGTATAGGGACCTTAGACAAATTTAAACCTTATAGGTTTTATATTGTTTGATGAAACGTACAAGGTCAAAACTAAAAAGCCCACCCAATGCTCAAGTCTCATTTATTTTTAGGGTAAACAATAAAAGAGGTCACTCAATTATGGGTAAGGTTACATTTAGGTCACTCAATTATTAAAATTTACATTTAGATCACTCAATTATGGTAAAGTTACATTTGAGTCACCCAATTATTAAATGTTACATTTGAGTCACTCAATTATGGGTAAAATTACATTTGGGTCACCCTTCATATTTAAAAAAGTACATCAATTTAGTCATTTTTTCTTCCAAATCACTTGTATACCCCTGTTAACATTAAAGTATTTCATTTGAAATCATTAATTAATCTAATACACAAATTGATATACTTTTTTTAGGGTAAAGTACAAGACGGTCACTAAATTATACCCGAAAAAACAAAATGGTAACCAAACTTTCAAAAATCACAAAATAACAATTAAACTTTATGTTTTATAACAAAACGATAACTAGACGTTAAATTCCATTAAGTTTCTGTTAAAACTTTGGTATAATAACACATTTAGTCATTCATATTTATACAGTCAATAAATTTAGTCCTAATTTGAAATAATTTACTAAATTTAGCCCTCGTTATTTATGCATTCTTTAAATTTGGCCCTTAAAGCAAAATTTCAAAGTATGGTAACATGATAAATAATTACAATTAAATTTTATAGGAACTCGAAAACTCGACTCGAATCGAAAAAATTTCAAATAAAGTTTGAGTTGTAAAATATGACGTGTCAACTTGAATAACTCGAAAATTTTTTACTCGACTCGATCGAACGCTCACCTCTATCTTAAGATATGACGTGTTAACTTGAATAACTCGAATATTCGAATATTTTAAATTATTTTTTCTTTTAAATCGAATATTTTTAAAATAGAGCATTTAATGTTTCATATTTAAATCACATCGAATATTTAATAACTACTTTAAATATTCGATTTAATTTAAAAACATTCAATTTAAAAGAAAAAAATTGATTTAAAATATTCGAATAATTAATTAAATTTTTATGGGAACTCGAAAACTCGACTTGACTCGATTCGAATCGAAAAAAATTCAAATAAGGTTTGAGTTGTAAAATATGACGCGTCAACTCGAATAACTCGGAATTTTTTTGACTCAACTCGATCGAACGCTCACTTCTATCTTAAGATATGACGCATCAACTCGAATAACTCGAAATATTCGAATATTTTTAATCATTTTTTTCTTTTAAATTGAATATTTTTTAAAATAGAATATTTAATATTTTCATATTTAAATCACATCGAATATTTAATAACTTCTTTAAATATTCGATTTAAAACAACAATAGATTTAAAATATTTGAATATTTAATAACTACATTAAATATTTTTCTTTTAAATATTCCAATATTTAATAACTACTTTAAATATTCGAATATTTTAAATTAATTTTTTCTTTTAAATCGAATATTTTTAAATTAAATCAAATATTTAAAGTATTTATTAAATATTCAATGTGATTTAAAAGAAAAAAATGATTTAAAATATTTGAATATTCGAGTTGACGCGTCATATCTTAAGATAGAGGTGAGCGTTCGATCGAGTTGAGTACAAAATTTTCGAATTATTCGAGTTGAAGCATAATATTTTACAACTCAAACTTTATTTGAAATTTTTTTATTCGAATCGAATCAAGTCGAGTCGAGTTTTCGAGTTCCTATAAAAATTTAATTAAATATTCGAATATTTTAAACCAATTTTTTCTTTTCAATCGAATATTTTTAAATTAAATCAAATATTTAAAGTAGTTATTAAATATTCGATGTGATTTAAATATGAAAATATTAAATATTATATTTTAAAAAATATTCGATTAAAAGAAAAAATGATTTAAAATATAAGAATATTTCGAGTTATTCAAGTTGACACGTCATATCTTAAGATAGAGGTGGGCGTTTGATCGAGTCGAGTCAAAAAATTTTGAGTTATTCGAGTTGACGCGTCATATTTTACAACTCAAACTTTATTTGAATTTTTTCGATTCGAGCCAAGTCGAGTCGAGTTTTCGAGTTCCTATAAGAATTTAATTGTAATTATTTACCATGTTACCATACTTTGAAATTTTGCTTTAATGACCAATTTGAAAGAACGCTTAAATAAAAAGGGCTAAATTTAGTGAATTGTTTCAAATTAAGACTAAATTAATTGACTGTATAAAGTTGAAGGACTAAATATGTTATTATACCAAAGTTTTAACAGAAACTTAACGGAATTTAACGTCTAGTTACCGTTTTGTTATAAAACATAAAGTTTAATTGCCATTTTGTGATTTTTGAAAGTTTGGTTACCATTTTGTTTTTTCGGGTATAGTTTAGTGACCGTCCGTGTACTTTACCATTTTTTTTAAAATATGAAGGGTGACCCAAATGTAACATTACCCATAATTGAGTGACCGAAATGTAACTTTTAATAATTGAATGACCTCCATCATAGTTTACCCTTATTTTTTAAACCAAATAAAGATTTCAAACTAACCCAATCAGCTTTTTCATTTGCAAGCAAACAACCAAAAGCCGAAACCCAGCCCAGAACCCAGAACCAGAACAATAAGAACGAAACAAAAGAGTAAAAAACTCCAAAAATAGCTGCTTAAAAACGATCAAAATCTCAACAAACAAACAAACAAAATACCCAGAAATCAATACCATGGCAATTACATCCCATCTGGCAAAGCTGAGGTATGTTCCTCTAGACCGTCATGGATCCTTCTCACACCCTTCGTGCAACGAATTTCTTCATGTTCAAAGCAGCAGAGCTTCGACACCAGCCGGTTTGAGCTTCGGCAGCAATGGCTCGACCAAGCAATGCAAACCCATGTTGGTCCGGAGCATGGCTTCCTCGTTTGGGTCCAGGCTCGAGGAGAGTGTTAAGAAGACTGTGGCTAGTAACCCTGTTGTTGTATATTCCAAGACTTGGTGCTCGTGGGTTCAAATCTCATCGTTCTCCTAAGTTTCATGTTTTTATTTTGGTTTTTTTTGGAAAAAAAATGAAGAATTTTGGTGATTTGTTGTGTGAATCGGACTGTTTATAGAGAGATTTGTGATGGGTTTTCTTTGTTTTATTGTTTGCAGGTATTCTTCTGAGGTGAAATCATTGTTCAAGAAACTTGGTGTGGAGCCTTTGGTTATTGAATTGGATGAATTGGGTTAGTTTTTATTTCAAAGTTTTGCTTTTGTTATGTTTATGCCATAAATTTTATTTATTTTCCTTAGTCTACTCAATATTGCAAAATTTTATTGCAAAATGTATTTCCTTTTTGGAACCTAGAGGCTCACCTTTTTCACCCCAAATCTGCACAACCTCCTTTGGTTCAAATTGAAGGAGGTGCACTCCGTTGACAAAGCTTCGAGGGTATTCGAGTATCCAAAGAAGATAATTTCTTTGATGCAGAGAGACGTCTGGATCCCGGCCATTAAAGATACTATTTTCCTTTCTTGTTGTTTTGGTTTGCTTTGAGTTTGCCACATAGTTTAGAAATGCATTTTTTCTTAAAAAAATGTGATTCATTGAAGATGGTTGACAAATCTTAATTCTAATCCTAATTCTACCTAGAGGGAAGGGGAAGGAAGGGGTGCTCCTAGTGGGTCTGGAACCCATGACCTAAGACTAAGAGAATACGAGGGAACAAAGATGAGCAGCTTGGCCAACTGGCCAAATGTGCTTGCTCCCATCTTTGCTTCTTGGCCTTGCCAAGTTGATTGATAAATTGTGAGTGAGATGTTGAATGCAATGAGAATGAGTCATGCAAATTTAGAAAACATCGACTTTGAAAGTTTGGTATATTTTCTGCTTAAACATAGAAATATACAATGAAGAACGGAGATATGAGGGAAACTAAGTTCATCGTATAGATGAAGTTATAATGATATTTGAGTGTGTCTTGTTATTCAGTACGCTTTTAAAACCCGTTGAAATAATGAAAGACTATAATTAATAACCTCTTTTTGCTTTTTATTGTTACCTTGAAAATTTTAACCAATAAGATGACTAATCAGTTTAATAATTTTTAGGTCCTAGTGCTTTGAAATCATAGCAGTAAGTCATCGTTGATCACATATCACCATGCAATACTTTCTCTTTGAAAAAATGACTGGGAAGCTGGAAACGTTTTCATATAACATTTATCTTATTCAAAAGAACGGGAATTTTGGGTCGTAATTTATGTTTCCTTTCTCCAAATTCAACAGAAGTTGAGAATGAAATTTAATATCTCAAATTGGACCATGCAGTCAAGTACTTTTCTTCTTAATATTGATGTTGCTTATAGTAAAGAGTTCTATCTTTTTCAGGTGCCCAAGGGCCCCAAGTGCAGAAGTTGCTGGAGCGGCTTACTGGGCAACATACTGTCCCAAATGTTTTTATTGGTAACTTTATTGAATTAGTATTTACATATCCAATATAGAACTCTGTTTGTAAAATGGTATGCATGGCTTATTGCTTTTATACGTATAAAATCCCTACCAGTCCATTTATTATCTTTAATGTTTATTATTCTATGAAAGGGTGAAGTATAAGGCTGTGTAGTCAGATTGGTCTTTACAAACAGCATGGAAGTCTATCGTAGTCTAATAAGAAAATCCGTATGAACATCATGACTTGGCACTTGGCTTATCTGTTTTATTTTTGGAAAATTTGAACATGGAATAGTAAGTTCTGGCTAAAAGAATCACTTATGAAAACGACATTTCTTGTGTGGTTACGATTATAAAAGAAGTTGCAGTGATCAAAACAATTATTGCGTTTGGTGCCCGTTTTATGATACTGCTGAACTACAACCTTACGAACTTTGTTTAAAGCAACCTGTTTGATAACACTTTGCAATTTAATTTGACAGAAAGTTTATTTTCGGTTATGCTATATTTTTGCCTATTCCTTTTTCTTTTTTCTCTCTCTGAAATATCCTTGTTTATATAATCGTAAATAATGCTCTAACCTTTATCTGCTTCACACAGGGGGTAAACACATTGGTGGCTGTACAGGTATTAATGCATTTTCTTCTCTTGAATGATACATTCGTTAAGACATTGGTGGCTGTACAATTATTTTTGTTCTTTTTCCATCCGAGTAACTTGGGTTTCCTTGGAGTAAGAGACACTTATTGTTGTTTAAGTTGATTAAATAGATCTTCAGCTATCGCCGCTTCATGTTCTTTTGCAGATACTGTCAAACTACATCGTAAAGGAGAACTGCAATCTTTGCTGTCAGAAGCTACTGCTAAAAGTAAGGAAAACTAGCTCATTTGATATGATTCCGTGGATCCTATTACAAAGGCATGCCATTTCCCGTCTCTATAAGGGAAACGTTTCATTCTATTACATTTATTAACTTCGGAACCGCTTAAGTTATTGTTTAAAATCTCCCATTCAAACTATACATATTAAAATTATGAAACTGTTTCATGTTATCTCATGTGAAGCCATGTTTGATAATGTGACCCGCTTCGTAACCAGTAGGATTTTGCGATTCATGAATTTCTGGAAAAGAAGAAATGGATTGAAAATAATGTTGCAGACTGCAAGTTTACAAGTTACAAGTACTTGGTAGCATTGCTATTTTTAGTTGTAAATGCAGATGTTTTAGAATTTATCGTGTTTAAGGGTTACTTAATTAGTTTTTTCCCCTCCATTCTTCCGTTCCTCGTTCCGTATAAACAGGTAATAAGAAAAGAATTGATGAGGACTTCTCTTCCGATGACGGATATTGAGGTTAGGATGTCCCGAACGTAGGATAATCGGGAAATGTTTCAAGGTTTGAGGATGGTGATGTGCCTATGAATGGTGTTTTAAGTGTGCTATTTCAATTGTCACCATGCAAAGCTTGGTGCTAGTTCCTTTCATTTGTGTTGTCTTTTGCATTATTTCAATGGAAATTTGCATTATAAAAACAATGAAAATTAATTATAAATTAAATAAAAATAGAATTTTGTTCAATTCAGGTAGGTGTTTTTAAACTTATGAATCATATAAAGTGTTGATTCCAAAAATGCAATGAAACTAGGGTTCATGGGTCTCGTGGATGTCCAAGAAACATCTTTCTTTTCTCTGTGTAATTCTGCAGCAACCGGTCGTGGTCGGGAAGGTTGTTTTTTATCACAGGATTGGTCCTGAAGTTCCGAATCCATGCATGTAATCGGGGGAACGTCTCGGCATCAAGTATTTCGACATCAACTATTTCTTCGACGACACCGAAAGAGGCTGCCATCCACCCCATGGCCAAATCCAACATCCCAATTTCTTCTCCCCAAGCACCTGTTCTCCATAAATCTTTAGCAACTCCTTTACTTCCTCGGCTGCCTTCTTGTGTTCCTCCCCAACCCCAATGAAGAATGTCACGAATGGAGCTGCCTGCAAATTTTGAAACAAACGATGAATAATACTTGAAACCCGGATTTCGTTTCGGTTGATGAGTTCGAGTCGAATTACCTTATCCTTATCGTCGAGGAAGTTGATCCAGAACCGAGCCATGGCCCTTTCATAAGGATCCTTAGGAAGCAAAGGATGCTGTGGCCATGTCTCCTCGATGTATTCGAGAATAACAGCCGATTCTGCAATCGGTTTCCCGTTGTGAACAAGAACCGGGATCTTCTTATGAACTGGATTATACTTCAACAGCATTTCACTCGTGTTAAACAAATCTTCGTCGATGTATTCGAACTCGACACCCTTGAGTTCCAGAGCCCATTGAACCCTGAAACCGTATGGACTCGGCCAAGAGCCCAAGACCCTAAAACCTTCACTTCTTCCATTTTCAGCTGAAATTATATGATTTTGCTTCCCTTTCTTTGAAATTTCTTAGATGGCAGATCTTTCTTTCTAAGCTTTTTTGACAAATTTGCAATGTGCATGTTTCCACTTTCCATGATACTTCCCTATGCAATTTGCTAAAGCATTTATGAAACCAAGACTTGTCAAATGACCGAAACAACTTCTTTCAAGCTTCCATGAAAATTAGGGATGATCATGGGTCGGGTTTTTGGCTGACCTGCATTCGATTTGAGAAGTTAACATATCCACCAAAATTTGATCTGACGTTTATGATGTTCTACCCGATCTGAATCTGTTTCGAATTTTAGAGTAAAAATTTGAATCCAACTCGACTCGACATAAATAAAAATATTTTTTTATTAGATAAAGTAGGAAGTTAATTGAAAAAATACATATAGAGAGGGTGCATTATAATAATTATTCTATTTTTAGGGATGATCATGGGTCGGGTTTTTGGCTGACCTGCATTCGATTCGAAAAGTTAACATATCCACCAAAATTTGATCTGACGTTTATGATGTTCTACCTGATCTGAATCTGTTTCGAACTTTAGAGTAAAAATTTGAATCCAACTCGACTCGACATAAATAAAAATATTTTTTTTATTAGATAAAGTAGGAAGTTAATTGAAAAAATACATATAGAGAGGGTGCATTATAATAATTATTCTATTTTTAGGGATGATCATGGGTCGGGTTTTTGGCTGGCCTGCACCTAATTCGAAAAGTTAGCATATACTTGATCTGACGTTTTACGATGTTTCACCCGATCTGAATTTGTCCCGAATTTTAGAGTAAAATTTGAATCCAACCCGACTCGACATAAATAAAACATTTTTTCAGTTTTGTTCGATAAAATATGGAGTTAATTGAAAAAAAAATATAAATATAGAGGGGCATTAGAATAATTATTGTATTTTTATTAGACAAAATAGGGAGATAATCGAAAAAATACATAAAGAGATGAGCATTATAGCAAATGTGCCTACATATTTAGAATGAAATCAAACTATTGTTTCGGGTGTGGAGTATTCACCGAACCCGACCTTGCCTCATCCTCAGAAAATCTGACTCAAACCCGAATAAGTTTTTTATATAAAAAAAAAACATAATCCTATAGAGTCGGGTTAGATTTCGCCAGATCTGTGTCAAATGACCATCCCTAATGAAAATGGGCTCGAACCCACAAAAAATGGGTCCATTCCGGTTCTGGTCCAAAACATCATGGTTGGTGTGTCTCGAAACAAGACCCAAAGACAAAATATGGGTAACTCACAACAACACAACAAATAGCAGGCGTGGCAGTTTTTTGATCACATCTCTCTCCATGGAAAACCAATGTTAACTGTAAGTAACAACAGAATGTAATGAAACCAAGCCAAGAAAGCTCCAGGTAGCTGTCCGGCCATGGCTTCCATGGCACAATTTTGTTACATTCTTGGTCCCCCAAACCTTAGACTAAACCACAGTAGCTTCAGATTTTGCTTCCAAAACAGAAAGAATGCACTCTCTTCTATCTGTACAAGGTTTCATGCAACAAAGCCGCCATTGTTGTCTTCTTCCACCGTTTGTTCAGCTGCTAATAAGCCTTCTTCCTCCTCAGAAATCAGGTATTGGAGCTCGGAATCTTGGACTTTTGGTGCATAAGTTGTGTGTCCAATGGATTTATATGCATTGAATTGAATTGAGGTTTGTAATTGTTAGTAACTTAATTTGTATGTACACTTTGTTCTTAGTTCTGATGCCAGGATAAGGAGTGAAGTTCTATCTCCGTTTCGGTCGCTGCGGATGTTCTTTTACCTCGCGTTCATGGCGAGCGGTGCCTTGGGAGGACTAATAGCCACCACGCAGCTTATTGCTGCCCTGACCAATCCTGCGAGATCATCCCAAGTACCGGATACTTTAACGAGTCTCGGCATCGACATCGGAGCTGTATCGGTCTTTGCATTTCTGTATTTCAGGGAGAACACTGCCAAGAACGCTCAACTAGCCAGGCTATCAAGAGAAGAAAGCCTTTCCAATCTTAAGCTCCGGGTGAATGAAAATAGGATCATTTCGGTTAGCAGTCTGAGAGGAATTGCTCGACTCGTCATATGTTCCGGCCCTGCATCGTTCGTCCTAGAGTCGTTTAAACTTAGTGAGCCATTCACCGAGATGCTTCTCGAAAGAGGGGTGCTGGTGGTTCCTTTTGCCACGGATGGGAATTCGCCTAGTTTCGAATTTGATGAGAGTGAGGACATGAAGGATATCACTGCCAAAAGAAAGAAGCTTTGGCAGCTGAACCCTGTTTTTGTTTCGGAATGGACCGAGTAAGATTATGTTTCGTGCAACGCAAGGATCGATTTATCTGTAGTTCTCTCTGGCTTATCTGATATATATTTGCTTAAACTTTAAATGCAGGTGGTTGAATGAACAAAAGAAGTTGGCTAGTGTTTCCCCTGAATCTCCTGTGTAAGAGTTCCTCACACCTTACTATAGTCTTCACATTCGATGATACCGAATATAAACAGACATGCATTCTTAGGCCTTTCGAACAATGCTTAGAAAATCGTCGATAGAAATCCCCGTGTTAGTCAAATTTACTCGTGCTGTGTTCATTACACAGTTATTTATCTCTGCGCTTGGACGGTCGTGTGCGTGGCAGTGGCGTCGGTTACCCTCCTTGGAATGCTTTTGTTGCTCAGTTGCCACCGGTAAAGGGACTATGGTCGGGCCTTTTCGATGGAATGGACGGAAGAGTTCTTTGAAAGGAAGGTTGGTTTACCTTCTATATGTTTCAAGTTTACAGGCTTTCATACAGTTGCAGTATGTACTAATTTATTCTTCATTTAACACACACACACACATATATGGTTCGTATTACAATTGAATGCTGTTTAAGACGATTCGGGTTTAGTTTCTTGTTCAACAAGTAACTGGTTCATATTATAAAACAATGAAATACTTTGCAGTATTGTCTGAATGTTGTCATTTTTTGCCTCCTCTAATCACTGAGTTTAGTTGTGAGAACACTGATCATTTTCCCGGAACGGTTTCCTCCTCGTAAAACTACACGAAACGGAAGGAAACACGAAGGGTTTGTCTATTTGATTGTGAAACTTATCTTGATTATCTGAGAATACAATATGTATAGCTAGCCACTGAGAAGCTCTCTAAATGTTACATTTTTCTCTTTGGTCTCATCTTATGTTCTTGCTCATGTAATGACTGTAGTCTTCTGCATATAGGACCGATCGTAAACTGCGAACAGTCGACAATTTTGGCTCCTCTATCGGATAGCAGATCCTTTTCCTTCCATCTAGTTCGGGTCTGCCTCGTCTGTATCCTGAAACAACATTATGTATCTATAGATCCGTAATCCTTTTAATCTTTTCATCTATGATACCTCAATCTAGTGATCACATTTCCCTCTTGTAAGCAAGCAGAGTAAGAAACCAAGAGGGACCGAGCTATACTGCCTGCGGTACCTTGTTGAGTAGTTATGGTTAACATCGCGTTATGCCGTGAACCTCATCGGGGGGAAAGGTAGCATAGTTCGAAGGGGACTCGCCTGTTATGACAGTAAAACGAATCTAACAGATGCTTTGATCAATTTTACGGATAGAACATCGATCCGAACATTACTTTTTGTTCAAACATTGTTTAGAATCAAATCTTTATGTATATACACGCTCAAAACTGCTAGCTTTGAGATCCTACATGATCCATCCTAACTTCAAAGCATGTCTTAACCAGGCTAATGGCTTATTTGAAGGCTCCAGATTATATTATCCGAAAATCCGGCACATCTTCGAATATAAAACAATCTGAATATATAAATATCGAACATATTTGAATATTCGATACTTGGTTTCGAATTGGACTTTGCACATATGCCGGCCAAACTTTTCAAAGGTAGGAAAAGAAGATGATCATATTGTACCCAACGTTTTTGGCAGAAACAAGTTGAAAGCTACAGATGGGGGAATGTCTAAACATGCATACATACATACATGCATGCATACATGCATACATACATACATACATGCAAACAGTGGCTCATTTAACTTCTTCAACCTCATCCAGTGCGTAGTTGTTGGTAGATACATTGGCGTAATTCACCTTGTTGAATCGAACCACAACCGGGTACCTTGTCTTGGGATCCTACACCAAAATCAATGTAAAAATGGAGCTAAAATTAGATCCTTTTTTCAAAGAAACATGTGGAAAAGGAACAAGGAGAAAGAAAGAGTGACCTGGTCAACTGTAACAACTGATCCATAGCTGTTGTACCAGTAGGACTCCCTCCTTAGAATCTTCACCTATGGCATCATCAACAACCAATTCATCTATTCAAAACTCTGAAATGATCCGAAAAAAGATAAAACTAGAAATTTTCTATGTATTTTTTATTGAAAATCTATTTTCGGCCCCCTCCATAATATAAAGTTATGCGTCCGTCCCTGTAATACATAGAGCATAGACAATGTTTGGTGAGTCGAATTTGATTGTTTGGTAAATAGAGAACTGTAGGAGTGAATTAGAGTGATTCTTCTAAGATTGAAAAAGGTGTTAAGAGGAGCTTTTGGGGTTTAAAGAATCGGATATATAAGCATCCATTCATTATTTTCGACCCCCACTAATATAAAGTTCTACGTCCGTCCCTGTAATACATAGAGTCATAGACCATGTTTAGTGAATCGAATTTGATTGTTTGGTAAATAGAAAATTGTAAGAGTGGATTAGAGTGATTCTTCTAAGATTGAAAAAGCTGTTATGAGGAGCTTTTGGGGTTTAAAGAATCGGATATAAAAGTATTCATTCCTTATGGTTCTACAAATAACCTAAACTTGAATAATGCTCGTAAACTAAAATATATTATCATATGTAATTTAGATAATTATTTTGTTATATTAAAAAAACTAATTATTTACATAATCCAATACATATATAAATACGAGGTATTAATAATCAAGAAACTATCTCTAAAACAAATATTGAATATAATCATGTTTTTAGTTGACACCCTTCTTTTTATATACCTATTAGAAACAAAATATTTCTAAAAATCAAATAAACATTCACTATCGATTAATTTTATTAAAAGTGATGTTTTTTGCTTAATAATTCTATGGCGTTTGAGGTAGCTACCTTGGCGCCTCTTTTTGGTCCAATTGGAGGTGGCTTGGGCTTGGGGGCTTCGGCGCCTTCTGGTGTTGCGGTGGTGGTTGCCGGGGTTGGAGACGGCGGTGAAGCCTCCTCCTCAGCCGCCCTCACAACAAGCCTTGAAATGGTGTTTTTCTTGGAAGGGAAAAACACCATGTTAATGCTGGGCTTGGAAGCTGAGGTTGAAACATTGGGCGTTAGCAAGAAGCTTGAAGCAGCCGATGCCATGCTGGAGCAGCTAGCCATGTCTGCACTCGTCTGATATTTTGGCGGAGAGATTGAAAGGCGTTGAATGAAATGGATTCCCCGCGTTTTTGTTTGGCCCCAGAATTATCTGATCTTTCTGAGAGTGGACTAAATCGTTTCCTCCACTAGGGAGCTGCCACCTATGCACCATATCTCTTCTGCATGTATAATGTGATTACAACTCATCCTTTCGCCCAATAAAAATTCTCGTACTCTTTTCTGTGTTTTTATTTAGGAAAAATTTACAACGGGCGATGAAAATTGATGAACACCACTAACGATGAACATCATTAATTTTTTTTTAAATTTAAAAATTTAAAGGACTAAAATTATAATTAAAATTATCTCTTAAAAAATAAAAATCAAATTTAATAGTTACTTTATAATATTTTTTAATAGGTTAGAATCAAATATACCAAATTCTCCTAAACCTAACAAAATCAATCTATTAAAAATTATTATAAAGTAATTATTAAATTTGATTTTTATTTTTTAAGAGATAATTTTAATTATAATTTTACTCCTTTAGATTTTTAAAATTTTTAAAAAAAATTAATGGTGTTCATCGGTGTTCATCGTTAGTGGTGTTCATCAATGTTCGTCGCACGTGGTAGACTCATCCTTTTATTTATGTCTTTACACTAAAAATTAAATTTAGAGTTTAGAATTAAAGGTTAGGATTTAAGAAATTAGAGGTAACGTGTATTTTTTAAGGTATAAGATTTATGATTTAAATTTTAAAATTATGACTTATAATTTAATTTTTAGTGTGTTTTTAGTGTTGACTGTTGAGACATAAAAATGAACAGAAAATTTGTGTTCTCCTTTCACCGCATTTAAATATACCCATATCATATGTCTTTTGTTCTACTACACTTAAAGCACCATCTGATTGAGTAGCTGGATTTTTAATTCGTTTTTATTATAAGCATTCACGTTAAAATAAAGTTTGTTAAAGTTTTTTTTTTACGAAATTTTAATTTAAAAATTGTAAAACATTGCAATCGATTTTTCGATAATCATAATTGACATTGTTTAGTTTCAAGCCGATTTGATGGTTGAAAAATGACAAATTAAAACGTTTTAGCTTTTAGTTTCAATTGAGACTTGATTGATATTTGAAGAGATTAATAGGTTTTTCAATAACATTAAACCCATGAAAAGGAAAAGAAGAAGAGAGTAGTTTCGTGATTTTTTGGATTAGGGGAACCACCAAACAACAGTAGAAAAAACGACGAAAAGAGACGATGGTTCAATAGAAACTAAATATTTTTTGATATGTTATTGTTAATTGTCATATCAATTTAAAATCAAACTATGCTAACCTTCTCACCAAATGAAACCTTCCTCTTGTTGGAATTGATCGATGATTGCTCAATTCATCGAAAAATTAATTTTTTGTGACGGTTGTCGATTCTTAAAATTAGAATTTTTGGCAGTTTTTAAAGTTAGTGACTGAAATAAAAATAAAGTAAACGTTTAATGACTTTAATGTAATTTTCAAAGTTTATTAACTAAATAAAAGCATTCTAAAACACCAGTGACTAGTAATATAGTTTACCCTAAAAATTAACTATTTTCTGGGCGTATGGCGCACTCCCTCTCACGTGCCATTTAGGCGCCAAAACTTCGGCTTTTTTTCAACTTTTCTTTTCCCCCAAAACTTCAGTTCCCAAATCCAATCCTCATCCAAACAAACTCTAGGGTTTTTGGTTTTATCCAATCCCAGAAATTCAATAACAAATGAAAGAACCTAGATCAAAACGAAGAGAAAATCTCACGAAATCAACCCCGAAGTTCCGTCTCCGATTCGAATTTCATCTCTTGCAACTCGGCCCAAAGTTAGGTGCCCCCTAACCCTATCCGAATCCCGATCAAATAGAGGTTGCTTTCTCCCCAAGTTATTTGTTTCCATTTATTCATTTATTAAACTAAAGTGGAGTCTAATTTGAACTTCTCTGGATCTATTTTTTTTCTCTTCAAATTCGAGCTCGCCCTGTTTAATTCTCTACCTGCTCCTGTTTGTTTGGGCAGAAAATATTTTCCTGGATACAATTTCCTTCTAAACGCATAATTTAATGGAACTCAATTCCATCTAGTTTGTTTGAACTTCTCTGGATCTATTCATTTATTATATAACTTAGATGATTCGCATGATCCAGTTGCATCTTCTCCTGGAAGAGAGTCGCATTTGCCACTCCTTGAGTGGCATTCTGTAGATGTAAATGAAAGGAGCTTATCAGCTGCGTGTCCGAATTCAAATTGGACCCTAATTCCTGCTGTACAAAGTTCATGGAATCATCAGCAAAGTCAAAATAACTGGTGTGAATCATTTGGTTGGTACTCTTGGGTTGTGTTCATCACCTGTAATAAGAAATTTTCCCCGAGATTATTATGCATTAGCGTCTCCCGCCAGTACTAGTTACGACAAACATGAATCTGGAAGATCCATTTTAGAGACGGAGGAAGAAATAACTGCAGATTTGCAATATCTTCCTTCGACCTTATCACATTCGTCAAATTGCCTTTATCTCATAGCAGATTGCAATCATTGTGAAATTGCTTGTCAAGGCAGTGAGACTAGTAGCAGTCTCCCATCAAAATCACCTTGGCTTCATGAGAAATGCTTTGGCTCAAGAGAATCAGACTCCTGGTTTGGAAATCACCTTTCCTTAGCTCTTAATGTACCATGGAAATCTTTCGATCAAGTGGTTTAAGAAGATAGACTAGTCATAATCATGTCAAATATGCCTTCGATGTGGTCCTTGCATGTTTAAAATGTCCACAGGCTTTTGAAGATGCTGCAGTCCTTGCATGGAAATCGTAGGGTAGCGAAGGTGGTTGCATCTTTCTTAAATCTCGTATTCGGACTATGAAAGTCGTGAAGATAACTGATAAGATTTCCTTTTCTAGTAATTACATGTGACCCAGGAATCAATGCCATGGTTAAAACTTGCTCCAACCACATGGACATACTCATCTGTCGCAGAAAATGCAGGTCGCAGACAACCAAAAGAGAAAACTCAGAATCTTGCACCTTAACTGTTGAAATCCCGGGATATATTTTGAGGTGAGAATCAATGATGCATCATCCTAAGGCGATGGATGCCCAATTACATACGTAAGGGTTTGTTGCAGTGCTTTTAAGTTGTTTTCTTGGATAATACAAAACACAACTTATTAAAAAAAATTATCTGCACAATATACAAAATTATTAAGGGTTAAAATTAAATAAATATCGGTACAAAACTGCATCAAAAATACTAAAAAATTCCAAAACAATGCAAAAATCCGAATCTCCTAAATTGTCTTTTACTCTTTTATATAGAAAATATTAGTGTGTGGCATATAAAGAGGCAGACGAATTCTATTCGATTAAAAAATTCAAGTAAAAAATCGTGAAGAAAAATCATTAACTCATCATTATTAACTTTTGGGGGCTTATGCTCAAAAAAAAAACTTTGGGGGCTTAAAAAGTAACAATATTTAACTCATTTACCCCCCACGCTCCCACGCTGACGGGCTGACCCACTCAATCAACTCACCCCCCAAATCTCTCTCTCTCACAGGCTGTGAGTCACAGCTTCTTCCTTCTCATTCCTCTCTCTCACAGGCTGTGAGTCACAGCTGCTTCGTTCTCATTCTTCTCTCTCTTCCGTAATCGAAACTAATAAATGAATCATAGTTAAATAAGCCATTTAGAATCCGACACTCAGAGTCGGTGGAGAGAGAGAGAGAGAGAGCATTTTCCTTCGTCACCAAAACAAGCTAAACCTCAGAAGGCCAAATCCCATCTCTCAGAGCTTTCATCTTCATACACGCATTTCACTGGAACGGAGCCGCCTATCGCCGCCGTGTTTGACAGATTCCGGTGAATCTACGGTCACATTTCACGTGATGTTAGGTTCTGTTCACCAGGTCCTTCTCTCTCTCTCTCTCCGTCTTCCTCTCTAATCTAGTCTCTGTTTCTTACTCGTACTGGAAACGGCAGCGTTTCCTCGGCATTGTCAGTTTCTAGGAAGAATTGAGGAGTACCTTTTAGTTTCACTGTTCTGGCGTTCTTCTTCGATCTCTATTGTTTTAGAAGATTTTATTACTTTTACAGAAGTGTAACAGCAAAATGAATTTGAATCTCTGTTTCTAGATTTGCTTTTCTTTAGCTCTGCAGTTGTTTCAGCTTTTTTTAAGCTATTTATGTTACTTTAGATTTCTTTCTTTTTGATTCAACATATTCTAGTTTTTGAATATCAAAGTTCCGTTCTCTTTACTTGATCTAGATATTAATAATTTTCTTTGTTTGATATATTTTTCTCATTTTCCAATGAATGCAATTGATTCCTTACTTTGATCACTGTCAAATTAGGGTAAAAAATTGACCTTTTGAATAGAAAGAATACTTTACAGTTTTTTGTTCAGAGGTTATAGCGACGTGTGATGTGAGATATGCGAGGAAAAGAGAATATTTTTCTTAATTTTTCACTCTGTAAGAATAATAGATTTGTCTTTTTATTGAACTTTATATTCATCATATCCATTCAAAATCAAATTCCCTTTTTCTCCATTTCTTCTTTGCTTTTCAAGCCTGGGAGCGTTTTTTGGGGGGAGGTTGTTTAAATTGGTTTCGAGGCATGGAATTGGTAGAGGAAACATGTTTGAATTCTAGGAGTATTGTACTTTTCAGTTAGTTGGGGGTTGGGACTTAGGGTTATAATATGATGTTCCTGCAATTTCAATTAATTATGAGTCATCTTTGAATCTGATTTTTTGTTTTGCTTTTCTCTTAGTAGTTTATGATTTTTCTTATTGTATTTTAAGGAAATAAATATTGGTAATGAATTTGGTACTTTTTATTTGTGTGGTTAACAGGTATTGAAATGAATGGGATTCAGCAAAGGAAAGGTATATTGAGAAATTTCCAGGAATGCCTGTGCGCTCTCATGTAACTGATTTGTTGGCTGTAGCTTGAATTTGACATTTTGTCTTTTCTCTTAGTCGGTTTTAATTATCATTTTGTATGTTGAGAGAACCTTGGAAGTGAATGTGGTATTTTTGATTTGTGTGATTAACAGGTGTTGAAATGAATGGGATTCAACAGAGGAAAGGTCAGAATATTGAAAAATTTCCAGGATGCCTGGGCAGGATGGTAAACCTGTTTGATTTGAACTCGGGTGTTCCTGGAAACCGCCTGCTTACTGATAAACCACATCGTGATGGTGACTTCCTTTCCATGAAGAAGCTAGTATATTTTGCTTGTTTGTTTTGTTTTTGAAGTTTCAACATTTTTCCTTGTAGTGGGATTATAACATGGTTCCATGATTTTCATCCGTCTCTGTATTCCTTTGTTCCCTTCAATTCAATGCATTTAGCATTCCTTTTGCCCCATGTTAATTGAAGTAATTTCAGTACTCTATAATACCTTTATTTTTTTCTTACAATATTTTTTAAGTTTTAGTATGTTTTAAGATAATGGAATTATATTTTAATACTGGGGATCATTTGTTCCAACTCATGTTGATTGCCTTAATGATGCTTGCCTTTTATTTGCCTTTCTACGTTTCTGGTGTTAACTCACTGGAAGTTTTAAGTTGCAACTCCCACTCCCCCAAAAATCACTTTGACATTCAATTGTATGCATGAATCTGGCATCGCTTATCGGTATTTTTGGTTGTTTATATTTATTTTGCTATTTTAACACAGCGCTGGTTGATGGGCAGGTCCCTCACACTCTAGGAGTCAATCTGATGTTGTAAGGATGTTAAGCCCCACCTTTGGAGATCCAATAGAGGATAAAGTGGTAAATATTGGGTGTTTAGCCTCTGCAATAGTAATTATTATAAGCAAGTTGGAAAGAGATTCTGTTTGTCTCTATATCTCCCACCTTTTTTTGGCAAGATATATCTTCCACTTGAATTGTAAAAATTAATATAACCTTGTATTCTCACCTGTTTTATTTCTTTTGGTGTGTGCAGATGGTATCTGAGTTAAGGAAAACTTTGTCAAGCAAGAAAGGTAATGTAACACCCATGAAGATGCTCCTGGCCCAGGAGATGTCAAAAGATGTGGAGTCTAAGCGTAACCCACCCAATGTGATTGCTAAGTTGATGGGACTTGATGCGCCAAGGCAACAGCATAGTTCATCTCCAAAAAGATGCCGTTTTAAAGGTTCTTCTCGACATTCTTTGTGTCATTCTGAGATACCAGTGGAAAGCTGGGAGCATGATCAAGGCTTTCCAGACGAGCAAATGCAATGTGAAGCAAGTCCCTGTGAAGTGCCGAACAAGTACAAAGATGTTTATGAAATCTGGCAACAGTCCCCAAGAACAACCTATTCAAGAGATAGCTCTCCACAAAATGGGAGCTATATTGATAATGTAAACGAGAATAAAATGGCTCTAGTTCGTCAGAAATTTATGGAAGCAAAACATCTGGTGACAGATGAAAAGCTTCGCCAGACCAAGGAATTTCAAGATGCACTGGAAGTTTTGAGTTCCAATAGAGAGTTATTCCTCAAGTTTCTGGACGAGCCAAATTCCACGTTTTCTCAGCATCTTAACAATTTCCGGAGTTTATCTCTACCTCCTCAGACAAAGCGTATAACTGTTCTTAGACCTTCTAAGATGATTGACAAAGAAAAACTTGCTGGAACAGGTGACAAGGCTGATAAGCAGACCAAGAAACCAATGCAGACAGGCCAAGTAATTGGATGGGGTAGAAATAACACTGCATCTTCTCCTTTCCCCAGTCCAAAAGTTGATGAATATCTTTCCCAACCAACTAGAATAGTGGTATTGAAGCCCAGTCCTGTGAAGACTCAGGACATTATCAGAACTCCGGCATCTCCATCTCCCCCTTCAGCTAGAATATTACTCGGTGGAGATTTATGTGAGGAACCTGAAGAAGATGACGCACAAGAATCAAAAGAAGTGGCGAAGGAAATCACTAGGCAGATGCGTGAAAATATGATGGGTCACAGGAGGGATGAAACATTACTTTCTTCTGTGTTTTCCAATGGTTACACCGGTGATGATAGTTCATGTAATAGATCTGAAAATGAGTATGCTGTGGAAAACCTCAGTGATTCAGAGGTCATGTCACCAACTTCTAGACATTCATGGGATTACATAAATAGATTTGCTAGTCCTTATTCTTCCTCTCCCTTCAGTCGTGCATCATGTTCTCCTGAGTCCTCAGTTTGTAGGGAAGCAAAGAAGCGGCTATCAGAGAGATGGGCCATGATGACATCAAATGGGAGTTCTCAAGAACAAAGACATGGCAGAAGAAGCTCAAGCACATTGGGTGAGATGCTTGCTCTTTCTGAAACAAAGAAGTTGTTGAGATCTGAAGAAGAGGGAAGTAGTAAAGAACAAGAAGCTAGGGGATCAACTTCGTGCATAGCTAGTAACTTGTATAAAGAAGAAAGTACAAGTGATTCTCCCAAGAATATTCTGAGGTCAAAATCTGTGCCTGGGTCTGCCACGATGTATGGTGTCGGGCTTAACGTTGAAGTTTCAGATCCTGAAGCTAGGAAAGAACAAGTTCCCAAGGAACTTATGAAGGCAAAGAGCATGAAATCGTCTTTAAAGGAGAAGGTTTCAAGTTTATTTTTCTCGAAGAATAAAAAAACAAATAAAGAAAAATATTGTGGATCTCAATATACAGATGAATCTCCATCTGCGACTCCTGGAACACCAGGGTCACCCTTAATTCATCCTCGACATATTAGCAATGATGCATCTCAGTGTACAAATGACAGTCACATCCAAGAGTGTTTGTCTCTTGTTCTGGGTGGATCAGCAAGTAAAACTCCTTTACCAGACTTGATTGGCACGGGACAGAAACAAGGCACGATTGCTGTGGAGGTAGTTCAAACTTAGTTTCTTGGTTGTGCACATGTCTATCAAATGTTTACATCGTGCATACATGCATAGAAATCAACCTGCTCTAGTTTTTCTGCATTGAAATATGTTGCCTCCTAGTTGTTTAATCCAGGAAAGAGGGTAGCACATGAACTTCAAAAGTTCATTCCTCATTCTCTGGAGTTGTGAATGCTGAACGTGAATGGGGATACTTCCGACAACGGGGTTAGAATAGATTTTGCTGATTTAATGGAAGGGTACCTTGGGTTTTCGTGAATAAATAATTCCTCTAGTGGAGTTAGAATACATTTTGCCAATAATTTTAATCTGTTTGAACAAAAAGACAAGTCTTCATCTTTTTCAAAGAACTGATCAAGGGTTGATCTCATATTTAAGAGTGTCATTATTTCTATCAAATTGTTTTTGGTTATGGGAAATATCATTCATAGTTTTAGAGAACTTAAGAGGTCAGAGGCACCCAACTTGTTATCGGATATTTTGTTTTCTGAGTTTTTCGTATGACTTTAATCATTTTCAAATACTTGATTACCTTTTGTAGGGAGGCTTGTCTGTAGCAAAACCTTCAATCCCTTCCCATATAACCGAGAATCAGGAACAACCGAGCCCTATCTCGGTTTTAGAACCTCCTTTTGAGGAGGATGAGAACACAATTTCAGAGTCCTCTGGTGGTATCAAACCAGTGCACCGAGGTAAACTTCACTTAAACTTGGAAAATTTTAATTTGTATGATTATTTGTCTCTTATCCTCGATCCTCATCTATTGCCCCTTGTATTAATACAGGATTGGGAGTGCCACCTAGGTCTAACTTGATTGACAAGTCACCGCCTATAGAATCAATTGCTCGCACCCTCTCATGGGATGATTCTTGCTCGGAGACAGCAACATTATCATACCCTTCAAAAGTCTCTTCAGTTTCCAATGAGGAAGAACGGGATTGGATTTCATTTGTCCAATTACTATTATCAGCTGCTGGTCTCAACGGTGAGGAGGTGCAGTTCGACTCGTTTATTGCCAGGTGGCATTCACCCGAAAGTCCATTGGACCCATGCTTGAGAGACAAATATGCCAACTTAAACAACAAGGAGCCTATGCACGAGGCTAAGCGACGACAGTGGAGGTCAAACAGGAAGCTCGTGTTCGACTGCGTCAATGCAGCATTAGTAGAACTCACAGGCTGTGGATCAGACAGTAGTATGAGAGCTATTATGTCATTCGACAGGGCCCAGATGAGAGGCAAGGAGGGTGCATCACCCATGCTGGTGGACCATGTATGGTCCCAAATGAAAGAATGGTTTTCCGTCAAGGTGAAACGTTTGGTGGGGGACGATGGGGACAGCGACAGCGACAGCCTGGCCGTGGAAAATGTGGTGCGGAAAGAAGTGGTGGGTAAAGGGTGGGTTGATAATATGAAATCGGAAACAGACAATTTGGGAAGAGAAATAGAAGGGAGGTTGCTAGAAGAACTTGTGGAAGAGGCAGTAATTGATTTTAACTGGTAAGTTGTTTTGAGTTTTTGTTTGTTTGCATGTTCATCCCCCCTTCCACTATTAGTTGTATGGATGAGAAGATACTATAGCTCTGATGATGGATGTTAATGGAGGTATTGCTATATTTTTTTGGGTGCATAATTTATTATTTATTCTCTAATCCAATGGTATCCGATTGATGTACGGATAATTATTCCATGCACAAGCGCTCGTGAAAATTTTGTTTATACAAGTGCTTTGGTTTAGGGTTTAGAGATTTTGTTTAGGGTTTAGAGCTTAGTGGTTTAAGTGTAATAGTTATGAATTTAAGGGTTGTTGATTGAATTTTGTATTCAAGGTTAAAATTTAGGGGTTTTAGGTTAAACCTTAATTCCTTAAGCTTTAACATTAAACACTAACCTTAAATAGTTAAACCCTAAAATGTAATCTTAAACTTCAAAATTAAGGTGTTTGTGGAAATAAAAAAGTTTTTACCATATGTGTATGGGATGATAATTTAATTTAGGGATAACTACATTTTTAGTACTCCATCTTTACCCGTTTTTTTTTTTATTTTGGTACCTTACCTATTTTTTTGACAAAATAGTACCGAATGTTATGTTTTGTTTCTATTTTGGTACTCGTCGTTAAAAAATTAACAGAAGGCTGACTAAGAGAAAAAAAATCACACGTGGCATGTTGTTACATCATTTTCTCTCTCCTACTTAGCATGCCACGTCAACAAAAATTATGAAAAAAAACACATTTAGCATGTTGATTAGGAGAGAAAAAGATGATGTGGCAGCATGTCATGTGTGATTTTCTCTCTCTTAGTTAACCTTCTGTTAATTTTTTAACGATAGGATACCAAAATAAAAATAAAACTTAATGTTAGATATTATTTTGTCAAAAAATAGATAAGGTACCAAAATAGAAAAACGGGTAAAGGTGGAGTATTAAAAATATAGTTATCCCTTTAATTTATTAGTTAAAGCCAGGCTGTTTTTTTTTATGTACTTGCAGAAACAATATAGCTTGAAGTGGAATTTGACCCACTTGCAAATTGCAATTGCCCAAGTATATGTTGGGCTTTACGTCGACCTCGTGATTAGGCTAACGTAAGGCCTAGTTGTGGCTTCAATTCTAAAATTAGCTCTTCGAGTCCAAAACTGTAGTGTGGATTTCATTTAGACAAAAATTGTAACAAAGAAATTAGGGATGAGTATGGGTCGGATTTTTGGTTGACCCGAAAATAATATCTAAACCTGACTTGACCATGTCTTACAAAATTTGATCCGACCCGATCTTTAGAAAACATTTAAATTTAAGGATCTAATTGTAAAAAAATAATTTTAGAGATTTAATTGTAAAAAACAATTTTAAGGGCTTAATTATAAAAAGTATAAATAAGGGGCATCTCTAAAAATATAAGAGAAAATTATACTATTAGTCTTGAGTCGGGTATTTTCACCCTAAATTTAAATTCAACCCGACCTCACTCTTAATAAAAATCTGAACTTACTCGAACTCTTTTTTTAACAAAAAAACCCAACTAGATTTGGTTAGGTTGGGTGAAATGATCATCCCTATTGAAAGTTGATCTATTGGTAGATTAATTTAGATAATATGTTAAAAAATTATTATTGAAGTGATCTTTCTAATTCAATTTGTTTCGTTCACAATGTCAGAATTTGAATCTTAAATTTTATTTAAAAGATTGCGGTCCATTTTATTAAATCAGTTGATAGTTTTTTTTTTGAGAAACTAGTTTTAAATTAAATACTAGATTATGTCCACTCACTACGTTTCATGGAGTCAAATTAAATTTCTATACATGATACATATATGATATGTTGTGAATCTATGATTTAGTTCTTAAATAACAATTTAAAAACATTTTCTGATTGGTTATGTTTAAACGTTGATGGTGTTATCTCGTTTATTTCTGGCGAAGCATCGATTGGTGGCTTATTGCGAGATCATGAGGAGGATTGGCTATTTAGTTGTACAAAATTCTTGGGTTGCTCAAATACTAGATTATGTCCACTCACTACGTTTCATGGAGTCAAATTAAATTTCTATACATGATACATATATGATATGTTGTGAATCTATGATTTAGTTTTTAGATAAACAATCTAAAAAATGGAATTATTGGATGAAATTTTGCAACCTATCAAAATCGAAATATATTTTTTGAATAGATCAAAATTGAAATATGATTAAAAATCAATAGATTAAAATATCATGTTATAAAAAAACTTAACATATTAAAAATGATTTACAATAAATTATTAACATGTAAAAGTAAATTCAATCTGTGGTGCAATGACAAAAGTTTTACTGAATTAAAATTTTAGTTGACATTACAAGAATACGATACAAAAATATCATTTTTTTAAAACTAGATTAATATGATGAATCACATAAAATATAAGAAAAAAATATAAATGTGAATAAACAATCTTTCTCAAAATTATCGATGGATAAAGTTCAAGATCGTAAAATTCTGTTATAAGATGAAATTTTAAGACTCGACAATAACATGAGGTAAGACAAGCATTTCAATGAGCTCATAGATAAATAGATAATGAGCTCATTTATACTATATGGTCAAAACTATTTAAAAACATTTAAAATAGAACGGTCCACTTAGAGCATAATTTTATAATCAACGGTGTGTATTTGATCTGAGATAAAGAACATTTAGAATCTAATTACAATAATGGTTCATTGGCTTTATGTGACGGTTACGACTATTTCTCTATAAACAGAATGAAACAAAAAAATAAAGTATATTTTTTATTAAATATAGAGAATTATATTTTTAAAATTAGTGTAGTAATTCAAAATCATACAAGAACAAATAATATAAAAATTTTATATATTTAATCAATTAATAGATCTAGCATGAAAATGTATTTTGTTCTATAGCTAATAACCTCCTTAGTTGTTGAGCAAGGAAAGTTTGTCAATGGTACTAACATGGAGCATTGATGGCCTAAGTGCTCTTTGTTATGTCCCGCGTCTTCTCTTTCCTTCGATATTCAAAGCTTAACATCCTTGTGAAATATAACATTAAGATGTTTTTAAATTATAATATTTATTTTAAATTGATCATTAAATTTGGAATTTTTCAAATTTATTTTTAAACTAAAACTTTCATTTTAAATTAATTCCTTAACTTTTGAACTTTTATATTTCATTTTCGAATTATTGTTTATGTCACATCATATCATTACATAATCTACATCAGTGTTTACATGACAATTTGTAACTTTTGTAACGATTTATTAACATGAGATATGAATAGCATGTACTGATAATCTGGGATAAAATCGTTATGTTCTAAATTTTGACCATAAAATCTTGCTAACTTTTTTCTTTAGATATTACTAGCACCATGATATACTACATATCTATCATGTTGAATTTACAGATTTTTTTTTCAAAAAAATATTTTTATGTATTTTAAAAGTTTTTTTTATAGAATTTTTTAGAACTTTTAAAGTTTTTTTAAATAAAATAAAAAATTCAAAAATGTCAAGTGGAAACACTATGACACGACGCACTGAACCAACAGATCCAAAAAATATGTCAATATTTAATGGTCAAAATTAGTCAAAGAGCTTAATTGATTCAATTTCTTGGTTCAATAGCTTAATTGATTTAATTTCTTAGTTCAAATGCTTAATTGAGTGCAAAAAAGTTCAGAAGTTTAATTATTTTTTTTTTTAAAGTTCAAGAGCTTCTTACACCCTTACGCCTAAAAATAATTATAAATTTTAAAAAATCAAATTCGCTTCAATTCGAATAAACACATTTTATAAAATTGTAAATCATAAACCGTCCAAACACCTCAATTCAAATTAATTTTTAATTTTTTTTCAGTTAACCATACTCGGCCTTAGTACTGAATTGAATACTGGGATTTTCAAAAGTCAAAAATGATGATGTGATATCTTAAAGATAGTTGACCTCATCAACTATGGAGTATCAATGCTGTTGCTGTATGGTGACTGGTGAGGCTCTTAAATTGCCAAAATTTATTGACCATTGTGGTATTCTAATAATATGCTACTCTGCTAAAAAAAATATGGGATTCTGGATATTTAGGGTACGGTCAAAAAATAAATTTCGAAAAATGTTTATAAACTGAATAGGAATGGGCACGTCACCTGGACCCGACCCGGCCCGATCGGGCTGGGTATTTTTATATAAAAAATTGGGTTCAGGTCAGGTTCGAGTTTTAGGGTGAAAAAATATGACCCGATTCGGGACTAATAGTGTAATTTTCCCCTAAATTTTTTAGGGATATTTATAATAATAGCCCTCTTTATATATTTTTTTATAATTAGGTCTTAAAATTAATTTTTTATTTACATTTTAGTCCTTGAAATTATTATTTTTTATAATTATGCCTCTTAAAATTATTTTTTTACAATCATGTCCCTAAAATTAATTTTTTTCTATAGGTCGGGTCGGGTTTAGAATATTTATTTTCGGGTCAAGTCGGGTTTTTTTAAAGAATTGGATCGGGTCATGATTATGTACGTCCTGAAATATTCGAATTCATTACATAACACATAGGAACGGTTCAAAAATTTTAGGGGCCCTGTGCAATATATTAAAATAGGGCCCTTAATTTATAATCAATAAGAGATATAAGTTGTTTTAAAAAAAACTCTTAATGTAAAAAATTAACTTATATACACACATAATTATATATACACACATAATTATATATATAAATCTATAAATTTTTTACAAATATTTAATTTAATTTAATTTAATTTAAGTTCTCTATTTTGAGCCCTCTTTATTAGGGGCCCTGTGCGGTCGCTCCTATCGCACCTGTCAAAAACTGATAACACATATAAATACATTTTACAAAACAAATATCAATTGTGGATTGGGACAAAGTAGCTCGTAAAAAACCATTTATATACTGATCTAAGCATAGGGAGATTTTGGAGTACAACACTCTTACGATACGGTTAAAATGAGGGATTCACAAATTTTTACAATCTATATAAATGGTTAGATCAGTATATAAATTCTTACTATAATAAATGGTTAGATCAGTATATAAATTCTATATAAATTTTACCGAAATTCTTACTCAATTCTATAAATGGTTAGATCAGTATATAAATGGTTAGATCAGTATATAAATTTTTACCGAAATTCTTACTCAATTCTATATAAATTTTATCATTTTTTATAAACATTTTAACCGTATTTTAAACAGATTTTTTTAGACTTTTCCCCAAGTATACCAAATAACTCCCAACAACACTTCTCACCATAAAAAAAAAACACTTTTTCCCAACCCCATTGGCCCCATGCAAGTGAAAGAAAGTCTTTCACCATTAAAAACCAGAGGAAAAAGGCCTAACCCACACCTTAAAACCATCCCCATCATTCAAACACAAACCCACATTGTCTCTCCAATAATGTCAAGTCCTTGGTTTTTCCTTAACCTGGTCACTATAATTGCTATTACGGTTCCACCTACTCGATTAGCCGAGGCTCGAGCTTTCTTCGTTTTCGGTGACTCGCTCGTTGACAATGGCAACAATAACTACTTAGCCACTTCTGCCCGCGCCGACTCTCCACCCTACGGCATCGATTACCCGACACACAGACCGACAGGCCGCTTCTCCAATGGCTTAAACCTCCCTGACATTATCAGTATGCTTTACATTTTTACACCCATCTTTCCTTCCATTTGTGAAGTTGCATGAATTGAAACTTTAAAAATTGTGCTTAGGTGAGCAAATTGGCTCGGAGCCTACATTGCCATACTTGAGCCCTGAACTCAGGGGCCAAAAACTACTCATTGGTGCCAACTTCGCCTCTACTGGGATCAGAATCGTAAACGACACCGAATTTCGATGCATTTCACACTCGAATTAGGCGGCCGATGGGTCCTAGTGACTAGGGATGGGCATTTCACCCGGGCCCGACAGGTTCCGACCCGACCCGGCCCGATCGGGTCGGGTATTTTTATGAAAAAAATCGAGTTCGGGTCGGGTCGATATTTTGTGTAGTGTGCGGTCGGGTCGGGTTCATGTTTTAGGGTGAAAAAATCCGACCCGAGACTAATAGTGTAATTTTCTCTAAATTTTTTAGGGATATTTGTAATAATACCCCCTCTTTATATGTTTTTTTATAATTATGCCTCTTAAAATTATTTTTTTACAATTAGGTCCCTAAAATTAATTTTTTTCTATAGGTCGGGTCGGGGTCGGGTTTAGAATATTTATTTTCAGGTCGGGTCGAGTTTTTAAAAAAAATTGGATCGGGTCGGGTCGGGTTCGATTTTAGGATTATTAGTTTCGGGTCGGGTTCGGGTGGGCTAAAAAAACCGACCCGACCCGACCTGACCTGTGCCCATCCCTACTAGTGACCAGTACCGGACCATTAGGCTGCGTCCCGGCCGAGTTAGCCATGCGGAGCAGGAACGGGGAATGTGTGCCGGAAATCCAACGAGCAGCAAACATATTCAACCCTTTACTTGTCCAGTTAATCCAACAACTCAACTCCCAGCTCGGCTCCAACGTTTTCATTTCGGCCAATGCCTTTTCGATGAACATGGACTTCATCTCCAACCCTCAAAGATTCGGGTTGTTTCTCTGCAAACAATGTCCTATGGAATCAACCAATAATTGGTTTAAGCAAAAGCATAATAATGTACCGTCACATATGTTTTTCTTACAGTTTTCGTGACATCAAAGGTAGCATGTTGTGGGCAAGGACCCTACAATGGACTAGGATTGTGCACCGGATTGTCGAATCTGTGCCCCGACCGCGACGTCTACGTCTTCTGAGACGGTTTCCACCCGAGTGAGAGAGCGAATCGGTTGATTGTTCAACAGTTCATGATAGGATCTACTGAGTACATGAATCCGATGAATCTGAGCACAATCATGGCCATGGATTCAAGGACCTGATAATTGAAATATATATATTACCTTGATAATTTAGGTATGGTGTCGTTGTCCTGTGTTTTGCCATGTCGGTATTTAAAATAGTTTATATTTTATATGGGGATAAGATCCAATTATACAGTGCAAAACTCTTGTTTTACACGTTTTTTGGATCGTTAGACGAGTGAAACGGATGGATGAGATTAACAGTAGAATATGTGAAAATTATCACTTATGAAAAAAAAGTAAGAAATTAATCTCAGTCATCCATTTCCCCCATCTAACGATCCAAAAAACGTGTAAAATTTTTTGAGTTTCACACAGTGTAAGTTGATCTCAACCCTTTTATATGAATTTTAATATATTAATTATGTATGTTTTGAAATATTTATATTTGTGTGTCGTGTTTAATATTGTTTATTCTAATTTTATTAAGAAGGGAAATGTTACTATTGGAATCTGAATTTTGGACTTAAAGTGTCAACAAAAAATCTTAACTAGACAATAAGTTGGTTTGTGAGATAAAGTATTAAGTCTCTTAATCGAGGTCAGAAATTTGATTTATAGAAAAAACTTACTTAAGAGGGTCGCCTCTGTATTAAATATGTAAAATTTGATCTGAATTAATCGAACAATAAGTTAAATACTAATAATTAAACAAAAAAAAAAACTTAACTAGTGTTGGCATCATAATGTTATTTTAATGAGTTGGATATTATTCTCTTGAGTTAATGCTAATTAAATTTAAAACCTAAATCTTAAATCTTACCATCCTAAAATCTAAATTTAAACCCTAAATTTTAAAGTCTAACAATAAACCTTAAATCCTACGCCCTACACACTAAATCCCTAAATTAAAACTCTAAATTCTAAAATTAAAAATCTTGTACTTGTGTATCAAAGTATTTTTTAAAAATAAATCATCTAAATTTTGCTTGAGAAAATATTTGGGGGAAAAAATAAGTTAATTATGAAACCATAGATGTATAATTGAAACAATAAATTAAGAAATCATTAGCTTGAGATATGTCCAAAAGGTGTTGTTGCGTGGCTTTGTCAAGAAGTTAGGCTTTTCTTTTTTATATATATATATATACTTTTTTCCCAATCACACCAAATAGTTAAAACTATTAACTGGGTTCAATAAGTTTGCCTGGTATTAAACTAGATCTGTTTTTAATTAATTTGAGTCGAGACGAATCGAAAATAAATATTATTGATTAATTAAAATATATAAATACTAATATAAAATACCTTTTTTTAAAATTTGAAAACAATGTTATATATTTCATCAATACTATATTTACCGATTCAATTTAGATATGATAAAAAAATTTAATTTAGGGTTTAGGGTTAGAATTTAGAGTTTAAGTTGTAGGATAATACGGTGAAAGATTTATGCTTTAAGCTATAAACTCTAAATTTTAAAATTCTAAACTCTAAACTAAATCCTTAAACCCTAAAACTAAGACGCTTATGAAATTTTTTAGTTTTCACTTTTAATGTATAGAATAATTATCATTAATATTAGGATAAACTATATCAATGCCCACCAAACTATAGGGTTGATGTCGATTTGACCACTATATTTTTAATTGTGTCAAATAAATCACTTAACTATTTAAATGGTTCCAATTAAGCCACCCGCCGTTAAAAAAATGAAAAAGTTGACAGAAATGTTAAAAAAATTGGTATAATTACACATTTGGTCATCTATATTTATACCAAGTGATATATGACACAATTAAAAATAGGGTAAAGTATCCCAGATAACACCGAACTATAGTGTCTGACCTATTTTTAACATCAACGTTTCAATTGGTCCAAAACTATCATTAACGTTTATTATGTGATCCAATTATAACATTCCTCCGTTAAATCATGGACGCCGTGGTGACGTGGACTAAGAAAACCGTAACGGTGCTGACTGTGTATTTTATATATTATTATTTATTCCACGTCATTAAAAAAATAAAAAAATAAAAGCCCTTTTGGTTTTCAAAACGATACCGTTTCCATAATCCCTAATTTTAAATATTGAAATTTTAAATCCCTAATTCATTCATTCTCTATCTCGATCGTTTTCTGATTCATTTTCTCCAGAGATAATGAAGGTTGAAGGGCGAAGGGCAACAACATTCCCATAAGCAATTGGGACGGTGGGATCGAAGAGCCCATTGCATTTCCGGTGTGTGACTGTGGAATTCCGGCGCAACTGAAAACATCATGGTCCATTGACAATCCTGGAAGGAGGTTCTTTGGCTGCAAGAACTATGGTAGTTTGCTGCATCATGCTTGTCGTTTTTTTAGATGGTTTGATCCTCCAATGAACCCACGCGCAAGAATTGTTATTCTTGGACTGCTGAAGAGAATAAGGGAGAATGAAGTTCAAAGGAGAAAAAAAGACTGTGATGGTTTAGTATTTTGGTTGTTTGTGTTGTGATTATTTGGTTCTTTAAAAGTTAATGTTCTGGGTATATGCAGTTTGGAATTTTGTGGTTTATTGGTATTAAATTATGGTTAAGATTGGGATTGATTTTGTAAGTTTTGGTTGACCGGTGGTACTACTGTTATGGAATGAGTTGGGATAATGGAATAGTTATGTAATGGGATTGGTACTGTAATGGAATACTTAATGTAATGTTTTGATTGTTTGTGTTGCTATGAAATGTTATGTTATTGTGCAAATTCAGAGTAAAATTTTATATTCTATTAAAAAATAGAAAAAGAAACAATGAAACATATAAAATATTGCTCTTGGCATATGTTTTACCATATAATTTAAAGTTTACACAAATACAAAATAATTTGTCAAAAATACTCTGTTTATAACCAAAATACATACAAAAACACCTTCACTTCAGCTATTCAATGAATAAAATGACTTTAGCTATTTCATAACTATCAACCCATATACCCCTAGGTGTAAACTTCATATATATCAAAATAAGTCAAAGTATGAAATCATATACCCAAAACATGTTCAAAGACCTAAAACCATTAACCTACATCATCCTAGATTTTTTTGCCAAAGCACTGGGACTGTTGGCTTCCTGTGAAGATGGCATCCATCGTACTGTCATAATATTTCCTGGCTGCTGATCACATACATGGCCTGGAGTAGGAACAAAAACAAATGGTGATGTTGTTGCCCTCGTAGGTGGTGAAGATGATGTAGTGGCTCTCACAGGTGGTGAAGATGATGTAGACATGTTTGTTGTTACTGATGATCTAGTAGCCCTCCTAACCTGCAAAATACATTTAAAAAGTTCAATCACAGAAAAGATAACAGATTAAATTAACAGTAAATGATTAATCAAATAACTTAATAATCACTTACTTGTAATTTTGGTGTTCTAAGAGGTGGCCTAACAGATGCACCCCTAGGTGGTCGAAATGATCCTGGTGCATTAACAGGTCTAGTTGCAACTTCTCCCTTGCAAGTTCTTTGGTTGTGACCTGATTTTTTGCACTTAGAGCAGTACATGGTTAAACCCTTCTTGGTCCATTTAGAGCTTGAACTTTTTGTTTCATCTGCTTCCTTTACCCTCTTCTTCTTGATTCTACCTGGTGGTCTTTTGAATTTTGGTTCTATGACAGGCTCACATGTTGTGTCGTGCAACCATTGATTAGGGCCTCTCACTGGTTGAATGCAGTGGCTGTATATCTGCTGTTGTGTGGTGGTATGATAACATGAATGAACATATGATTCAGGTCTTTCATTTCTTTGTACCATGACTGCAACATCATGTATACATGGAATTCCTGTTGAGAAAACAAATAGACAAATAAAAATACAAATATTGATTTAATGGTCTAGTTGAGAAAACAAATAGACAAACAAATAGACAAATAAAAAGATATAACCAACCAGTGATATCCCACTTCCTGCAGTAGCAGGTGTGATTACCCAAATCAACTACATGTTGATTTAATGGTCCAGCAGAAACTTGGTACTTATTTCCTCCAGCATGTGTAGGCCAGCACCTGAAAAAATAGAAATATTGATTAAAAAAGAAGAACTGACAGAAATAAACAATTTACAAGTAAATAAAAAGCATTATCAGTTACCTAGTGGATTGCTGAATTGCCAATTCAACCTTGTTTTGTATTTTTGGACACAATAATCCAAGAAATTTAGCAGCCTCTTCTTGTTTTGTGGCAATTTTGTACATAATTTTGGTCCTCACCATCTCCATTAGTGTCAAAATGAGTTTATCTCTTGCTTCCAAAATCATCTTGCAAAAAACATCAAACAATGTTAGTGCATGAATGAAAAATATGAAAAAAATCAATACTTTTATTATATGATAGTCATACCTTATTGAAGCACTAAGACAGATTGCTGAAGAGCATGTCACACTTGCTCCTAGGAGAGAAATGAGATTTGGACCAATGTCTTGGGTCTTTTCCATTCAACCAATTAAAGGCTGGTGTTAACAATGCTTTAAGTTCAATCATTGCATCTTCAAATTCCTTCAAATATGTAGCTCTTGCTGCCTTCCATAGTGCATCCTTAAGATTTTTTCAGTGAACCTCTTCTTATTCTTGAAGTTGGAATACAAGGGTCTAACACAATTCCTATGCTCAGCAGCTGGAAGCACTTCAGCTATTGCCATCTTCAATTCCTGGTTCAAATTAAAAAAGTTAGTATTAATTTAATTAAGAATGTATTAAATTAAGGATAAAAACATATTAGTACCTTTTGTTTGTCTGAAAGAATTGTGATGTTTTCTGAAGTTTCAAGGTCTAGGTCATTCTTCACTTGTGACAAAAATCAAGTCCAAGAAGATTGATTTTCAATCTCAACAACAACAAATGACACTGGGTAAATACTGTCATTAGCATCTACAGAAACAGCTGCCAAAAATATGCCTCCATAATAACCTTTCAAGTGGCAGGCATCAATGCTCAATACAGGTCTACATCCCTTGTAACTTTCTTTGCAAGCTTGTAAACAAATATACATCCTAAGGAACACTCTATTGTCTAGCATAAGAGTGGTTGTGCTTCCAGGATTTGATGTCCTAATTTCTTTAAGGTAATCATAAATCATAGAGTACTGCTCCTTGTGACTCCCAAGCACCATTTCTAGTTCTAAGTTCTTAGCCCTCAAACACTTACCCAATGACATGTTATACAAATGATCAGACATGACATCTTTCTTAAGAAGTCTAGTTTAGTATGTAGTGTCAGCCCTATATTTTTTCTATGTAAATCTTAGCTAACCACTTATAAGTTGCATTTCTGTTTTTAAAACCTCTCAGACATTTATGCTCTCCCACATAAGACTTAATATGCCATGTCATGTTCATTTTATCTTTTGGGTCAGATCTTGAGGCCCACATGTACTACGGACACCCTTCCTTACACACAACCTGAACTAATTTACTGCATGTTCTTTTAAATCGGACATCAACCCTATTTTTAATCCCATAATCCATGACTACCTGTTTCAAAGTTTCTTTATCCCCAAATATCATACCTTTCTGAAACTGTGAGTTTAGGGAGTCTACCTCAGAATTGAACTCAGGACATTTGGGTTTCTTTTGTTGTTCATTATTTGAGTCAGAATCAGTGGCACTATCCAATTGGTCTGGTTCATAATTCTGCTCTTCATCATCTAAGGTCATAGCAGGGCAACCTCTCAACAGATCACTATTTAAGTTATTAATGTCCATTTCATTCTCTAGTCCTACATGCACATCATGTGCATACCCTTCTACATCACTAATATCATGCTCACTATATTTAAATTCACTATCATTAGCAACATCATCCTCATCTTCTTCTGAGTCATCTGATTCAGCACTAACAGGGTCAATAAATTCAGTCCTATCATGGTCAACAGATTCAGTCCTAATAGGGTCAATAGATTCAGTCCTATCATGGTCAACAGATTCAATCCTATCATGGTCAACAACTTCAGTCCTAACATGTAAAACTTCTTTTAAGTATACATGCAGTTGTCTATGTTTTGGCATACAATTCAACATTATAAGAATATCACTGTCAGTTTTTAAATGCTTAACCCTAAACCTCCCACCAAATTCTTTCCAGTATAGAATATAGTTACCTGTAATACCTAATTCTCCAACAATATCATACATTTCCAGCATTGACATGCTTTCCACATTACAATTGTCAAAGAAGATTATCTTCTTTCCAGTATACTGAAATCTTGGTGAATTCACCATGAACCCTCCATGGTGTATGACAATGGTGCAATACTCAGATGAAGTTCTTGTCAAAACAACCAACAGAAACAAAAAATTTGTCAACCTTTCAATCTAATGTATTAATACATGCAAGACATTTAACCAACCATTCAACCAACAATTAATACATGCAATACATTTAAACCAACCATTCAACCAACAGTTAATAAATGCAAGACCCAACATTCATTCAATCTAAATTTCAGCATAAAATGTTACATATTATGCATATTATAATGCAAATTATTCTTAATGCATTAATACATTAATGTATATTATGCAAATTATAATAATCTTAAAGTAACAGAATCTAATGTAACAGAATCTTAATGCATATTATAATGCGTTAATACAAACAACTCAGTTTCTTAATGCATTAATACATTAATGTATATTATGTATATTATAATGCAAATTATAATAATCTTAAAGTAACAGAATCTAATGTATTGTCAACCAACAGAAACAAAAAAATTGTCAACCATTCAATCTAAATTTCAGCATAAAATGCTACATGTAATAATCTTAAAGTGGTCCACCATTCAATCCAGATAATAATATTTTAATGATGTCCACCATTCATTGTAAATAATAGGATGAAGTGGTCCAGCATTCTGACCCACCACGCAGACCCAACATTCATTCCCCAAAAGCATATTACCCTACATATAAAAATGCACACTAGCTGCCAAAGTACTCACAATCTAATGTATTGTCATTAGTGCTATATCCCATTAGAAAAAAGTAACATTACAGTGGCATTATTTAAATGCTATATCCCAAAAGCATAGTACTCCCAAAGTACTCACAATCTAAATGAAATCAACCAAACCAATCTGACTTGTTACAATTTGCAATAAAAAAGTAACATTACAGTGGCACTATCTAAATGCTATATCCCAAAAGCATAGTACTCCCAAAGTACTCACAATCTAAATGAAATCAACCAAACCAATCTGACATGTTACAATTTGCAATAAAACAGTAACTTTACAGTGGTTTAAACCAAAATCCTACTTAAGTTGCACATAAATCTGACAACAAAAATAAACCCTAAATCAACATGACAGTTAAATAAAATCCCCCAATTCGTTGAAGAAATCGAAACAAGAAAGTTACTTTACAAAAGTAATCAAAACCCTAAACCCAATGACAGTTAAATAAAATCCCCCTAAAAATTTTACAACTACTTGAAGTAGTCAAAAGAAATCAAAAACAGTACTTACCATACTTCATGCTCGTCATTCCTTTAGTTCGCATCACTCGCTTTTTCATTTTGATTCAAACTACAAACAAACTGAAAAAAGGTTAATCCGTCGGCCATAATCCATTAACAAAACCATGATTATATTTTGGGTAAACAATGACAAACCTGAGATAACAAATCTTCGATTTCAGAACTCAGCTTCACCGATTATGAGAGATTAGGGATGCTTAGTTTCTCAATTGACAATTTTAGGAGATTCAATAGGGGAAAATTTTCTTCTGTTTGAGAGAATAGGATAAACACCGGGTTAGAATCTCAATCGACATCAACACCATCTCATTTGATTTGAGAAAAAAAATTTAGTCGTTAAAATTTCAATAACAGAGGGATTATGGAAACGGTGTCGTTTTGAAAACCAAAAGGGCTTTTATTTTTTTATTTTTTAATGACGTGGAATAAATAATAATATATAAGATACACAGTCAGCACCGTTACGGTTTTCTTAGTCCACGTCACCACGGCGTCCATGATTTAACGGAGGGATGTTATAATTGGATCACATAATAAACGTTAATGATAGTTTTGGACCAATTGAAACGTTGATGTTAAAAACAGGTCAGACACTATAGTTCAGTGTTACCTGGGTTACTTTACCCTTAAAAATATAATGGTCAAATCGACACCAACCATATAGTATGGTGGTCATTGGTATAGTTTACCCTAAATTATAAAGTGCAAAAGAATAGCTATAAGAAAAGTGTGTTTTGATCCCACCAAATATTTCAAATATAAAGTATATATTGTTCATTTTAAGAGACACGAATTCTTTTGATTTACATAGGTCTTGTTTGGTAAATAGCGGTTTGGACAAAAATTAGAGGTTTGAGGTATAATTAGAGGTTTGACTAGTCAAATCCACTAATATTGATGTTTGGTAAATAGCGGATTGAAAGAGCGGATTGAGGTGAAAAGACTAATTTTGAAAAACTCCTAATATGAGCTTTTTGAGATTAGAGGTTTGATATTAGAGTTGTAATGACTCTTTTACCCTTAACAATTACCAAAAATCTTCAAATAACCTAAATTAAATAATAATTTTTTTAATATAAATAATAACATATTAAATATTGGACTTATTTGTTGTCACTACTAATTTATATGGTGACATTTCTAAGTTAATTCTATTTTTTATTATCACATATTTATATGTGCATATAAAAAATTTAATAATTATATAAATAATAAATTAATATATAGAATTTTCAAATATGTTTAAGAAATTTATATTAAAAATAGGGTAAAATATCCCAGGTTACACCGAACTATAGTGTCTGACCTGTTTTTAACATCAACATTTCAATTGGTCCAAAACTATCAATAACGTTTATTATGTGATCCAATTATAACATCCCTCCGTTAAATCATGGACGCCGTGGTGACGTGAACTAAGAAAACCGTAACGGTGCTGACTGTGTATCTTATATATTATTATTTATTCCACGTCATTAAAAAATAAAAAAATAAAAGCCCTTTTGGTTTTCAAAATGACACCGTTTCCATAATCCCTAATTTTAAATAATGAAGTTTTAAATCCCTAATTCATTCATTCTCTATCTCGATCGTTTTCTGATTCATTTTCTCTAGAGATAATGAAGGTTGAACGGCGAAGGGCAACAACATTCCCCATAAGCAATTGGGACGGTGGGATCGAAGAGCCCATTGCATTTTCGGTGTGTGGCTGTGGAATTCCGGCGCAACTGAGAACATCGTAGTCCATTGACAATCCTGGAAGGAGGTTCTTTGGCTGCAAGAACTATGGTAGTTTGCTGCATCATGCTTGTCGTTTTTTCATATGGTTTGATCCTCCAATGAACCCACGCGTAAGAATTGTTATTCTTGGACTGCTGAAGAGAATAAGGAAGAATGAAGTTCAAAGAAAAAAAGAAAGACTGTGTTGGTTTAGTATTTTGGTTGTTTGTGTTGTGATTATTTGGTTCTTTAAAAGTTAATGTTCTGGGTATATGCAGTTTGGAATTTTGTGGTTTATTGGTATTATATTATGGCTAGGATTGGGATTGATTTTGTAAGTTTTGGTTGACCGGTGGTACTACTGTTATAGAATGAGTTGGGGTAATGGAATAGTTATGTAATGGGATTGGTACTGTAATGGAATACTTAATGTAATGTTTTGATTGTTTGTGTTGCTATGAAATGTTATGTTATTGTGCAAATTCAGAGTAAAATTTTATATTCTATTGAAAAATAGAAATAGAAACAATGAAACATATAAAATATTGCTCTTGGCATATATTTCACCATATAATTTAAAGTTTACACAAGTACAAAATAATTTGTCAAAAATACTTTGTTTATAACCAAAATACATACAAAAACACCTTCACTTCAGCTATTCAATGAACAAAATGACTTTAGCTATTTCATAACTATCAACCCATATACCCCTAGGTGTAAACTTCACATATATCAAAATAAGTCAAAGTATGAAATCATATACCCAAAACATGTTCAAAGACCTAAAACCATTAACCTACACCATCCTAGATTTTTTTGCCAAAGCACTGGGACTGTTGGCTTCCTGTGAGGATGGCATCCATCGTACTGTCATAACATTTCCTGGCTGCTGATCACATACATGGCCTGGAGTAGGAACAAAAACAAATGGTGATGTTGTTGTTGCCCTCGTAGGTGGTGAAGATGTTGTAGTGGCTCTCACAGGTGGTGAAGATGATGTAGTGGCTCTCACAGGTGGTGAAGATGATGTAGACATGTTTGTTATTACTGATGATCTAGTAGCCTTCTTAACCTGCAAAATACATTTAAAAAGTTCAATCACAGAAAAGATAACAGATTAAATTAACAGTAAATGATTAATCAAATAACTTAATAATCACTTACTTGTAATTTTGGTGTTCTAAGAGGTGGCCTAACAGATGCACCCCTAGGTGGTCGAAATGATCCTGGTGCATTAACAGGTCTAGTTGCAACTTCTCCCTTGCAAGTTCTTTGGTTGTGACCTGGTTTTTTGCACTTAGAGCTATACATGGTTAAACCCTTCTTGGTCCATTTAGATCTTGAACTTTTTGTTTCATCCGCTTCCTTTACCCTCTTCTTCTTGGGTCTACCTGGTGGTCTTTTGAGTTTTGGTTCTATGACAGGCTCACATGTTGTGTCGTGCAACCATTGATTAAGGCCTCTCACTGGTTGAATGCAGTGGCTGTATATCTGCTGTTGTGTGGTGGTATGATAACATGTATGAACATATGATTCAGGTCTTTCATTTCTTTGTACCATGACTGCAACAACATGTATACATGGAATTCCTGTTGAGAAAACAAATAGACAAATAAAAATGCAAAAATTATTTAATGGTCTAGTTGAGAAAACAAATAGACAAACAAATAGACAAATAAAAAGATATAACCAACCAGTGATATCCCACTTCCTGCAGTAGCAGGTGTAATTACCCAAATTAACTACATGTTGGTTTAATGGTCCAGCAGAAATTTGGTACTTATTTCCTCCAGCATGTGTAGGCCAGCACCTGAAAAAAATAAAAATATTGATTAAAAAAGAAGAACTGACAGAAATAAACAATTTACAAGTAAATAAAAAGCATTATCAGTTACCTAGTGGATTGCTGAATTGCCAATTCAACCTTGTTTTGTATTTTTGGACACAATAATCCAAGAAATTTAGCAGCCTTTTCTTGTTTTGTGGTAATTTTGTACATAATTTTGGTCCTCACCATCTTCATTAGTGTCAAAATGGGTTTATCTCTTGCTTCCAAAATCATCTTGCAAAAAACATCAAACAATGTTAGTGCATGAATGAAAAATATGAAAAAAATTAATACTTTTATTATATGATAGTCATACCTTATTGAAGCACTCAGACAGATTGCTCAAGAGCATGTCACACTTGCTCCTAGTAGAGAAATGAGATTTGGACCAATGTCTTGGGTCCTTTCCATTCAACCAATTAAAGGCTGGCGTTGACAATGCTTTAAGTTCAACCATTGCATCTTTAAATTCCTTCAAATATGTAGCTCTTGCTGCCTTTCATAGTGCATCCTTAAGATTTTTTTCAGTGAACCTCTTCTTATTCTTGAAGTTGGAATACAAGTGTCTAACACAATTCCTATGCTCAGCAGCTGGAAGCACTTCAGCTATTGCCCTCTTCAATCCCTAGTTCAAATTAAAAAAAGTTAGTATTAATTTAATTAAGAATGTATTAAATTAAGGATAAAAACATATTAGTACCTTTTGTTTGTCTGAAAGAATTGTGATGTTTTATGAAGTTTCAAGGTCTAGGTCATTCTTCACTTATGACAAAAATTAAGTCCAAGAAGATTGATTTTCAATCTCAACAACAGCAAATGACACTGGGTAAATGTTGTCATTAGCATCTACAGAAACAACTGCCAAAAATATGCCTCCATAATAACCTTTCAAGTGGCAGCCATCAATGCTCAATACAGGTCTACATCCTTTGTAACCTTCTTTGCAAGCTTGTAAACAAATATACATCCTAAGGAACACTCTATTGTCTAGCATAAGAGTGGTTGTGCTTCCAGGATTTGATGTCCTAATTTCTTCAAGGTAATCATAAATCATAGAGTACTGCTCCTTGTGACTCCCAAGCACCATTTCTAGTGCTAAGTTCTTAGCCCTCAAACACTTACCCAATGACATGTTATACAAATGATCAGACATGACATCTTTCTTAAGAAGTCTAGTTGAGTATGTAGTGTCAGCCCTACATTTTTCTATGTAAGTCTTAGCTAGCTACTTATAAGTTGTATTTCTGTTTTTAAAACCTCTCAGACATTTATGCTCTCCCACATAAGACTTAATATGCCATGTCATGTTCAATTTATCTTTTGGGTCAGATCTTGAGGCCCACATGTACCACAGACACCCTTCCTTACACACAACCTGAACTAATTTACTGCATGTTCTTTTAAATCGGACATCAACCCTATTTTTAATCCCATAATCCCTGACTACCTGTTTTAAAGTTTTTTTATCCCCAAATATCATACCTTTCTGAAACTTTGGGTTTAGGGAGTCTACCTCAGGATTGAACTCAGGACATTTGGGTTTCTTTTGTTGTTCATTATTTGAGTCAGAATCAGTGGCACTATCCAATTGGTCTGGTTCATAATTTTGCTCTTCATCATCTAAGGTCATAGCAGGGCAACCTCTCAACAGATCACTATTTAAGTTATTAATGTCAATTTCATTCTCTACTCCTACATGCACATCATGTGCATACCCTTCTACATCACTAATATCATGCTCACTATCTTCAAATCCACTATCATTAGCAACATAATCCTCATCTTCTTCTGAGTCATCTGATTCAGCACTAACAGGGTCAATAAATTCAGTCCTATCATGGTCAACAGATTCAGTCCTAATAGGGTCAATAGATTCAGTCCTATCATGGTCAACAGATTCAATCCTATCATGGTCAACAGCTTCAGTCCTAACAGGTAAAACTTCTTCTAAGTATACATGCAGTTGTCTATGTTTAGGCATACAATTCAACATTATAAGAATATCACTGTCAGTTTTTAAAGGCTTAACCCTAAACCTCCCACCAGGTTCTTTCCAGTATAGAATATAGTTACTTGTAATACCTAATTCCCCAACAATATCATACATTTCCAGCATTGACATGCTTTCCACATTACAATTGTCAAAGAAGGTTATCTTCTTTCCAGTATACTGAAAGCTTGGTGAATTCACCATGAACCCTCCATGGTGTATGGCAATGGTGCAATACTCAGATGAAGTTCCTGTCAAAACAACCAACAGAAACAAAAAATTTGTCAACCATTCAATCTAATGTATTAATACATGCAAGACATTTAACCAACCATTCAACCAACAGTTAATACATGCAAGACATTTAAACCAACCATTCAACCAACAGTTAATAAATGCAAGACCCAACATTCATTCAATCTAAATTTCAGCATAAAATGCTACATATTATGCATATTATAATGCAAATTATTCTTAATGCATTAATACATTAATGTATATTATGCATATTATAATGTAAATTATAATAACCTTAAAGTAACAGAATCTTAATGCATATTATAATGCGTTAATACAAGCAACTCAGTTTCTTAATGCATTAATACATTAATGTATATTATGCATATTATAATGCAAATTATAATAATCTTAAAGTAACAGAATCTAATGTATTGTCAACCAACAGAAACAAAAAATTTGTCAACCATTCAATCTAAATTTCAGCATAAAATGCTACATATAATAATCTTAAAGTGGTCCACCATTCAATCTAGATAATAATATTTTAATGGTGTCCACCATTCAATGTAAATAATAAGATGAAGTGGTCCAGTATTCTGACCCACCACGCAGACCCAACATTCATTCCCCCAAAGCATATTACCCTACATATAAAAATGCACACTAGCTGCCAAAGTACTCACAATCTAATGTATTGTCATTAATGCTATATCCCATTAGAAAAAGGTAACATTACAGTGGCACTATCTAAATGTTATATCCCAAAAGCATAGTACTCCCAAAGTACTCACAATCTAAATGAAATCAACCAAACCAATCTGACTTGTTACAATTTGCAATAAAAAAGTAACATTACAGTGACACTATCTAAATGCTATATCCCAAAAGCATAGTACTCCCAAAGTACTCACAATCTAAATGAAATCAACCAAACCAATCTGACATGTTACAATTTGCAATAAAACAGTAACATTATAGTGGTTTAAACCAAAATCCTACTTAAGTTGCACATAAATCTGACAACAAAAATAAACCCTAAATCAACATGACAGTTAAATAAAATCCCCCAATTCCGTTGAAGAAATCGAAACAAAAAAGTTACTTTACAAAAGTAATCAAAACCCTAAACCCAATAACAGTTAAATAAAATCCCCTTAAAAATTTTACAACTACTTGAAGTAGTCAAAAGAAATCAAAAACAGTACTTACCATACTTCATGCTCGTCATTCCTTTAGTTCGCATCACTCGCTTTTTCATTTTGATTCAAACTACAAACAAACTGAAAAAAGGTTAATCCGTCGGCCATAATCCATTAACAAAACCATGATTATATTTTGGGTAAACAATGACAAACCTGAGATAACAAATCTTCGATTTCAGAACTCAGCTTCACCGATTATAAGAAATTATGGATGCTTAGTTTCTCAATTGACAATTTTGGGAGATTCAATAGGGGAAATTTTTCTTCTGTTTGAGAGAATAGGGTAAACACTGGGTTAGAATCTCAATCGATATCAACACCATCTCATTTGATTTGGAAAAAAAAACTTAGTCGTTAAAATTTCAATAACAGAGGGATTATGAAAACGGTGTCGTTTTGAAAACCAAAAGGGCTTTTATTTTTTTATTTTTTAATGACGTGGAATAAATAATAATATATAAAATACACATTCAGCACCGTTATGATTTTCTTAGTCCACGTCACCACGGCGTCCATGATTTAACGGAGGGATGTTATAATTGGATCACATAATAAACGTTAATGATAGTTTTGGACCAATTGAAACGTTGATGTTAAAAACAGGTCAGACACTATAGTTCGGTGTTACCTGGGATACTTTACCCTAAAAAATAATTTTTACAAATCTAATTAATATTTATTAGATACAAAATATTAATAACTGATAAATTATTCAAACAAATATTAAATATAATCATGTCCTTATATGTCATTTTGCTTGTTTAAATAATCAAACAACTATTAGTTAATTTTACCAAACACTTTTATACAATCAACTAATATAATCCGCTAGTCAAATAAGCTAATACAATCAACTATCAGCTAATGTAATCCGCTATCAGCTATCAGCTAATGTAATTCGCTATCAGCTATTCATTAATTACCAAACAAGGCCATAGTGTATCCCCTTTGTAACAAAGTGGCTGACGTCTTAACCAAGTGTGTTGCGTTTGATAGCTTCGAACCTAATTACTTTCTCACGCCGTCAGATTCGGTTATCCTAGTTTTGCATGCAGACATCTTCGGTAGTTGAGGCCTTGGTCTAGTGTAGGTAATATGGTTGGTTGTAGGGGTGGCTATTGGATTTATGCTATGTGATCTGGAATTTTCCAATGGATTTGTGTTAGAATTATCATATGTATTCTTTTCCTCTTAGATTTAGGGAGTTTTTAATAACTCATATAATAATATTTCATGTATATAATTCTCTTGCCAATAAAATCATACATTTTCACACAAAAAAACAAAGAAAATTGTAGTTCACGTTTTAATATTTTTATAATTATAAATATTTAATTTATTAACTAATTAATTTAAATTTAATATTATAAAGATTTATTATAAAAATAATTATACTAATCCAATGACTTTGCATTTAATATTAAGGGAATGTAACTTTAAGTTTCATACAACTTAGTCTTCACACCAATCAAACTTAGACAAGATTTATTGCACCAAAGGTTATTATTTATCATTAATATGTCTATGGATAATACATTTGAAGGAAGAGTCGTGGTCAGTATTTGTATGAAGAGATAAGAGAAAAGAGGGAGTTAGGAAGATAATGAACTATGGATTGGGAGTGGGTAGTTCTGCGGTACGACCGCCTAATATAAGGCTAATTTACGGCGTTACCGAAAACATCATAAAATATACCGAAAATATCATAAAATACATCGGAAACATGGATACTTTCGAAAAAGTATGGATACTTTCGAAATCAACATATCCAAAAGTATCGATACTTTCGAAATCAACATATCCGGTATACCTTATCATGTTTCCGGTATATTTTATGATGTTTCCGGTATATTTTATGATGTTTCCGGTAACGCCGTATATTAGCCTTATATTAGGCGGCCGCATGCTAGAAAACTCCATTGGGAGTTCAAAGTTTTATTTTCAATCTGTCTCTCGTGAGTCGTGTGGGTACTTATGCCCTTAATCGTAGGTCGGTATGTGTCAATACTAAGAATGATAACTATTAGTAGATTGATAAGATTACAGATTTAACTATTAGACGGTAAAGTCAGCTGTTAAATCAAGTGAACTTGACAATGATTCAACAAAACTGCCTCTGTGCTTTGGATTCCACATGTGATAGAACGAATGCGAATGAATAATAACATATGACAAGAAAATAAAAGTACAAAAACATTAATTTATCACACATTAATCTCTATTCCTAAATTATAATATTTTAAAATTTGACCAAAACAACTAAACAAATTCCGATTCCACTATACTTTCAATTTCGTTTGAATTTAGTTTAGATTTTTAAGTTAACCTCCTTTTTTTTATTGTTGGAATGAAGTTTGATTGACATTTCTTAAAAAATAGATATGCTTAGTGGCCAGCACAAATCTTATAAAAATGACCTTAATTCATTATTTGACATTTTAAATTATATTGTTTTTTTATTGTACAATTTTTTGAGTAAAACGAGGTGGAATGATTGTTGGAAATAAAATAGAAAAATAGACATAGTTTCGGGATTAGATTGTTAACAAAAATCAGTGAAATTTTGGTAAATTTACTTAAAATTGATGGTAATTTTCTTATAGTAAAACATACTTTTAGATCCCTCTTAGATTTAAAATTAGGTAAGGTGATTCTTTCAAGAAGATGAACATAAATCTTTGTTAATTTTAAAAGTGAACCATTGAGGACCTAAACAGTGACATATCTACTTTTTAGTAGGTACAAAATAAAATATTTTTTAAGATGGACACAAGTTATAAAAATCATAAAATTTCAGGATGGATATATGTTATAAAATTTCAGGATGGATATATGTCAGAAAATTTAAAGATTAATTCATAAAAATTAAAAAAAGCAAAGCTAAATGTGTGAATTTTAAAAAGTTTAAGATAGACATAGGCCCACCCAAGCATACACGTGGCTCCGCCACCGGATGTAAATCACCATTTTAATATGTTTTTTTTATTAATTACCAACTTAATCAAATTTTTTTAATTTTAGATAATTTTAATTGACGTATTAATAAATGGGTAATTGTTCTATACACAAGCGCTTGTGGAAACTTTTTTACACAAGCGCCTTAGTTTTAGGGGTTAGGGACTTCGTTTAGGGTTTAAAATTTAGGGGTATAAATGTAGTAGTTTTGAATTTAGGGATTGTTGATAGAATTTTGGGTTTAGGGTTAAAATTTAGGGTTTATAGGTTAAAACCTAAATCCCCACCCATATTACCCTAAAACTAAACCCTAACCCTAAACCCTAAATTCTAACCCTAAACCCAAAATTCTAAACATGAACCCTAAATTCTAAACCTTTACACTAAAAACCCTAAACTCTAAACCCTAAACACTAACCCTAAACCCTATAATTGAGGCGCTTGTGGAAATAAAAAATTTCCACCGCTAGTGTATAGGATATTAATCCTTAATAAATTTGATTTTTAATGTTTATGCATTTGATTAATTTGACCATGATTTTTTTTAAAAAATAACATATAATTTACTTAATTTGCTTAATTTTTTTAGAAATAAGATAAACCGAACTAAAATATAAAATATTAAAAATAAGACTTATTATTATATCAATAAAAAAAATAAAAATGTATAAAAATGTTAACCCTGCGGTTAACTGTCATTAGTTTGTCAATTTCAATGTTGACATGTATTAATTTGCTTTTTTTAATGGATCAATTTGCTCAATTTCGAAATTGTGAGGTACTTAAGAGGTGTTTTTACCTTTCCTTACAAGCTTAACCACACCCCATCGTCATCTTCTCCGTAGATCTCAGTCCACTTCACTAATTTTTCCGCGTCTTCCATTTTACTCCCCCGATTGAAAAAGCAAACGGCACTTTTCCGCTAAATCTGTATTTATAAAAACCATTTCCGTCCCCTTCAATTTGATCCTTTTCACATTTCCACTTTTTTTGATATCTTTTTTCGAATTTCAAATTGTTGGAGTTGGTTAAGCAATTGTTCAGATCTGTGTAAGGTCCGGCCGGATCGGGATCTCGATGGAGGAGGCACTGGAGTTAGCACGTGCGAAAGACACGAAGGAGCGGATGGCGGCGGTGGAGCGGCTCTACGAACTTCTTGAAGGCTCTAGAAAGAGTCTTACTTCTTCGGAAGTCACTTCGCTTGTTGACTGCTGCTTGGATCTCCTCAAGGACAACAACTTTAGAGTCTCTCAGGGAGCTCTCCAGGCTCTTGCTTCCGCCGCTGTTCTCTCCGGTGATCACTTGAAGTTGCACTTCAACGCGCTCGTTCCCGCGGTTGTTGAACGGTTAGGTGACGCCAAACAGCCCGTTAGAGACGCCGCCAGACGCCTACTGCTCACTCTCATGGAGGTAAACTTACCAGTTTCTTGCTGAGTTTAGGACGTTTTAATGTTTTAGGCTGAGTGGTGAAGAATTCGTTTGATTTCTAAAATGTGTGTGTATATATATTGTTTTAGGTTTCTTCTCCAACAATTATTGTTGAAAGAGCTGGCTCTTATGCCTGGACACATAGAAGTTGGAGAGTTCGAGAGGAATTTGCCCGGACGGTCACATCATCGATTAGTCTTTTCGCATCTACTGAACTTCCGCTTCAACGAGCAATTCTTCCTCCTGTATGCTCTTTAACATTTCCAAAATGGATTTTTATTTTCTCGTTATGAAATGCGACAGAGATTAGCTGACATAAATTCCTTTATCAGATTTTGCAGCTGTTGAATGACTCAAATCCTGGTGTTCGTGAAGCTGCTATATTGTGCATTGAGGTGTGTGAAAAAAAATTATTGTTATTTTAGAAGAGCTTAGCAACTTGTTGACCTTATGTGTAGGAAGAATTTGATTGTCTTCAAATGAAATCTGATTTGTTGCTTTTTTGTTGTTGTTGTAGTCATGTTCAAAATTTTAACATATGGTCTGTATTAACTTTCACCATACTTGAACATACAGCTAAAAGCATGAAATACAGGCTTGCATCATAGGCAGCTCCTCTGCTTCTCAGTTATAGAAACACATGCAGAGCTACTCATGATAAGCTTTTTACATGCCTTTAGAAGATGGAAATTATAATGAGAATATCAATGGTCGTAAACACAGGAACCTGAACTTTGTTTTATTGTCATGTTAGTTATATTTAACAATTGAACAAAGAGAAATGTTTGTCACTCAAGTTTTAGATCCTTTTTTTGCATTTTTTTCATATTACTTCAATATAGAGTGTTTGTACTTGTGTTGTCTGCTCATTGGATTGAGATTAATGTGGGTTATCATGAAAAGTGTCGTACTCCTATTGAAAAATGTAGGTCATTAATAGTTTTGATCTTTTGTGGAAGAACTATTCAGTAATCATTCATTCGGTTAATTTTTTCTTCTTCTTTATTATTTCTGCTTTGGAATGTTTAATAAGTGTTGCAGTAACTGAGAGCATTAGGCCCACTTCTGTTGTTATTCTTGCAAATTACTCTTAGAGATTTCATGGTTTATACATTAAAGGTTCTCATGTTCTGTGGCAAAATTCTGATCAGATTATTTCCTTTCCAGGAAATGTATACGCAAGCTGGAACTCAATTTCGTGATGAACTTCATCGCCATCAACTTCCTGGATCTATGGTTAATATTTAATTTTAAAATAACATATCATCCTTTAGCTTCAGTCTTTTTTATTTTACAAGGTAGTATATAATTTGCAGGTGAGAGATATTAATGCCAGACTGGAAAAAATTGAGCCACAAGTCCGGTCTTCAGATTTGGGTGGTTATGCTGCTGGAGAGATAAAGCCTGCAATACGTAACCCCAAGAAAAGTAGTCCAAGAGGCAAAAGTTCTTCGAGGGAGACCTCACTTTTTGGAGGTTTGGTTATGTCAACAAATTTTTTTTTTTCAAATTAGGAGTTTAGTGTGATTTTTGTGATATGCTAGCCTTTGCATAAAACCTTCAATATTGGCTACTATTTTGACATTGATGATTAGAAGTGATAGATCTTTTCTACATTATGCATTATTATATTTCTCAAATATATGGTGCTTGTTCTTAAATCACGGTTCAACAAGTTAAATGTTACTAAAGTGATTTCTTTTTCTTTTTCTTATAGGTGAAAGTGATATCACTGAAAAACCAATAGATCCAATTAAAATTTACTCGGATAAGGAGCTAATAAGGGAATTTGAGAAAATTGCTTCTACTCTTGTGCCAGAAAAAGATTGGTCCATACGCATTGCTGCCATGCAGAGAGTTGAAGGCCTTGTTTCTGGAGGTTTTTATTCTCTCTCGTCAAACCTCCCACCAACCTTTCCCTAGCATATGTGTCTACTGTTGAAGAATTATTGAATTACTGTGTGCACTGTTAAAAAATTATTGAGTTACTATTGTTAGTGAAACGGTTATCGAATGATTTTGCCTTTTGTGTTGAAAGAAAATCTTAAGAAACTGACCCTTGCAAACTAAGTCAGATATAAATTTCTGGGTACATAAGGGGATGCCAAAGTTCAAGTATATAAATTTCTGGCTTATCCATTTCCTTTAACCTATTTCCCTTTGGTTTTGATTTCTGCAAAGTTGTCATGTTATTTGGCCTATTTGCGGTCTAAATTCCGTATTTATGTGGCATACTCCTTTATAGTTTATGACTTGAGAACTGGGGATTTAACAATTAAGACTACGGTGAATAATCAGGTGCTACTGGTTATCCATGTTTCCGGGGATTCTTGAAGCAGCTTGTTGGCCCACTAAGTACACAATTATTAGATAGGAGGTCAAGCATTGTGAAGCAGGTGCGTACCACTTTTAGTGTTTCCTGGTACCGACTCCCCCCCCCCCCCCCCCCCCCCTTCTTTTTGCACACATTTTAGTAGAGATTTGGTCTTTGTGATTATAGTTTGTTTATGCGACTTAATAGTGCTTATTGTGGCACTGAGAGATTCTTTTCCCTTTTATGTTTTAATGATTTTCAGAATTATTCAAATACTGGAGTTTTCTCTTTCATTTCTTTCTTGGGTTTGCCAAAATTGCTATTTGTTTAGAACATATCCATGTATTAGAAAATGATTAAATGATAGGGAACATGTCATGGACCAATCATCATACCTGCCCATCCCATATTGACCGTGTTTCCTGCTAGTCCACCTAGGAGAGATAATTTAAGCTGAAAACTAAAACTTGAGTACAGATCATAATTATGGTTTACTGTTGCTAAAACTATGGCATTGCTATTTGTTACTAAATTTCTGACATGCCTTTGGCCTCATGGTCACATTTCTGTAATGTTTACTATGAAGCTCGCTTATCTGTTTTTCCTATACGTCAGTTTTCTTATGCTCTTACTGTATATGTCTGGTTGGATTCCAAGTTTGTGCATAGTGCTTTAGCTTCTTGTTTCTTAACACAGTGTGTGGATTTTTATACCACAACTACTAGGAATCTTGAGATATTCGGTATATGGTGGTGGATGAGTTCTAGACAATTGTTTACGTTCCTATCCTATAAGTGCTTTTCTAGCTGTATGTGTAGCTGATTCTGAGAGGTTCCTTTTTCCAGGCTTGTCATTTATTATGCTTCTTATCAAAGGAGCTCTTGGGAGATTTTGAGGCATGTGCTGAGCAGTTCATCCCAGTAAGTTCAACTTTCATGTGTAGCATCGCAACATATATATTCTCATATGCACTTGTTAATTTCATATTATGATAATCAGGTCCTTTTCAAGTTGGTTGTGATTACTGTGCTTGTAATTGCAGAGTCCGCAGATAACTGCATAAAAACGGTAATTTTTTCTTGTACCCCCCTTCCATTTTCTCTTTCAGTTTTTATTTTATGTTCTTATGATATCTTTCCTAAGTTGCAGATGTTGCGTAACTGCAAAGTTGCCCGTGTGCTTCCCCGAATAGCTGATTGTGCGAAGAATGACCGTAGTGCTGCACTCCGTGCCAGGTATTAATCTTTTTCTATTTTATGAAGTCTTTTATTTGTTATTTCTATACTCAACTTTTATATCCTAACTGCAGGTGTTGTGAATATGCGTTGTTGATACTTGAACATTGGCCTGATGAACCAGAAATACAGAGATCGGCTGATTTATATGTGGATCTGATTAGGTGTTGTGTTGCTGATGCAATGAGTGAGGTACTTGCTTCTATTGTTTGATATCAATATATGGTTGTAGTACATAGTCATGCAGTCAACCCTCCATTTGAAGGTTTAAGTTGATCATGTTGATTGGCTTCTCTCTTGGAAACACAACTGGTTTGTGGCTGATGCTGCACTTCGTTTCTTTAATGGACTTTTTTTTTTACATAAATAGGGTAATCTGAAAAAATAACCATATGTGAAAAAGCTAATTCCTAAAGCTTTACCTTATTTACTTTTTTCTTATACCTGTTTGATCCTTTGTAAAATTTGATGATAAATAACTAGTTTATTGTGTACTTAACAGGTACGATCAACTGCTAGAATGTGCTACAGAATGTTCTCCAAAACTTGGCCAGAGCGTTCCCGTCGCTTGTTCACCTCTTTTGATCCTGTTATTCAAAGGGTAGTTATAACTTCCATAGTTGATAGATATTTTCTGGAATAATTATGTTTCCTAGATTGTGGTCTAAACTATTTACATTTTACACAGATAATTAATGAAGAAGATGGAGGGATGCATAGGCGGCATGCTTCTCCTTCTGTCCGTGATAGAAATGTTAAAATGTCAATTACCTCTCAGTCTTCTGCCAGTTCACATCTACCTGGATACCAAACATCTGCTATAGTTGCCATGGATAGGAGTTCAACTTTATCCTCAGGGACACCTCTCTCATCTGGGTTGAATCTATCCCAACCGAAGCCCCTTGGTAAAGGTGCTGACCGTACTCTGGAGAGTGTGTTGCATGCAAGCAAACAGAAAGTCAGTGCCATTGAAAGTATGCTTAGAGGTCTTGACATATCTGAAAAACAGAGGTCAACAAGTTTGGATCTAGGTATTGAATGAGCTTTCTATATTTTACTTAATTTGAACTTGAAAGTTTTGTATGTCATCATTAAATGATGCAACGATAATAGTCTGAAATGATTAGAAAATCAATTATGTTGTGAGCGGCTAAATTTCTCTTTTATTGCCCACTAGTGCAGGAGTGGACCCTCCATCATCTCGTGATCCACCATTCCCTGCTGTTGTTCCAGCTTCTAGCAATCTCACAAGCGCTTTAGGACTAGATTCCACTACCTTTACTGTCGGTAAAGGCAGCAATCGCAATGGTGGTCTAGTTATGTCTGATATAATTACTCAAATTCAAGCTTCCAAAGATTCAGGCAAGTTATCATACAGGACTAGTGTGACAACCGAGTCATTTCCAGCTTTCACATCATACTCTGCCAATAGGGTATCCGGAAGGCAAGAACGTGGTTCCTTTGAAGATAACAGTGGCATGAGGGAGGCCAGGCGTTTTATAAATCCACATATTGACAGGCAATATCTGGACACACCTTATAGAGAAGTTAACTCTCGGGACTTACAGAACAATTATATTCCTAACTTCCAGAGGCCACTATCGAGAAAGCATGTAGCTGGGCGTGTGTCTGCTGGAAGGAAAAAGAGTTTTGATGATAGTCAGCTGTCACTTGGAGAGATGTCAAATTATGTTGAAGGTCCAGCTTCTCTCAGCGATGCCCTAAGCGAGGGGCTCAGTCCTAGTTCTGATTGGTCTGCCAGGGTTGCTGCTTTTACTTATCTCCGGTCATTGTTGCAGCAAGGCCCAAAAGGTATTCAGGAAGTGGTTCAAAACTTTGAGAAGGTAATGAAACTGTTTTTCCAGCACTTGGATGATCCCCACCATAAAGTTGCTCAGGCTGCCCTTTCAACACTTGCTGATATTATTCCATCATGCCGAAAGCCCTTTGAGAGTTACATGGAAAGGATCTTACCCCATGTTTTCTCGCGGTTAATTGATCCAAAGGAGTTGGTTAGGCAGCCTTGCTCAATGACATTGGAAATTGTAGGCAAAACTTATAGCGTTGATTCTCTCTTGCCTGCTTTGCTGCGTTCACTTGATGAACAACGTTCACCAAAGGCAAAATTGGCTGTTATTGAGTTCGCTATTAGTTCCTTCAACAAACATGCTATGGACTCTGAAGGTTCTGGAAATATTGGCATCCTGAAGTTATGGCTTGCTAAACTGACACCACTAGTCCATGATAAAAATACTAAGCTTAAGGATGTAGCTATTACTTGCATTATATCCGTATACTCAAATTTTGATCCGACTGCTGTTCTGAATTTTATTCTTAGTTTATCAGTTGAAGAACAAAATTTCCTTAGACGGGCACTCAAACAGTACACTCCTCGCATTGAGGTGGATCTAATTAACTATTTGCAGAACAAGAAGGAGAGACAGCGTTCTAAATCATCCTATGATCCGTATGATGTTGTTGGAACATCATCTGAAGAAGGATATATTGGTGGGTCCAAGAAGAGTCTTTTACATGGAAGATATTCTGCTGGTTCCATTGATGCTGAAGGTGGTAGGAAGTGGGGTTTCACCCAGGAATCAACCCTGACCACTGGAAATATTGACCTGACAACATCTGATGAAACTCAGGACAACTTATGTCAAAACCTAGAGACTAGTTCAAACAACAATGTTTTGCCTTCCAAAACCAAAGAATGGTCTTATATGGTTAATTCTATTCGTCAGAACTTGGAATCTCAAACTGGCCAGATAGAGAACTTAGAAAGTAGTGTCAACTTGAAAGGTCTATCTACTCCAAATCTGGAAATTAATGGCCTGAGTAGATCTGGCTCTTTGGGGACAATTGAAGGAGTTGCTCATAATGAGACTTCATCAGAGTTGGATCTTAATCATCTTAAACCTGCAGCTATAGAGATTAGCTCTATGCCAGACACGGGGCCTAGCATTCCTCAACTTCTTCACCTGGTGAGTTTAGTCTATCCTGGGTTTTTTTTTTCTGGAGATGATTATTGTTTTATCGAGTTTGCTTGGAGAAAATGGGTTTTGGGCTTCTCTTAATGATTATTGTGCTACAAAATCTTCACAATTTATAAATGCTTTCTTTGTATTTTTAGATTTGCAATGGGAATGATGGGACCCCTACTGTTAGCAAGCACGATGCACTTCAGCAATTAAATGAAATTTCTGTGGCCAATGATCTCTCTGTTTGGTCCAAGGTATAGTTCTTTCCTTCATTTTTTTTTTTTATAAATTTGATTTCCTTATCTTGACAGTTTTCTAACCCTGCAGCACTCTTACAAAGAAAATATTGTCCTCTGCCCGCATGTCAAATATGCTCGGTTATATTTCTTGCATATCAACTTGTAACATTTAGTTGTATTTATGCAGTATGCCAATCAGATTTTGACAGCTGTACTTGAAGTTTTAGATGATCCTGATTCCTCAATCCGGGAACTTGCCCTATCATTGATAATTGAAATGCTTAAAAACCAGGTTTGCTCATATTTTCGGTATATACTATTTGTTTTGAGACATTGTTTGGATTTTCCTTTTGTCTAACATGCAAGTGCTTGTTTCCTCCTTTCCGTTGCCTTGTCATGCTTTCAGAAAGGTGTTATGGAAGATTCTGTTGAAATAGTAATTGAGAAGCTTCTTCATGTGATGAAGGATACCGTTCCCAAAGTAATTTATATTTACTTCCCACTAACTTATCCTTTTAGTATATTCTTGCTCCTATTTCAAATCTAATTTGTCTGCTCCATATTTAGGTCTCAAACGAAGCTGAGCATTGCTTGAACACCGTGTTGTCCCAGTATGATCCATTCAGATGTTTAAGCGTACGTGGTTCTCTCTCTCGAACACCTGACTTGTTTTCCGTACATCAAATGAGGAGAGAGTCCTTCGGCACTTTTTCTTCTTGGTTTAGGTTATTAGAAGTACTGATGTTGTCAAATTACTGGGATTGCAGGTTATTGTACCTTTATTAGTTACTGAAGATGAAAAGACTCTAGTTATTTGCATCAACTGTTTAACAAAGGTATTTATTCCGAGTCTTAATTGGAACTAAAATTGTTAAAATTAATGTATACTGACCTGAATCAGGATAAATATCCAGCATTTGTTCAGATGTGTTGCATGAAATATTTGGATTAGACTTTGCTTTGCTTTGATTGTTTCACTGTTCCTATTAATGTTAGGCATTCTATGCTCTTTGCCTTTTTTGTTCAGCTTGTGGGCAGGCTATCACAGGAGGAACTAACTGCTCAATTGCCCTCGTTTTTGCCTGCTCTTTTCGAAGCTTTTGGAAACCAGAGTGCTGATGTCCGTAAGGTAATACTTACGTGCTATTTGAATTTGTCGTTATACAGTAATGCCTGGTATTTAGGTTTTTGATTATCCAAAAAAATATTTCTATTGGTTGGAGGAAGTTGAAAGAAAAAGATAGGTCGGGGGAGGGGCTAGTTGAGAGAAAGGAGAGTCGCATTTATATTTATATAACTAGCTGCTCAATCCTTTGTAACTTGTAAGTGATACGGTTGCTGTCTGAGATGTTACCTCCGAAATCTGTAACAAAGAACTTTCTTATAGAAGACACATTCTTGACTATGAACATGTAGGATGTTTTATATGTTGCTTCTCTAAATTCTTCTTACTATATCGTTGTTGAGTCTTGATGTCTCATTCCGTGTTATCATTGATGATACAGACTGTCGTCTTCTGTTTAGTGGATATCTACATAATGCTCGGGAAAGCGTTTTTGCCACACTTGGAGGGGCTTAACAGCACACAGTTGAGGCTGGTTACAATTTATGCCAATAGGATCTCACAGGCCAGGACCGGCATCCCTATTGATGCTAGCCACGATTAGCCGGTACATTTGGTACGTGTTTACTTATTCATTGTTGTGTATTTTGTATATTGTGTGAATGCATTTGAAGGGGTTGGTTTTTATTTTATAAAATATGTCTTTTAGCTATTTTGCTGGGTTTTGGGAGAATGGGTGCTTTTGTTGGGGAATCAAATAGGGAATTGCACTGATATTTTTCCCATGTTGTAATCACCATTCCCAAACATTGTTGTTTTATTGATTAAGAAATTTGGTTCTGAAGAAATTTATATTCTTGTATTCCGCCCTTTTTCTACTAACATTGGGGGATTGAATTGTTTTACTGATATTTTTCTCGGCTTATCACGTCATTCGTGGTCCAACCAATAAGATTCATCAATCTCAAAATAACTTCCAGATACATGTAAGAAAGAGGTGAAGATTCACCTTGAAAAAAATGAGATGGATGAACCTTATTAGCTGGGACCACGAATGATCGTGGTGAGCCGAGTCTGTCTAATCATTTTTCCAAATTCCGGTTGAAACTGGGTGTAATCAAGCAACTCAAACCATGTTAATTCATAATACAATATCTCGAATCGAACTCTAGAACTTAAGCTTAGAAATAGAACTCGATTCGAGTTTTATTTCTAAACTCGAGTTTGATTTTTCCCAAATTAAAACGGAAGTTCACTCAAATTGGTTCGATTATGAAGTTAAGAATGGGTTTAGTTTTTATGTTTAAATGCAGCAGCAAATATCAGCCATGACACGTGAAATTCGTGATGGATCTATAAACACAAGTGATTGATTGTCGAATTGAAAGAAGTGTAAATTTCACAATGAATTATGGAAACAATACCTATATTGTAAATATAGAAAGTTGTTAGACATTCGAAGAGTTGTAAGAAACGTAAACTATTAAGTTGGTTTAGTGGGATAATTAGAATCTAGATTCTTTAAATAATATTGATATTGTGAATTAAATAAATTGGATTAGGAATATTGTCTTCATAATGAGCCTATTTGATTTGCATTAGTCTATCAATAAGTCGTATATTTTTTAGTGTGACAAATTTTACATTTTCTACTGTTAATTTCATTCATGTATTTTACCTTCATCTAATGGTTCAAAAAATGCGTAAAATTTAAACTTTAAGTTTTACGTAGTGTAAGAAGATCATATATATGTATATGAGATATGATTCGGTTACAGGGTAAGAATTTTTAACTTTACACATTTTTGGATCGTTAGATGAGTGAAATAGATGACTGAGATTAACAGTGATTATCTAAAGATTATCAAGTATTTAAATATAAATGGATGAAGCCATGATTAAATATTATTGAATTTAAAAAATGTAAATGATTATTATGTATTTAAAACTCAAAATTCATGGGGCAGTGCCTAATTTGTCTAATATTTAAACTTATAAGGACTTAAATTGATATTAGACCAAAAAATTGATAATGCGAGCTCATTCTTCTTTAGTTTAATCTCACTTGATTATATATTTAATAAACTCCTGTATTTTTTAATTTGAATATTTATTTTTACAAGGGCCAAATTATAATTAGACTAAAATCTATCAAATATTTTAATTATATAACAGGGGCTAGGAGGCCCTTGGGCCCCAAGGGAGCTCTGTCCCTGTATATATATGTATGGTTATATTTTGATATACAAACTTGTGTAAAAATAATTACATAACCCTTCATATTTAAACTATAAGATCTAAAACCAAAATCTCTAACCTTAACACCCTAAACTCTAAATTCTAACTATAAACCCTAAATTTTACACCATACAACCTAAACCCTTAAACCCTAAACTATAACATAAACCTTTAAACCCTAAAATTGAAAGCTTTGTGTAAAGTTTGCACAAGCTTGTGTATCAAAATATTTTTCACTCAAACTTAAAAATCAATCCACTAATTACTAAAAAAATTGAGTTATTCGAAGTCTCATTTTATAATTCGAATTTTATTTAAAAATTTTCAAGTTAAATCGATTTATAAAATTACAATTCGAATTAAATTTTACACGCCTAACCAAAAATTTTAATTTTTTCAAGTTAAGTCGAATTTTACTCACCACCAACATTAATTGTAAAAAGTAATCAAGGAATCAATAGAAACGGGTCACATGCATTAAAGATGTGCAAAATCTGATAAATAAATGTAATTAATTGCACACAGAAGAGAAAATCTGGTTTTGAGATATGAACAGTTAAACATAACACTTTCACGAGAATCTCACACCTTTACATCCAATTCAATTCTTTCCCACTCTGCAAATTCCTTCACTGAAAATCCAAATTTGTTAACCCTTTACTCACTATATAAACCTGCCTGCGTAGCCTATTGCTTTCACATCATTTCCTCTTGAAAACATAGCAGTTCTCGATTCCTTGTTGCTTAAGTAATCAAATTTGATATTTGTTTACTTTGGGTTTTTGTTCTTGTCATTAAATTTGTTGTCCAAATCTTTTTTAACCTTGAAAATAACATGTTTTGATCTCAGGAAACCGATGGCGCCGGGCGAGGCCAACTCGGGCAATGGAGGACAAATACTAAAGCCGTTTACGTTCAATGAAATTGTTCTGAGGAACAGGTTGACTGCTCTTGTTGTTGATGGTGACAATTTCTGCCGGTTGCTGGAGCAGGGGATTCTTCAAGCTTATGGACTTGAAACTCAATCCGTCGACAACGGCGATGCTGCGGTTGAGCTCATTGCCTCGGGTGCCAAATTCGACCTTATCCTCATCGACATGCTTCTTCCCATTCTGGATGGCCTTGAGGTAAACATTCACTTAAAAACAATCGTGTCATGACTTGTCGACCGATAAGGTATTATCACTTTCTTAGGTTATGTCACAATACTAGATGTGCCAAAACTTTTAGGACGCGAGCACGGTTCGAGGAATCATTGGATCATGATAAGTTGTTTCATGTTTGATCATCTGTTTTCATGGCAGGCTACGAGGCGGATTCGAGCAATGGGGGTGCGTTGCAAGATGTTGGGGGTCACTGCTTTTTCCGGCGAAAGGGAAAGGCAGGCATTTTTGGCGGCCGGAGTCGATGTGTTCGTCGAGAAGCCTTTGGGACCTGAGATTCTGATTCCCATCCTGAGGGAACTCGATGAGCAGTGCCCAAGTATCTAACAATGGAAGACAAAACATAGGACTTTCATGTAGGTGTTGTGGTTGGCTACCCTTCAAAAATTATTACCAGCTTTGATGTTGTTCTGTGAACAATAGTGTTCTAGTGTTGTCTTGGTAGTGTTTTTAATAGGTTGTTGTTGCTGTTGCTGCTGATGGGTATAATGAATTAGAACAAAATTTCTGTCTTTTTTTTCGATGTATTTTTTTATTTCTTAATATTAAAAAAAATTTAAGTTATAATCTTAAATTTTAAAATTTAAACCCTAAACTATAAAAATACACCTTAGACCTAATATTCTAAGGATTAATATCTTATACACAGGCAGTGGAAATTAAAAGTTTACATAATCGCCTTAATTTTAGGGTATAGGGAGTTAGTTTAGGTTTAGGGGTTTAGGTGTAAGAGTTTAGAATTTAGAGATAGTTGTTTCGATTTAGGGTTTAGGGTTATAATTTAAGGTTTATAGGTTAAAACCTAAACCCTCACCATATTACCCTAAAAACTAAACCTTAACCTATAAACCATAAATTATAACCCTAAACCTTAAATTGAAACAAATATCCTTAAATTCTAATCTCTTGCACCTAAACCCCTAAACCATATACCCTAAACTAACTCCATATACTCTAAAACTAAGGCGCTTGTGGAAACTGAAAATTTTCACCGCCTGTGTATAGAATATTTATCCATATTCTAAATCCTAATCTTAATTCCTAACCTTAAACCTTAACATTAAATCCTAAATATATTTTTTAGTATGAAAACATAAAATAAAAGCACCAAAAACAGAAGAAGAAAAATCTATATTTAATGAATTAACGCTTAAACTAAATTAATATCACCTTACCTGGCTGATCCCATATTCCATATCTGCATTAAGATGATCGTACTATAGAATTATACACAACATAAAAATATTTTTTTATAAATATACACAAGATAAATTCATTAACGTTAAATATACAATATAAAAACACGAGTTTAAATCGTTATGTTTACATAGTATATACATATTGTCAAAAGGTTAAGAATATTTCTGAACAGATATTACTTTGTAATTATCTTTAGACAATTCAAAAAAATACAATATAAAATTTATTTATTTATACATTACTAATATGATTTTTTTTAATTCTACCTGAATTTAAAATTAATAAATATTTTAATATGTGTCAATTGTCTAAGTGGTCAAGGATATATGTTACCTTATCTTATATGGCTTCTGATCTCAAGTATATATTTACCTTAAAAATATAATTATCTCTATATTGAATAAAATATTTAATAAATATTATTTTTACCAAAAACACTCATCTCGAATTCACAAATGTAACGGTGGTTGAAACTTGCCAGCACTAAATACAAACATCGAAAAATTCAAATCCATAACATGCAATTATTATGCTTTCACTATTTTTTTCTTTTCTAGTTTCCAATGATTAGTCCTGATTAATTTAGACAACTCGCATCACACACCTGATTTTAGTGGGTAAATCTCTTAGCGGAGATTTTTTATATACACAACGCCTCAAACCCGAAACCTGCTTAAGCAATGGGTGAATCTTCCGGCGAGAATTTTTTGTATACACAACGCCTCGAACCTAAGACTTGCTTAAGCAATACCAAGCTGCTTACCACTTGGACCAACCCGTTGATTTATACTTTCACTATTTGAACTTGACTCAATTTATCTTTTTTAATATTTTATTTTAACTTTTTTTCTCATGTCTAAAATTATTATCCTTTCACTATTTGAACTTGACTCAATTAAATATAAATTGGTTTACAGCTAAACCCTATGTCCATAAATGAAAAACAAATATGGCCAAGGTTGCCCATGCCAACGGTGATACAATTTTCTATTATTTTTTCATTAATTTTTTTAGAATATTTATTTTTAACATATAGTTTGATACAAATGTCTATGCTACTTAGATTTTTCTTTACCTATAAATTAAAAAGATAATTAACGCTTAAGTATAGTCGAGTTCACGCATATTGTACTAACAACGTATCAATCGAGTTAAACTCAATAAGAAAAAAATTAAAAAAAATTATTTTAAGACACAAAACTAATATAGTATAATGGCATTATGTGTTTCATAAATAAAAAATGTGCATGGTATGCTTGAACTTTATTCAAGTTAAAAATTAAAAAGATACTACTATGAATCCACATTAAAAATACTAAAAATAAAGTATCAATTTTTAACTAAATATAATTTAATATAACGAAATATACAAATAAACGATTTATCAAATTTAATAGTTAGTTGAACTGATTGAGTATACATTTGTTAAATGCACTATTTAGAATTATTGCATAATTCTTTAAAAATGTCATTTTTTTGAATAAGGGTACCATCTGAGCATATTATTAATCAAAAAAGAAAATAAAACTAAAGCCACGTGGTAACAACACTGACCACTTGTCTGAAGAAACCAAAAGACACGGCAAACCCAAACAAGACTAAGAAAACAACGCGAAAACAAAAGAAATGAGAAAACCAAAACCAGAGAAAAGAAAAACTAAAAGCTAGGTTATGCACTCAAATGATCCAAATCGTCGATTTAGAAGCTGTAAAAGCTTGTTGTAGATCGAATCGAGATGATGAAAGGCTTTCCAGCAAAAGCCCTAAGAAAAAAACAACCGTCTACGGCGGATCGAGCCACCTACGGTCTGAGTCCGCCACCGTCTGGACTGCTAACGGTGCCTCCTCCAGCCAATAACCATCTGTGGTGGCCGATCGTCCCTCCCGAGCCATTGCATGGGCTGTCAGATTTCCTTGTCGGCCGGTGAACGAGAAGCTACAGCTGCGAAATCGACCGGAGAGGGCTTGTGCTTCAGCGATGAGGAGCCGAATCGTCGAAAGGTCAGTATTCAAAGATTGTAGCTTTTATATAACTGACCTTGAATCTCCTTCCACTATTATGTCTAAACACCCAATTTCCTCTGCAAATTGCATGCCTTGGACCACTGCAAGTGCCTCCGCTTCAAAGACTGTTGCGACGCGAGGATTAAGTCGGTAAGCAGCTCCGATAAGTTCCCCTTTAAAGTTTCGAATAATAATCCCAGAAATTGCCTTCGATTCTGTTGCTAGGAAACATGCATCAACATTAATCTTTAAATGTGTTTCAGGAGGTGCTAACCAATTGGTGTTAACTCGAACATTTGAATGCGTAAGTCCAGCTGTTGTCAAGCTTATTTCAGCAACATAGCCCCTAATAAAATTCACCACTTCAGCCGCTGATTGGGTAACACCTTCGTTTACAAATTTATTCCTTGCGTACCATATTGCCCAGACTGTGATTATAATTTCTGATTGCTTGTGATCTGAAAATTGTCTTAGCATCCATAACAACCAATTCTGAAATTGATACTGCATTACCTGATTAGGCCAAGAGTAACCAAGCATATGTCGTATTTGTAAATTAAATTCACATTTGAAACTGGCATGTGCATTGTCTTCAATTTGATCTTGACATCGTGGACATTTTGGTGATTGACTGATATGCTTTATAAATAAATTTTGCATAGTTGGAAGATAATTCCAACTAAACTTTCAGTATAGTATCTTCGTTTTAGAAAGGCAATTAGCAGACCATAACTGTTTGAACATAGATGAATGATCTTGATCCAATTCTCCTCTTGAAGTAAGCATCCTATAGGCACTTCGGGCTGAATAGTGTCTCGAAAGTTCACCAATCCAGAAAACAGTGTCTATAGTAGGCGTAAGAGGCAGCCTTATAGACAATATATCAGTAGTATCTTCAGGTGAAAATAAAGTAGAAATTAAATCTTCATTCCACTGAAATTCTGTAGGAGAAAATAGATCTGAGACTCTAGTTAAACCAGGAATAGCTGATGTAGATACCTTTCGTTGCGGATATCCTGGTAGCCAAAAATCATTCCATATATTAATGGAATCACCACACCCAATAGCCCATTTGCAGCCCTTCTCCAACAGTCCCCGGGAACTCCAAATACTTTTCCACATGTATGAAGGATTAGATCCCAAAGGGGCATGCATAAAATCTTGACACTGAAAGTATTTCGACCGTAACAATCTCGCAACTAAAGAGGTCGGTCTTTGAATAATTCTCCAGCCCTGTTTTGCTAAGAGCGCAATATTAAATCTGCCCATGTCTCAAAATCCTAGTCCACCCTCCTCCTTAGATTCGCATAAGTTCTCCCAAGTGCACCAATGTATTCCCCTCTTTGTACTCGAATTTTGCCACCAAAATCGAGAAAAAATAGATTCAAGTTCCTTACAAAAGCTCTTTGGGAATAAGAAACATGACATTGTAAATACCGGGATCGATTGCAAGACTGACTTGATAAAAACTTCTTTACCTCCCATAGACAAAGGTTGAATATCCCAACTCTGTAGCTTTTGTATACAACGATCTTTTAGGTACGCAAGAGATAACTTCTTGTTACGCCCTATAATGGATGGCAAACCAAGATATTTCTCCGGATTTCCTTGGATTGTAACACCAAAAATTCTGCAAACATCTTGTATGTTGCTATCAATGACATTAGATGAAAAGAATAGGTTGGACTTATCAAAATTCACAAGCTGACCAGAGCACCATGAATATGTAGTCAGAACAGTCTGTAAGCACATTGCCCCTTGTGATGTTGCTTCGCCAAATAAAATACTATCATCTGCAAATAATAAGTGGGAGATAAAGGGTGCTCTCCGATTGATTCTAACTCCCAACAATGAATGCTGTTGTGAAACAGTCCGTAATAATGCAGATAACCCTTCACTACAGATTAGGAAAAGATAAGGACTAATTGGGTCTCCTTGTCGTATTCCTCTACTCGGCTGAAATGTTGGGCCAATACAATCATTCGCAATAACAGAGTAGGAGACTGAAGTGATACATCTCATTAAATTCTCCACCCACTTTCCTGCAAAACCCATTTTATGTAGCATTTGTTCCAGAAAACCCCACTCCACCCTATCATAGGCTTTACTCATATCTAATTTTAAAGCAAATGTTCCCTTTCTACCAGTCCTTCTATTCTTCAAAGAATGTAGGATTTCATATGCCAGAATTATATTGTCAGAAATTAATCGACCAGAAAGGAAAGCACTCTGAGCCTCATCTATACAAAATTGTAAAGCAGATTGCATACGTGTTGCCATCATTTCGGAAATGATCTTATATAACACATTACACAATGCAATTGGGCGAAATTGAGTCATCACCTTAGCATCTGAAACTTTAGGAATCAGCACAATATGAGTCTGATTAATTGAGTGAAGAGGCGCATCCCCCTGGATCGTCGATATACAAAAATCAGCAACATCAACTCCTACTATGTGCCAAAAGCGCTGATAAAAAATTGCTCCCAAACCATCTTCACCCGAGGCTTTTAACGGTCCCATCGACTGAACTGCTTGGTGAACTTCTTCTACTGTAAACACTTTCAATAAATCAGCATTCATTTCCGCGGACACACAATTATCTACACCTTGTAGAATTTCATCTGGGCTAGAAGGTTCAGATGAGCAGAAAATGTCCTGAAAATAGTTTGTCGCCACCCGAATTATATCTTCATTCTCCTCAACCAAATTGTTGTTCGAATCAGCAAGGGATGATATCCGATTTTTCCGTTTTCTGCGAGAAGCATGGTGATGAAAAAATCGAGTATTTTTGTCACCCGAACGCAATCAGTTAGCTCTTGCCCTTTGCTCCCAGTAGATTTCCTCCCGATCAGCCTCCATATTCATTGCCAATTTAACATTAGTAATTTCCTCTATGTTTCATCATTCAGGTAGGTAGCCATAAGATGCGATAATCTCCGCTGCAAATCAGACTTAGTAATTTTTCTTTCTTTCCGTACCCTCTTAAACCATACTTCCAAACCATGACTTAATTGCTGCAATCAATTAGGCACTGATCCAGTAGATATTTCCCATAATCTTCTCACTTCTTCCTCACACGAATTTTCCAGTAACCAAGATGCCTCAAACCGAAAGTGGGAAACGAGACTTGCAGTTCGCTGTCTGTTATCAGTGTTGAGTAACAACGGACAATGATCAGAAATTGAATGGTACATATGACTCAAATTAAAATGAGGGAATAAGCTCCACCATGCATTATTACCCACTCATCGATCAAGTCTCTCCCGAATATTAGTTGCTTCAAATTTTCCTTTTTCCCATGTATACCATGGACCTGAGTAACCAATATCCTCTAATGAACAGTCATTTAAAACCCGTGCAAAGCTGTCCATTTGACGCTGATTTTGGACTCATCCTCCACTTTTTTCTGAAGCAAACAACAATTCATTGAAATCACCAATAACCAACCAAGGTAAATCTCCAGTATCATTTAATTGTCGTAGTAAATTTTAAGAATTCTCCTGATTCCTCTCTTCAGGGGCTCCATAAAAACCAGTGCAGCGCCACGTAAAACCATCAATATCCTCAGTAAACAGAACATCTATATGTCTATCCGAAAACGATCGAAGTGTAACAGAATAATTCATCTTCCACCCAAGTGATAATCCGCCACTTCTACCCCTAGCACTAACATCAATACCATTATTAAAACCACAAAACTTCCTCAACTTCAACATTCTACTGTTTTCTAATTTAGTCTCGATTAAAAATATAACCGAGGGGTTGACATCCTTCAGGTAATTCCTGAGGCGTCTAGTCGTCCGAGACTTTCCCAAGCCGCGGACGTTCCAGCTTAGGATTTTCATTGGACCCGGCTGGCCATCTCTATAAGGCCTGTCGATACATTAGCTTGTTCCCCATTCGAATCATTCAATGAAACTCCTGAGGTAGTAGAAGAAGTTCGTAATCTTTTTGATCCATCAGGTATTGGATCAATTGTCTCCTCATCCTGATGAGTCATAACAATATCATATCCCCCTTGCACTCCAACAACAATCTGATCTGCCACCATTGAATTAACCCTTGAAACACTTGCATTCTGTTTTGTGCCCAAATTACTAGTATCAGTACGCGTCACTCCAGAATCATTTACACCTGTTGTAGCCTCAGGTGGTACAATAGCATCCTTAAAAACAGCCTCTTTTGCAGTAGTATCTGTTTTTAACAGTGAAATATCTTCCCTTAGCCATCGACTTGTTGGGGTAGCCATAATTCGCCTTGTTGGAGCCCGAAGGCTTAAATCCCAACCAAACACAATGTCTTTACTCTCCACTGTCAAACGTACTGGACAGAAACTTTCTCCATGCCCCATCTTTCCACAGATAAAACAAAATAAAGATAATTTCTCATATTCAAATCGTACATAAACACCCTCCCCTCCGCGAACTGCCATTTTTTTCTCATTTTAAAATAGTTTTAATATTATTTTCAATATTTTATTACATAAAATTTATAAATAAAAAATTGTGAAATCGCATTGCTGGTAACTGTGAACCCTACATAGGGATGTTCATGGGTCAGGCTGGGTCAGATTTTGGTCAATCCACACCTGACCTAAAAATTTAACACCTCTATCCAAACCCAACTTAACATTTTATGATGTTTCACCCGACCCGAACACAAACTCGAATTCTAGAGTAAAACTTGAACTCGACCCAACCCAACATAAATAAAAAAAAATTGCCAATTATTATTATTATTCGATAAAAATAAAGAGCTAATTGTAAAAATACAAATAGAGATTGATCATTATAATAAATATTCTATTTTTATTAGAAAAATAGGGAGATAATTAAAATATATATATATAAAGAGAGAGGCATTGTAGCAATTATACCTAAATATTTATAATAAAATTAAATTATTATCCCGGGCCGAGTAGAGTATTTTTCACCTTAAACTCAAATTCGGCCTCATCTTAAATAAATCAGACCTGAACCGAACCCAAACTCAAAATTTTCTTTAAAAACTCAACCCTATAGGATCGAGTCGGGTTGGAACTCATTGAACGTGGGTCAAATGGCCAACCCTACCCCTACACCAACAACCATGTGTCGATTATCACGACTTGTGAACATATCTCGCGAGCGATCACCAACGACCATGTGTTGATTACCACGGCTCGTGAACATACCTCGCAAGTGATCGTGGTTTCATTTGATGACAAACCATTCTAGAACATTACTTCTTAAGACGTCCAATCACAAGATAACGACAACTCTTAATCGACACATGTCTAAACTCTTATAAATACTCATACAACTGAGAGAAAGGATACGATAATCACGAGATACTAAAAAACCATACCCAAAATAGATTAAAACTATCTTTGACCATCCAAATAATCATCTCTCCGCCATCTGCCGCCGCCGTTGTTTACTTTAACGATCAACACACAATTAAACCATGTGTCTCCGCCATTGAATGCACCCATAATTGATGTTGATGTTCAAAATTGAAATGTAATGTTCCTTTAATTAATTGAATATTTCCTTTCTGAAATATTTACAACGAAGAGTTTATTTTTGTCATTTTTATAATTTCATATACCAATATGTGTAAAACTCTAAATCAATTCAATATTATACCTTTTCACATGTGTTAAAAGTTTATTTTTAACATCAAATGAATACATAAAATATTTCTAATTTACTCAAAACTCGAGATGAATGAATAATACAAAAAACACAGAATAAATTTATTAGATTAATCGAATAATGGTTAATAAAATTGCATTGAATAATTTGATTTTGGATTATAGGCATTTTATTAAGCTGACTTTTATATAAATGTAAAGAAGAAAATAATAATTAATTGAAGCTCATATGATGTGCCTGGAAATGAAGGGACAGTGCATGAGGGAGATAGATATGTTTATCCATCCCATCTGCCCTATTTTTCAACTACTCTCATTCAATATTCATATCATTAGACTCTTTCTTTCAATATATAAATTTAAGAAGTTAGACTTTTTTTTATAATAATTTAGGTTAAGTTTTTTCGTGATTTTTGACAAGTTTCGATACTTATAAAATAAATTTCGATACTTGCTTTTTTTATATAACATTTTAGGTTATTGGACAAAATGTCTATACTTGTTTTGTAAGTATCGAAACTTGTCAAAAATTATGAGAAAAAACCAGCATAATATGTTATCTAAAAGTCTAACATTTTAAGTTTTTAGACAAGTTCAAAAATTTGTCGTCTTTTAGCCGCACACCAGACTCGCCCATGAAATAATCAAAACTTATTATTAGAACCCAACAAGTGATTCTAGTGAAAAAAATAATTGTATTCATCTAAAGAGATTCAGGTCCAAATTATTTTACCTGCAAAATATGTATTGCCAAAAGGTCAAGAATACATATAAATAGATACTACATTATAATCGCCTTAACACCACTTAAAAAACAACAACTTCTTCTTCTTATCCACCCTTCTAAGATATGATCAATTGACTCGACCTTAATCATTTATTAGTAGTTGTACTACTACGTGTACTAGAATACAATTAATTAATTTTTTTATAGTTAAATTTGAATATATTTATATAGGATAAAAATTATTTATACTTTTTTAATGTTTCTACTTATGGCCCAACAATAAAAAATAAGGGTGTTCAAAAACACCTGGTCCGAACTACCCGACTCGCCGACCTGTCTACCCAATTAAAATTTACAAGGTATTTATTTTAAAATACACAAATTTTTCGGGCAAGGTACCTGACCCGCAATTTTTTCCGGGTAGTTAGGCCGGGTCAGGGCCATGATTTTTCTATAACCGAATACTCGACCCGACCCGCTAATTTTAATATTTATATATTTTATATTTTAAATTCTATTTTCATTTTATGTTTCCTATTATTTTTCCTTAAAATTAATTTTAAATCCCTAACTTCTTTTTATACTTGTATTATATACTTTTAAGTTTAAAAATTTTTGAAAAAATATTTATAATAATTTATCAGTATGAGAGTCGGAAGAAAAATCATGATCGAGATTAATATTTTTAATACCTTCTTTTTCGATAAACTTTAATATATATACATATATCCAAATATTTATCTGTTAAAACTAACCTCAAATCAATAATTTTTGTGTTTGAAATATGTATGTATATATATATATATATATCATGAAATTTTATGTGTTTCCTATGTATTTTTTTAAATAGATTTAAAAAATATATAAAAAATAAACCGGGTACCCGAATTTTGCTAGTACCCGATTCTTATGGATCGGGTCACGGGCTGACTTTTAGGTACCCGAAAATTCTGGGTACCCGATATTTAGAGTACCCGAAAATCCGGGTACCCGCATATGAACACCCCTACTAAAAAATACTATAAAATTAAATTTTAAGTCATAACACTAAATTTTAAACCCTATACCCTAAAATAAACCCTACCCTAAATTTCATAAACCCTAACCTAAAACCCTAAATCTTAAACCTAATTTTAAGCGTGAGAGCATAAATAGGAGCACCGAAAAGGAGCAGAATTCTAATCCATCTTATACTATTCAATTATATTTAATTGTCAAAAAATTAAATTATGTTCGTAAAATATATAGTACTCTTAAAGAAAAAAATCATATTTAAGTTTTGACAACAATATTGTTAGAAAATAGGGTAAACTACATAAATGGTCACTGAACTTTTAGGGTAGATTTATTTTGGTCACCGTACTTTTAAAATATTCGATAAGGTCACCCAACTTTTAGTTCAATTTCAATTTTAATATAGTCACCGAATTTTTAGTTCGCTTTCAATATGGTCCCTCCCGTTACCTTCCGTTAAAAGATGACGTTAGTTTTCGGTTGTGATAAAAGTGTAAAACAACTAGAAAGTCAAAAATTGAAAGTTCACACATATTAATTCTACCATAGCCAAAACTTAAAAAAATCAGAAGGGTATCAAAATCATTAGACTATACGATATTGCAATATATAACATTTAGAAATATTATATATACTAGATATGATCAGTTTATCAATTTTGCTTAAAACTGTGAACCATAATCGAATCAAAATTATTTATTTTAAAAATTTGTACAGAGATCGGGTTCAATTAATCCTTAAAAACTATTTTGGTTATTTGCTAAATTCAAATTATTCAATTCTCAATATTATATTGTACCAATTAAATCGGATAATCGATTGACCGGTTAATTGGAATATTTGATTCGAGTAATAATTTTTTACTTTGCTTATTAAAATATCAAATATGGTAATATCGTAAATTTAATAAGCAAAGTAAAAAAAAATCATTACCCGAATTTTTGTATTTGTATAATCATGTCATTTGAGAATGACCAAAATATGAACGATTCGAAAGTTAAGTTATTAAATTGATTTTTTAACTCTGGTGACCAAAATAGGAGTGAGAAGAATGTTGAGCGATGATTGATGTAGTTTACCCAATTTTTTATTAAGGAAAAACAAAAACTAACGTCAGCTTTTAACGGAAGGTAACGGGAGGGACCGTATTGAAAGCGAACTAAAAGTTCGGTGACTATATTGAAATTGAACTAAAAGTTGGATGACCTTATTGAATATTTTAAAAGTACGGTGACCAAAATGAATCTGCCCTAGAAGTTTGGTGACTATATTGAAATCAAACTAAAAGTTGAGTGACCTTATCGAATATTTCAAAAGTACGGTGACCAAAATGAATCTGTCCTAAAAGTTCGGTGACCATTTATGTAGTTTACCCTTATTTAAATTAAAAATGTGAGAGTTTATTAAATATATAATCAAGTAGGGTTGAACTAGGACTGTAAATGAACCGAGCTTAAATTAATAAGGTATTGTTTGTGTTCGTTTATTTATATTTGAACGTGTTCATATTCGGTTCGTTTATATTTTTAAAATCATGTTTGTGTTCATTTATTTGTCTTTGATGGTGTTCGTGTTCGCTTGTTTAATGTTTAAATTAATTTGAAAAAATTGTTTGATTTAAGGCGGGTATCACGGGATCTGTTGTCGGTTAGCTTTTGAATTAATTTTGTTTAGATTTTTTTTACAGTAAAGTGAACATATCCATATAATGTTCGTGAACATATTCATTTATATGACCGCTAACATGTTCATTTATATGTTCGCCTAATGGTAAAATTACACTACTAGTCTTTAAGCTCGTTAGCTTCACAGTTTAAACTCAAAAGTTTATCACGTATTGTAACACCCTATAAAAAAAGGTGAGGGTGTGGAGGCTCGAACCCGAGACCTCAGCCCTAACCACCCTACATGCTAACCAATTGAGCCAAGTGCTCTCTTCTGTCAAGTATTACCAAAAGTAATATTTGTTCGTTAAATTAAGAAGTTATTTGAATTATATTAAATTTGATTCAGATGTTTCACCTACCGGGAATGAAAGGCCATTTTTTTAAGTTCGAGAAGCATCCATCTCCCAAACGCTCCTACCTACCCCGATCGGCCACCGTGCTTCCCCCTCCACGTCGCTCCGTGTGCAACACCGCCGCCACCGGCGTGTGCGCCGTTCTTCTCTGAGTTCGTTCCCGGTAGTCACTCGCCCAACCTCCGCCGCCATCGTCGTGATTTGAGGGTTGAAAGTTAGACGAACCCTACCCTAATCTTCGTCAGATTCTAACTGTCGTTTAAGCCTCCATCAGCCGTCCGTTCGGTGTGTTGTTGCCACCACCATGCTCCCCTCGTCGTGCCGTGCAAAACCCCTATAACCTCGGGTCTAACCGACGCCGGCGAGGCCTCCATCGGAGCTACGCATTTTTCCGGCCATCGTGGGTCTTTTTAGAATCACGGCTAAAAGTGTCACCGGAAACTTTTTCGACAGCTTCCGACGACCAGAAAATTTGGGTAAGTGAACCAGGTCCAAACCGGTCTGACCTGGTCGGAACCGGCTGGACCGGTTGAACCGGTCAGCTCGGTCAAGCCCGTCCGACCCGACCCGTCAACCTGAGTCCGACCCGACCCGTCAACCCGAGTCAACTCATCCGAGTCAGCCGAGTTAACTCGTCTGAGTCAGTCCGAGTCAACTCAGTTGACCCTTGTTGACTGTTGACGTCAGCATTGACTTTGACCAGTTGACTCTGACCCTGTTGACCGTTGACCTGCTGGCGTCAGCGTTGACTTTGACCGTTGACCAAAAAGTCAAATTTTCCGAAAACTCATGTTTTATGTTTTTTTGACACCCGAGTCCATTTTTGAAGCCTGTTTTGCAAAATTCTGACCCGAAGGCCTCCGAATCTGACCTTGAACCCGAAAGTGTTTGTGTGTCTAATTTTGTTAAGAGCTCTTTGGATAAGGACTGAAATGTGAATCTATGTTGTTGAAGGTATCAAAGTATCCTTGAAATTGAGATGTTGAGAGTCGTCAAATCTTGGGATCGAGTGCGATCGAATGAGGTGTCATGAATCAACCGTTGTAGCTCGGAACTAAGGTAATACATTACTACCTCTTGCATGCTTTTGCAACATGTTGGTATTCAGTTAATGTTTACACGATCATGCTTGAGCATATGATTATTTCTGATTACGTCGATCAATTATGAAATAAGAATGTTAATGGCCAAGGCAAATATTCGCATAATAGGTTTGATAAATTGAAAGGACTTTCGAGTTCAGTAAACAATTAATAAAAAAGGTTAATCTCTAAGTCTGATTATTTTGGCTAATGAATTACGAAAAAGCCCTCGATATATGAAATTGACTAAAATACCCCTATTAATGAGTGTGGTTTGAGAATCTACACTAGATCCGGTAAAACAACCGAACCTTCTGAAAATCTTGAAGTTTCCTTGGGAAGTTATGGTAGCGAGGCTTCACGTTCGAGTCTGTAAATTGCTCAGATTCCTTTTTTGAGATTGAATATTCTCTGAAGACAATTGCGAGAAAACAATTGTATGTTTGGATTAGACAAAGCCGCGTAAATTGCTGAATTGATCGAGATGACTGAAATGTTTGGTAATACTGATAAAGTTGAATCGGTCGGAATATCCATAATGATTAAAAAGAATAATGTATCCTCGGCGCCAATTGTCAAATTAATTGAAATGACAAATATACCCTCGATATCGGAAAGGATTGAATAGTTAGAACGACCGAAAGGCTCAAAATTTGTTTTGGAACACCTTCATATATGAAGCATCCGAAATATCTGTGAATGTTGAAATGACCGAAGCTAACTCCAAAATTGGAATAAGGAATACCAGTAAAGCTAGACAATATAACAACTCTAAAGTGGTAATTCACGGTCCGTGTTTGTTGGCTGTTTCTGATACTATCCTAATTTTGGAAAGATACCATGTGACGACATGTTCGGGTTATTTGGAGAAAGTACTCAGCTATTGGTAAGAGCAACATGTTTCCTCAAAAAGATAAATTCGATGCTATGGAACGAGTTCGGGGGTTATATGCATGTTCAGGAATTTGGAAAATTACCGCTTGGATACATGTTTGATCTCTCGTGGTAAGTTCAGTGGATGTAAGGTGAAGACGATCTGCTTTGTTGTTACGCTGTAATCAGTTTTGGAAATGAATGCTTAAGATGTACTTATCTGATTATATTTCAAACTATGTGTTATCGGTTTCAATTAGTTCAGAGGGACTCGAAAGCTTGATGAGCAATTAGAATTCCTAAATTCTGTGCATCACCATTTATACCTTGTTGGTTCAGCTTACCAAATTACCCTCTGAAGGCCGGAATGCCCAACAATACCCTCGTAAGCTTTAGCGATCGAATCACTCTCGATATATCTGAAATCCTAATGATTTTGATGCATCAACTTTTGATGTTAATTCGATCTGTCTTACCAAACTCCCCTATTCGTAGGGACCTCGTTCTGAAATCAGTCTAAATTCGTCAAGTGTCATCTTTCTGATATCTATCGAGTACCTATAAGAAATGAATTAGGCCATAAAGCGTGTACCCTGTATCTGTAATTACTTTCTGTTCTAAATCAAGGCAATATGCTTAAAATTTAAAAGTATGATATTGTAATACGAAAAGAAAACAATTCTCTGATTTCTGACTTCTGTTATGAAAAATATATCTGATATATGACATTGAATACGAAATAATGATAATGATAATAAAATAAATTTGATACATGTCTTCTGGTATAAAAGTATATTTAATATTTATTTTCTGCTATATTGTCTTCTGAATATAAATTGAAATCATCTGTGGTATATTATCTAGATATGAATGATGATCTGTAGGCTCAGCGCTGATAAGTCCTTCTGTACCTAAGCTCCTACGCCCAATGGGCCTAGGGTAAGCCTTTCTGTTAAGCTCCTATGCCCACGGGCCTAGGGTAAGTCTTTCTGGACCTAAGGTATCCCCTTAGGTAGGCTGCTACGCCTCAGGCCTAGGGTAAGACCTTCTGTATGCAATTCAGGTGGAATTGCATTTTGGGGTTCGGTTGGAGGATAGTTAAGTAAGTTAATAAAACTTTCTGACCTCTTCTTACATATGCCCTACTAAATTAATGTATTAAAGTTGAACGCTCAGTAAACTTACAATTCGCGTTTAATGAACCACTTTGAACTCCTTAATTCAACTTCTGAAATTTGAATCTCTGCTTTAGACTCACATCTTGAGTTCGGATGATCTAATAAAGAACAACTTTGTTACCTTCTAGTATAATGCTCCTCTGAAATCTCGAATCGAAATTTGAGCTTATCGTTACCTAGTTTTTCATGACAGTGTTAAGCTTGCCTTACCTGCTTGTGCTTTTAGCATCCCTTGGTAGTTTGTATTACTGAGCTTTTCAAAGCTCACGTTGTTTTTACCATCACAGGTTAGAAGATCGACCATGTCGCAGCTGTCAACATCAGTATGAAGTTTCTTCGGTTTGCTTGCGGAGTATGGTATCTATGTAATTAGGGGGCATGTATGTCACATCTTGATTCACATTCGAGTCTAAAACTTGTTTTAGCAATTTGTATCATAGTTTTTATTTTGTAGTTTAAATATTTTTTGGAATTGTATTCTAATTCAAAATTTGATTTATGATTTTAAATGGTTAACGATTTGTTTATTTGAAATTTTAATGTGGGTCGCTCTTGTGACCCTAATGTGACTTCCTAGGATTCGTTGTAACGCATAGGCGAGTCTAGGGGGTTACATTTAGTGGTATTAGAGCTTAGAGTTGTGTCTTTCTGGGTAGATCGGCCGATCGTCTGTCATAGGGTGTTTGGTATGTGCATGCCCCTAGATTATGACTGTACTCCACCAAGCCGGGACTCTGATGTCGAATTCTTTTTCTGAAATATTTGAATCTAAGCTTTCTGTCCGCTGTATCTTGAATCGTAATGACAAGGAATGTCTGTAACATTCGTCTGTGAATTGGATTAACTTAATGGATTTGAATCTGAGATAGTTCATACATGTGAAATTGAAGAATCAAAAATTGATTAAGAGTAAATGTTGATCATGTGAGGTAACATATATAAGATTTCACGTAATGTTATTCGGTGATGATGATTATATTTGAGAATATTCTGATGGAAACTTGATAAAAGTATTATGAATTTGTAAGAAAGGTGTCAGTGAGCGTGAAGGAAGTGAAAATCCTGTTGTGATTCTATTATACACGAAAGAAATAGTTGTCTGAATATTACGATGAAGGTAAGTGATACCCATTAAAGACCTTAGTCATGTTCGATCAGTACGAAGAAACACATCCCCTGGAAGATGTGGTTTGGTGTAACGTTATATATCATCTCTGAATGAAATTTGATGTTTACATCCTGATTCTAGGAGTCGTTGTTGGAGTCTTAGAGTGCTTGTTTGAACTGTAGTTGCAGTTTTTCATCTGAAAGTTGATGGTCAACCTAGAAGAGTAACTCAGACTCTGGAAGATATACCTTTGTGTGGTATGATTAACTTCTGTGGTAGATCAGAATGCCTCATATCCTTGTCTGAGACCGTTTTTAATAAAAGTTATGAGACAAATGTTTGTTTTGTATTATATGAAGTTTGGTATGAATTCAAATGTTATATTCTGATTAACTGGTCTGAAATGTATGATAGGATGATTGTTGGTCCAAAGTCAATTTGAGTTACTGAGGACACGACCAAATTGGTCTGTGACAAAAAAAAATCATGAGAAGCAAGTATACTCTAAAGGATGAGTTTCAGTACAAGTATGGATGAAAGAGTAGTTTCTGTATTTTTCCCTCAACTCTGATAAATTTCGAGGACAAAATTTTTCTTAAGGGGGGGGGGGGGGAGAGTTGTAACACCCTATAAAAAAAAAGGTGAGGGTGTGAAGGCTCGAACCCGAGACCTCAGCCCTAACCACCCTACATGCTAACCAATTGAGCCAAGTGCTCTCTTCTGTCAAGTATTACCAAAAGTAATATTTGTTCGTTAAATTAAGAAGTTATTTGAATTAGATTAAATCTGATTCAGATGTTTCACCTACCGGGAATGAAAGGCCATTTTTTTAAGTTCGAGAAGCATCCATCTCCCAAACGCTCCTACCTACCCCGATCGGCCATCGTGCTTCCCCTCCACCGCCGCTTCGTGTGCAACACCGCCGCCACCAGCGTGTGCGCCGTTCTTCCCTGAGTTCGTTCTCTATAGTCACTCGCCCTACCTCCACCGCCATCGTCGAGATTTGAGGGTTGAAAGTTCGACGAACCCTACCCTAATCTTCGTCAAATTCTAACCGTCGTTTAAGCCTCCATCAGCCGTTCATTCGGTGTGCTGTTGCCACCACCATGCTCCCCTCGTCGTGCCGTGCAAAACCCCTATAACCTCGGGTCCAACCGACGCCGGCGAGGCCTCCATCGGAGCTACGCATTTTTCCAGTCATCGTGGGTCTTTTTAGAATCACAGCTAAAAGTGTCACCGGAAACTTTTCCGACAGCTTCCGGTGACCAGAAAATTTGGGTAAGTGAACCAGGTCCAAACCGGTCGGAACCGGCTGGACCAGTTGAACCGGTTAGCTTGGTCAAGTCCGTCCGACCCGACCCGTACGACCCGTCCGACCCGACCCGTCAACCTAAGTCCGACCCGACCCATCAACCCGAGTCAACTCGGCCGAGTCAGCCGAGTCAACTCAGTTGACCCTTGTTGACTGCTGACGTCAGCATTGACTTTGACCAGTTGACTCTGACCCCGTTGACCTGCTGACGTCAGCGTTGACTTTGACCGTTGACCAAAAAGTCAAATTTTCCGAAAACTTATATTTTATGTTTTTTTGACACCCGAGTCCGTTTTTTAAGCCCGTTTTGCAAAATTCTGACCCGAAGGCCTCCGAATCTGACCTTGAACCCGAAAGTGTTTGTGTGTCTAATTTTGTTAAGAGCTCTTTAGATAAGGACTAAAATGTGAATCTATGTTGTTGAAGGTATCAAAGTATCCTTGAAATTGAGATGTTGAGAGTCGTCAAATCTTGGGATCGAGTGCGATCGAATGAGGTGTCATGAATCAACCGTTGTAGCTCGGAACTAAGGTAATACATTACTATCTTTTGCATGCTTTTGCAACATGTTGGTATTCAGTTAATGTTTACACGATCATGCTTGAGCATATGATTATTTCTGATTACGTCGATCAATTATGAAATAAGAATGTTAATGGCCAAGGCAAATATTCGCATAATAGGTTTGATAAATTGAAAGGACTTTCGAGTTCAGTAAACAATTAATAAAAAAGGTTATCTCTAAGTCTGATTATTTTAGCTAATGAATTACGAAAAAGCCCTCGATATATGAAATTGACTTAAATACCCCTATTAATGAGTGTGGTCTGAGAATCTACACTAGATCCGGTAAAACAACCGAACCTTCTGAAAATCTTGAAGTTTCCTTGGGAAGTTATGGTAGCGAGGCTTCACGTTCGAGTCTGTAAATTGCTCAGATTCCTTTTTTGAGATTGAATATTCTCTAAAGACAATTGCGAGAAAACAATTGTATGTTTGGATTAGACAAAGCCGCGTAAATTGCTGAATTGATCGAGATGACTGAAATGTTTGGTAATACTGATAAAGTTGAATCGGTCGGAATATCCATAATGATTAAAAAGAATAATGTATCCTCGGCGCCAATTGTCAAATTAATTGAAATGACAAATATACCCTCGATATCAGAAAGGATTGAATAGTTAGAACGACCGAAAGGCTCAGAATTTGTTTTGGAACACCTTCAGATATGAAGCATCCGAAATATCTGCGAATGTTGAAATAACTGAAGCTAACTCCAAAATTGGAATAAGGAATACCAATAAAGCTAGACAATATAACAACTCTAAAGTGGTAATTCACGGTCCGTGTTTGTTGGCCGTTTCTGATACTATCCTAATTTTGGAAAGATACCATGTGACGACATGTTCGGGTTATTTGGAGAAAGTACTCAGCTATTGGTAAGAGCAACATGTTTCCTAAAAAAGATAAATTCGATGCTATGGAACGAGTTCGGGGGTTATATGCATGTTCAGGAATTTGGAAAATTACCGCTTGGATACATGTTTGATCTCTCGTGGTAAGTTCAGTGGATGTAAGGTGAAGACGATCTGCTTTGTTGTTACGTTGTAATCAGTTCTGGAAATGAATGCTTAAGATGTACTTATCTGATTATATTTCAAACTATGTGTTATCGGTTTCAATTAGTTCAGAGGGACTCGAAAGCTTGATGAGCAATTAGAATTCCTAAATTATGTGCATCACCGTTTATACCTTGTTGGTTCAACTTACGAAATTACCCTCCGAAGGCTGGAATGCCCAACAATACCCTCGTAAGCTTTAGCGATCGAATCACTCTCGATATATGTGAAATCCCAATGATTCTAATGCATCAACTTTCGATGTTAATTCGATCTGTCTTACCGAACTCCCCTATTCGTAGGGACCTCGTTCTGAAATCAATCTAAATGCGTCAAGTGTCATCTTTCTGATATCTATCGAGTACCTCAAAGAAATGAATTAGGCCATAAAGCGTGTACCCTGTATCTGTAATTACTTTCTGTTCTAAATCAAGGCAATATGCTTAAAATTTAAAATTATGATATTGTAATACGAAAGGAAAACAATTCTCTGATTTCTGACTTCTGTTATGAAAAATATATCTGATATATGACATTGAATACGAAATAATGATAATGATAATAAAATAAATTTGATACATGTCTTCTGGTATAAAAGTATATTTAATATTTATTTTCTGCTATATTGTCTTCTGAATATAAATTGAAATCATCTGTGGTATATTATCTAGATATGAATGATGATCTGTAGGCTCAGCGCTGATAAGTCCTTCTGTACCTAAGCTCCTACGCCCAATGGGCCTAGGGTAAGCCTTTCTGTTAAGCTCCTATGCCCACGGGCCTAGGGTAAGTCTTTCTGGACCTAAGGTATCCCCTTAGGTAGGCTCCTACGCCTTAGGCCTAGGGTAAGACCTTCTGTATGCAATTCAGGTGGAATTGCATTTTGGGGTTCGGTTGGAGGATAGTTAAGTAAGTTAATAAAACTTTCTGACCTCTTCTTACGTATGCCCTACTAAATTAATGTATTAAAGTTGAACGCTCAGTAAACTTACAATTCGCGTTTAATGAACCACTTTGAACTCCTTAATTCAACTTCTGAAATTTGAATCTCTTTTGAATCTCTGCTTTAGACTCACATCTTGACTTCAGATGATCTAATAAAGAACAACTTTGTTACCTTCTAGTATAATGCTCCTCTGAAATCTCGAATCGAAATTTGAGCTTATCGTTACCTAGTTTTTCATGACAGTGTTAAGCTTGCCTTACCTGCTTGTGCTTTTAGCATCCCTTGGTAGTTTGTATTACTGAGCTTTTCGAAGCTCACATTGTTTTTACCATCACAGGTTAGAAGATCGACCATGTCGCAGCTGTCAACATCGGTATGAAGTTTCTTCGGTTTGCTTGCGGAGTATGGTATTTGTGTAATTAGGGGGCATGTATAACTCATCTTGATTCACATTCGAGTCTAAAACTTGTTTTAGCAATTTGTATCATAGTTTTTATTTTGTAGTCTGAATATTTTCTGGAATTGTATTCTAATTCAAATTTTGATTTATGATTTTAAATGGTTAACGATTTGTTTATTTGAAATTTTAATGTGGGTCGCTCTTGTGACCCTAATGTGACTTCCTAGGATCCGTTGTAACGCATAGGCGGGTCTAGGGGGTTACACGTATACAATTTAGTCCATACATTTACCATTTTTTTCAAAATAAAATGTAATGAAAATAAAAGGAAAAGGAAAGCTAAGTAAATGAGCTTTTAAACGAGTTTATTTGTGTACATAAACGAACGGAATATACTTTTGTTCATGTTCGTTCGTTTTTTAAACTAACATAAAAAAATATTCATACTCGTTTATTTAGTTTAATAAACGAACGTTATAGGAACGGTCCTAACGGATCACTAATAATTCGTCGAACACTTTGTTCATTTACCCCTCTAGGTTGAACTAAAGAAGAATGAGCATGTAAACTCAAAATTATTGGTCTAATAATAGGCCCTTATACATTTAAATATTAGACAAATTAGGCCTTGCCTCATGAATTTTGAGTTTAAATACGTAATAAACTCTTGTATTTTTGAAATTTAATATTTTAGCCCCGCTAATATTCGATCCTAGCTCGGCCACTGCCGAGAAGAATATATATTTTTTTTACCTTCACATGGATTTAGATTTTCAATTACATTCTCCTTTGTCGTTAATGGTTTCTGGTAGTCAATTTCATCAGCAGAAGCAACAACAGGCCCAGCTCCAATATCAACAAAGATAAAACTCTTTTTATATATACTAATCGCTTCTCCATTTTCAACAGCTTGAACAGTTCAATTAGGTGGGTGATTTTTCTACTTTCTTTTTTACTTTCCTGGAAAATCTTTGCTTCTCAGTGCTTTATTTGATTCTGTTGTTTCATGTTAAGAATTAAGAAAGGCAGAGGATGAATCACTGCGTTCCCGATTTTGAAATGGAAGACGATTGTTTAATCCCTTCATCTTCTAGATTCAATCGCTCGAAAAAACCTTCCATGTAAGCTGCTAGTTTGCTGTTTTTTTCCTTTTTTTTTTTCAATTCTGATTCTTAGAATGAAAATTGTGTTTTGTTTAAGAACTGATGATGTTGTGAAACAGGCCAGAGGATGAAATCATGGAGCTGTTGTGGCAAAATGGTCAGGTTGTTGTGCAAAGTCAGAATCAAAGATCTTTGAAGAAACCACCGCCGTTCAAATTCCACGATGCCGTCCGATCATCGTCATCTCACCATCAGCAACAGCAATCCGTTACCGATCATCTCTTCATGCAAGAAGATGAAATAGCTTCATGGCCTCATGGATTCGACCACGATTTCTGTGCTGATCTCCGATATCCTTCCTCCTCCACCGCCGTCGCTCCTTGCGTTACCTCTATATCCACTCCTACTCCTCCACCACTCGGAAGAGTTCCTCAAGTTTTGGTATCGGCTATGGCGCCTGCTCCTCGGCTGCAGATACGGCCGGCGAGGAGGAACGAGTTGGAGTCGACGAGGATCCAGAGCTTCGTTAACTTCTCCAATCATAAAACGGCGAGGGCGGAGCAATCTAGGCCGTCGAATTCAAAGAGTGTAGCGAGGGAATCGACGGTCGTTGATTCCAGCGATACTCCGGCGATGGCTCCTGAATCGGGAGCCTCTCAAGCTATGCCGCGCAGCACCGAGGCAGCATCAGGCGGGGACGACGACAACAACAACAATGCCTGCGCTAACATGAACGACGCTGCAGCTGCGAACACGCAATCAGATGGTGTTAGCGTAGGTGCCAGCAAAGACAATTTAGCCACGTGCGAAGTCACGGTGACATCATCACCTGGCGCCTCCAGTGCCAGTGCCGAAGCGACGGCTCAAAAACCGGTTCAAGCTGAGGTCTGGAAGCGTAAAGGGAGAGAACCGGACGACGCCGACTGCCACAGCGAGGTTAGTTCATTGGAATTGCTTTTTCCCCCCTCTTTTGTCTCGGCTAACGTGCGCCGGGATGGGTGGTTAACACTTAACATCGTTTAACGTGAGCACCCCCTCTCTTCCTCACCTGGGCGTATAATTTCGAGATTGTACACGTGTCATAAACATCGAGTTAAAAAACGCCACGTGTTCTTTATGATCGTAGAAGTTAACACAAATTTTATTATAGCTAAGCTACAAAATAAGTGTTCAAACTATATATATTTTTTATAATAAGTGCCTAAAGTATTTATTTTATTAAAATAGATATTTAAAATTTTATTTTTTTATTGAAATATGTGCCTAATATATTTTTGTTGAAATATGTGTTTAATTTTTTTTTAAAGCTAAAATAAGGTGTTTCGGTTGACTTTAAAACAAGTTAAAAATAAAATTTTAGACACCTATTTCAGTTAAAGTTAAAATTTTAGATATTTATTTCAACTATAAAATACTTTAAACACCTATTATAAAAAAAATATAGTTTAAATACTTATTTTGTAGTTAAGCCTTTTATTATTAGAAGAGGGAGGAGGTTTACAGTCTAGTGATTTTTTAATAACCTTATTTATTTATTTTGAATTTTTAAATATTAGAGAATGGGTTTGGATTTAAAATAGGAAAATTGTTTGATTTAAGGCGGGTATCACGGGATTTGTTGTCGGTTAGCTTTTGAATTAATTTTGTTTAGATTTTTTTTTTCAATTGCTTAAAACATTCTCTACTGTTTAGCGGTTCTCGTTCAGCTTTATGTTATTCTAACTTCTTACGTTGAGTGCATTGGAATTCTGAAAAAAATAATAAGCCCTTTTGCAATCCTAGATACTAGGTTGTAGACAATTATTTAAGGAATAATCCAGTTAATCATTGATTATAAAGTATTAAACACGTGTTACTAATTATTTAATAATTTTGACACCTGGTGTCATAAAACATAGTACTTACTAAGGGTGAGCGTTCGATCGAGTTAAGTTGAGTAAAAAAAATTTGAGTTATTTGAGTTAACGCGTCATATTTTACAACTTAAATTTAATTAAATTTTTTTTCGATTCGAGTCGAGTTTATAAAATTCGAGTTGAGTTTTCGAGTTCCTATACAAATTTAATTGTAATTATTTATCATGTTATAATAAGGTTTGATTCTAATTTAAACGACTTTCTCTAATTATATAAAATATGCATATATATATATATATTTCTTCATATCATTTTTCACATGTATAAGTAAGATTTGTAATGTTATTTAATAAAAAATATCATCTAAACTTCTAAAATATATTTATAATATTATTTTTAAATAAGGAACTTTTGGGGATAAAGTATTGATGGGAGTATAAATGAGTCAACAAATTGATGTGAACAAAAAAATTTAAAAAAATAATTGAATAAAATGTAAAGTTAAAGGACTAATTTGTAAAAATAATATATTTCTTAAAAATATGAATTAATAGTGAATCATGTGATTTAATTTTGGTCAAAAATAGATTTTAAACAAAAAAGAAATTGAAGAAATAAAAAATCATTCAAAGTTGAGGGGCTAAATTGCAAAAAAAAAAATAATTTAAAAAATATGAATTAAAACTAAATAGGTATTCTACAATAGTTTAGGAGCATGAGGTTTAAATTTGGTCAAAATTGACTTAAAACAATGAGAAAACCATACAAAGTTAAGGGGTTGAATTGAAAAAATATGAAATTTATTTTTAAAAATATAAATAGAAGATAAATAAGTATTCTACTTTGGTTTTGGAATATGTGGTTCAAATTTGGTCAAAATGGACTTAAAATGGAAAAGTAATTGAAGAAAAATGGAATCATGGACTAAATCATAAAATTGTAAAATTTAATTTTTTGATTTTTCAATTTTTTGAGTTTGGTCACTTTCAACTCGATTCGAACTCGAAATTTTTTCGAGTTACTCGAACAACTCAAATAATTCGACTCGAATAATTTAAAATTGAAAAAAATCAATTTTTCGAGTCAAGTCGAGTTTTGCTCACCCCTAGTACTCGCTCCGTCCCTTAACAATGGTATCTTGTTGACTTTTTACATAGTTTTAGGAAGAAAAAAATTGTGTAAGAGAAGTGTTATAAAATAATTAAAAATATAATTTTATTATTAAAAAAGTTAAATTTTATTTTGTTGGAAAACTAAAAAGAGGGTAAAAAAGATGTGCCTGATAAAAGTCATTGAGTCTTTCAAATGGACAATTTAAAAAACAAAACAAATAAGTTTGAGACAAATGGAGTATCATTTAAGGTTACTGTTAGCAGCGAATGTACGTGGAAGGGTGGGTGGACCCGTGCCTGCCCTAAACATTTTAAAGTTTACCAATTTGACTTTGATTTTTAAAATTTTTGTGAATTAGTATTTAAAATTTTAAATTTTTTGTGACTAGTGCCCACTAAGGGTGGTCAAGATCGGGTACCCACCAATTTGTTTAGAATTGGTCTCGGTCCCGGTAACCACCATTTCTTAAAAATTAGAATCACTCCCGGTCTTGGTTAGACCGGATTCAAGATTTTAGGAACCGGTCCCGGTACTAGTGGGAGCCGGTACCAATATCGGGTACCCGGTCAATTAGTCTATTATTAATAAAATTTGAGCAGCAGAGGAATAAAATTCCAACCATTAATAATAATATTAAATAATAAAGTCAGAATATTGTAGGCTAGAAGGTTGAAGTCTTAAAATGAGTCATATTGATAATATTCATATATAAAAAGAAATAAAGGAGTGCCTCCAATTATTTCAAACCTTTTCAATGCCATTCGGTACCAGACCAGTACCAGGTACTAGTCTCGGTCTCATTGGGTACCCACCGGGTACCGGGTCCAAAAAATCAGGATCCAGTCCCGGTCCCGGTTGCAACAAAGACCTAAATTTTGGATCCAGTCCCGGTCCCACCGAAACCAATTTCGAGTAAAAATCTACCGGGTCCGAGACCGAGACCAGATAATCAAGTTTTTTGCCCACCCTAAAATTTTGAAATTTTTGTGATTTGTGCTTACCCTCAAAAATATTTATGGATTCACACTTGTTACTCTCCAACGTTATTATCCAATCCATATACTAGAATAAAATTAACAACACTTCATTTAGTATGCGAAAACACCAAACATATTGTGAACGATAAGAGTTAGTCCAGTCTGAAACTTTTTATGGTCTTAAGAACGCACAGCAGGTGCTTATGTCTTATTTTCTATGTTTATAGGTTGGGGAACCAAATTTAATTATGGAAACATCTATGTTCTTTTCTTCTTTTGAAAATGTGGGAGTGTTCATGTTGTTTCCTGTTTAATTACAGAAAGTTGAAAACCAAAACTATATGCAGAATATAGCCTTTAGTCTTGATGCTATTTCACAGGTTTCCTAGGTTCCCTAGTATAGGTTGAGATTCAGCCTCATGCTCTTTACTAACGCATTTTATTGTTGCTGAAGGATGCCGAGTTTGAATCCGCTGACACAAAGAAACAATCGCATCGATCCACGTCTACGAAAAGGTCTCGTGCTGCAGAGGTCCATAACCTCTCAGAGAGGGTCAGTATCTTCTTCTTCTTCTATGTAATTGCATTCCTTTAGACATGTGATAACTGGTTCATGTGCATTGCACAGAGACGTCGAGATAGGATAAATGAAAAGATGAAGGCTTTGCAAGAACTTATTCCTCGTTGCAACAAGGTTTGTCACGCGTATGGTTTTCCCGAATCCGAATTTGGATATTTCTAGCTCTACCATTACTAACATGTTTCATTCATATTTCTGAGTCTCAGTCAGACAAAGCTTCAATGCTGGACGAAGCAATCGAGTACCTGAAGTCACTTCAGTTGCAAGTTCAGGTATGTCTTCGCCTATAGTTAACGAGCGATGTGTGAGATTTTAATCATTTTAGAGCTAGACAGATTTATTTTCTTAAAACTTTATGCCTAAAGTAGTAGTTCAATGAGGTGATATAATTGGATTATTGTTCTTTTCCTTAGCAAGATGGCTAATCTAAGACTAAGAACATGTGGTTGGGATTGTGTGCCACAAAGAATGAGCTTGTGCATTATTTATGACAGTTTTAGATTTTAATTTTCTGCAGATGATGTCCATGGGTTGTGGCATGGTCCCAATGATGTTTCCTGGCGTTCAGCAGTACATGCCGGCAACGGGAATCGGGATCGGTATGGTCATGGATATGGGAATGAGTCGACCAATGATGCCGTGTCCCAATGTTTTGGCAGCCTCCGGTTTGCCAACACCAGCCTTTCACATGTCACCACAAGTTCCTGCTCCTGATCCATCAAGACTCCAACCAAACAATCAGTCAGATGCCATGCTGAACACACTTGGCATGCAAAACCCAAACCAGCCACAGATCCCGAGTTGTGCCGATCCTTATCAGCAGTATTTCGGTCTACACCAGATGCAGTTACAACCTCCGCAGGTAATGTTTAGCTTGTCTTACCTTTTGTGAAACTTTCCTTGGCATGCAAAGGATCGGCACAACATTCGACCGATCTAACACCAGCACAGTCACATTGTGACATACAATCTTTTTCACTAGTATGAAGTATTGATGACAAATTTCACTTTTTACAGTGCCAAGCAATGGCCCAGCCAAGTTCCAGTAAACCAAGTACCAGTAAAGGAGCTGAGAATCTTGAAAATCACCCATCAGGTTGGTCCATTATTTTCTAGTTTCACATTATTAAAAGAGGGTTAAACCATGCATATGGAAAGTGACAATACAAGCATGACTTTAAGCATTTGACATGAATAGAACCTTGCTTGACATGGTTTTACCAATTATATAGAACTTCACTTGCACATTGAAATCCAGTTAAAAACCGTCGGTGATCGCCGATTCAACTTATTTTTGTAACATCATGAAGGTGATATGACACAATAGCAGATGTTGAGATCCGAATACTGGTCAAGGTTGTTGCTCGTGTGTTCTGTTTTAATCCGCAACATACAACATCAAAGAAGAGTTCACGCGCATTGCAGGTCGACGATTCAAGCCGGATCATTCCCGAAAGGTTCTTACTTAACCTTTCTACAGTTTTGTAGTGTAAGAGAACATCCTACCTGAGAGAAACCCCCCTTTTCCCCCCTTTCAACTTAGCTGTTGTAACATATGTAACATGTAATTATTGCACCACCATAGAAATAGAACAATATGTTCAAGTTTCACTCTCTTTTACCTTTGTGTCCCCCTGCCTTTTGGACAGTAGAATCAGGGTTAAAAGGGGAAAAAGTTACCTTGGTAGGATGACTCCAGTTAATCTTTATAGACTGTATATCCTTTTGATCAGGACTAGTAAACCCAACTTGCAGAATTGAGAAAAATGGAGGGGAGTCTAACATGCAACAGGTTTAAGGTGCGGCTAAAAGACGGTAAGTTTCGATACTTGTCCAAGAACTTAAAATGTTAAAATAAGTATCGATACTTGTCAAAAAACACGGAAAAATCAACTTAAAATATTATAAAAAAATCTAACATTTTAAGTTCTTTGATAAATTTCAAAATTTGTTGTCTTTTAACCGCGCCCAAAATCTACCCGAAAAATGGTGTCCAGGTCAGGCCAAAAAAGGTGAAAAGAAAGTTTCAAAACTATCTTTTAACCGCGCACTAAATTTACACTCGTATAATGGTTATAAATAATGTAAGAGTAGGGGTCCCCCATTATTCTCTATTGTAGACTGAACCATTGCCGTAGTTAAAAAAGATTACTGGTCTGTTTGACAGCGACAGAAACTGAAAAGGCCAGGATTAGCTTCACATCTTTTTGGTCATACAAAATAGTCCTTGGAGATGGTGAATTTGAGTATGTTTAAATGTAATTGATTTCGAATTTCATCGCCGGGATGTGTAATTAGGATTGAATAACAAAAATTCAACAAAGCAAGCGAACATTTATCATTATTTTCAATTTGTATTCATTTATTTTTTAAAAATCATTTTAAATTCAAATGATTATAACCTTTTGACTAGGTCACTTTACAAGTTTGGAATAATAGTCATCTTCTGATGAATTATTAATAAGATCAAGCGTATTTCAACTGTATTATATAATTACAAATTTTATTTTTTTATTTTTGGGTAAACTATTTTGACAGTCACTCAATTATGAGTAAAATTATATTTGGGTCATCCAATTATTAAAAGTTATATTTGTGTCATTCAATTATGGATAATGTTACATTTAGGTCACTCAATTTGGTAAAGTTACATTTAGATCATCTTCCATATTTAAAAGATATATCAATTTAGTCATTTTTTCTTCCAAATCACTTGTATACTCCCGTTAACATTAAAGTATTTCATATGAAATCGTTAATTAATCTAATACACAAATTGATATGTATATTTTTTAAGTATAAAAGGTGACTCAAACGTAACTTACCCATAATTGAGTGACCCAAATGTAATTGGGTGATCCAAAGTGTAACATTACACAGAATTGAGAGACCCAAATGTAACCTTACTCATAATTGAGTGATCTCCGTTGTAATATACTCTTTATTAAAATATCAAAGGGAGATTCAAAATTTAAGATATTTTTGATCGAATAAAAAAATACATGAACATAATTTTCTGCACTAATCAATATGGAACAGTGAGTTTTAACTGTTTGAAGTTAGCTTTGAGCTTAACAATAAGAAGAATGCAACTCATGGAAGCACACTGGTAAATTTCGGCTGTAAAATTGTTTAAAAAAAAATTAAGTGGCTTGATACAAAGGGTTGGGGATAAATTTTGCTGATGTTTTGAGTTTGTATAGGTAGCAGAACTTTGGTTTTTGGATAAAATGAAAAACATACTTGTCTGATACTTGCTATGGTCATTAATCTAATATGTATAGAGATATGTTGTTGTAAAAAGAGCTTCATCAAAGTAGACAATATATGTTGTTTATCCCTTTAAGGTGATCACAAATATTTTTATTTTTCGTCTCAATAATTTTCTTTCGAAAATTATTTTATCTTCTCATTTTGCCTTTATCAACGGACGTTTTATCCACGACAATATTATACTGACTCACGAGACTTTTCATGCGATGAAGAAAAATAAAAGAGGTTCGGATGACATCATGGCTCTCAAAATTGACCTTGAGAAGGCCTATGATAAAGTAGATTGATAAGTTATCCAATTTATTATGCGTAGAATGAGATTCTATGAATGGTGGATCTCAAGGGTCATGACCTGTATGTCCTCAGTCTCCTTCTCTTTTGTTCTGAATGGTGAACGTCAGGAGGAGTTCTTTTCTAATCATGGGCTGCGTCAAGAAAACCCGTGTCTCCTTTTCTTTTCTTCCTCGTCTCGAATGTCTTCTCTTAATTGATTGAGAAGTTAATCAACGATGATCTTAACAGGTTTTGAATTAGTCGCAGATGTTCAGTTGTTAGTCACCTTTTATTTGCGGATGATAGTGTATCTTTACTAAAGCTAACAAGAAAAACTGTGAATCGGTAAACAAAATCCTCGGTCTCTTCCAGAAGGCAACTAGCCAAGCTGCTAACTGTAAAAAATCTTCAATTTTTTTTCTCAAATATGAGTTAACCCATGACTATTTCTATTCTGAATTCTCTGGGTCCCGAATCTTATTGATATTTCTAATTAGGAATAGCGCCTTAAGACGTTCTCTAGTCTCTTCTCATTGTCCGTAAGTAATTCTATTTCTTCCATTTCTATTGGAGGACCTCTTGTTAAGGACGAATTGGTTTGGGCAAACTCAAAGAATGGTGATTATTCTGTTAAGTCGGGTACCACTTATCCTTTTCGATGAAATCCTCTCCTTGTGTTACCAGCTCTAGTTATGATCTGTCGACTGATAAAGACCTTTAGAAATCGATTTGGAACATTCAAGCTCCTCCGAAAGTAAAATCTTTCATATGGAAAGCTTGTCATAACATTGTCCCCACCAAAGGTAATCTCTGTGCAAGATTCCATGGTTGTTTTGGAGCCGGCTCGACTTGCCTCACCAAAAGTAATCTCTGTGCAAGATTCCATGGTTGTTTTGGAGCCGGCTCGACTTGCCCTCGGTGTGGGGATAGCCTCAAAAGCTTGGAGCATCTCATTTTTTTGTCCCTTCGCTCAAGCTGTTTGGAATGTCTCGGTTTTGGATACTCCCGAAGTGCAGGGGAGTCCCAGGTTTTGGCATTTGGTGGAAGAAATTGTCACTGCTTAATGGTAAAGGCCTTTTTTCTGAAGGTCTTAATCTTATTTCCTTTTTGTGTTGGCATATCTAGAAATTCAGAAATTTTCCGACTTTGTCAGCATTGTTTGATTCTCCCTTGGAAGTTTGGCATCGTGCGAACGCAGCTTCTGAGGAATTTGCTTCTGTTTCATCTTCCAATCGCTCATCCTTCGGAAGGCTCAGTGCCCACGTCTGTTTCTTCTTCCCCGATCTCTTGATCTCATCCCCACCACGGCTTCCTTAAGATTAATTGCGATGCTGCCTTCGATGCAGCTTCTAAGACAGCTACAGCTGCCTGTGTTTCTTCCTCCCCGATCTCTTGGTCTCATCCCCAATCATTGTTGAAGCTACCACGGTTAGACTCGGTATTGTTACTGCTTTGAATGCCGGGTGGGATAAAATTATTTTCAAATCTAATAACAAAGGTGATATCTCTCGTATTAACTCCAAATCACTAAATGTGTGGGAGTCAACTACTTGGAAAAGGATGTTCACAGATGTAATAAGGTCGCGGACTGGGTTGCGAAAACCCGTCTCAAGGGGATCTGTCCCTTGGATTGGTGGTCCCGTCCCCCAATCGAGCTTTTAAGACTGTTGTAATCTTGGCTCTTTTTAATATTACTCACGCTTTTCTTTCAAAAAAAAAAAAGACACAACATGTGGTCCTGTTAATGGCATTTAACATTTTAGATGTGCTTCATAAAAGGTTCCTAAAACTGTATGTGTTCTTGTACGTGCTTCATAAGAGACAAGATGGGTTCTAATTGGACAAGAATGGCATATATTCAAATCAAATACGTCCCTCGAGAAACTAACGTCGACACAAACGTTCTTGCACACTATGGAAAAAGTATACCGTTGGGGTTCATGCTCCTCCACAAGAGTTGCAAGGAATCATTCAATTGGATTGCGCTGATTCCGACGCTGAAGAGTCTACATAGGTATTTTACTTTATCTTGTAACCAAAAACAAGTACCCCGGGGTAAAACACAACTAAAATCCAGAATTAGTCAATACCTTTAAATTTCTCTACATATAAAGTCCTTCTGGAACCCCTTCTTTCTTTTTGTACATCACCTTTTCCTTGGCCTTCTTAAAGTCCGCATGGGTTACCTACACCACGGACCGTTCAAAATCAGATACTCGCCATGAACACAAAATTTAAAATGAAGCATTCTAGTTGCAGATTATAAATCTTTTTTTCTAGCAGATTTCCCTGTATCCTAAGAAAAATTAATAGCAAAAGGAGAATTAAACGCATGAAATTGCGTGGTATCTTTGAAGCATTGGCAATTCTCATCGATAACAATCAGGTTGGAATTATCAATTATAATACCTATAGGTCCAGAATATAATCTTGTATAATAAAAACTTAAATTTCACTTAATCTATCAATCTGGTTTAGATTCTATTACCCAAGGGTCCATAATGTAATCCTGTTGAATCAAATTTAGATGTTAGAAAATATGCCTCTAATAATATAAGAAAAGATTATTATTCTATGCACCAGCGGTGGGAAAAAAATACTCCACAAGCATGCCTAATTTTACCATATAAGTTTAAAGCTAAATCCCTAACCCTAAAACCTAAATTCTAAACACTAAAAACGTAAATCATAAGCTAAACACCTAAACCCTAAATTGGACTCGTTTAAAATACTTCAGTGCATGAAATATTTTCTCTATAAGAAATAGAAACTCAAAGTTTCATTATTAGGAACTTATACGAGTCTTACCTTCATGCGTCTCTCCCTTAAAGCAAGCAAGCCAGCCTCAGTACATATGGCTTTTATATCAGCTCCGGAGAACTCATCTTTTGTCATAACAAATTCTTCCAAGTTCACATCATCAGCCAATGTCATCCTCGATGTATGTATCTGTGGTCCAAAGGTTTGAGAAGTGGGTTAGTATAATGAAAAAGAGTGAAACATATTTGATATGGTGTTCCAATGCATTACGATTCATGAGACAATCACATACCTGGAAAATACGCCTCCTTGTTTTGATGTCAGGTAGAGGAAATTCAATCTTCCTGTCAATACGACCAGGGCGAAGCAAAGCTGGATCAAGACTTTCGATTCTATTTGTTGCAAGAATCACTTTGACATCTCCTCTTGAATCGAAACCATCTAACTGGTTCAGCAATTCCAACATGGTCCTCTGAATTTCACGTTCACCACCAGAATGGGCATCGTACCTGTACAGAGATTAATGAGAAATATTCCAAATGTATTCCCATCAAAGGCATAACTGTTTCGATAACATACCTCTTGGTACCAACAGCATCAATTTCATCAATGAAGACAATTGAAGGGGAAAGATCATCAGCAACTCTGAAGAGTTCCCTCACTAATTTAGGGCCATCTCCCAAGTACTTCTGAATTAATTCACTCCCAACAACACGTAAGAAAGTTGCTGATGTAGAATTAGCCACCGCCTGAAATAACATAACAGGCTCAGGAATACTTTATACAGCAGAGAAAACCTGAACAACCGTAAAGGACATGTGGCCAAGATAAATAATATTAGCAACTGCATATTACACACAATCACATATTTCAAGTTCATATGTGCCCATGTTATGTCTTATCCCTCTACTCTGATTTTTAGAAGCTTATCATGTCTGACACCTTGCACTGTTGTCCGGACTCCGGACATATTTTGTTTCCCAATCAAACAACTTGAAGGGTGGGGGCACAGTGATTAAAGCACTGATTATCATATGCAGATGTGCATAGAACGAAAAATGTCTTGCTCGAGATACAGGAATACGCACCTTTGCAAGCAAGGTCTTGCCTGTCCCAGGCTCTCCATACAAGATAACTCCTTTCGGAGGTTTGATACCAATGTCCTCATATAATTCAGGGTGAGTCAGAGGGAGTTCAACTGCCTCTTTGATCTCCTGTATCTGAGCATCCAAACCTCCTATATCCGCATAAGATTCCAATGGAGCCTTTTCAACCTTCATCACTGATACCATGGGATCGACGTCATCTTGCAGAAGTCCAACGACAGAAAGAACCTGAGAACATGCAATAACCAAACATAAGTTTCTTTCCAAGAACAAAAGAACGAGATGGAACATAATGCCTTGAAGATGTTTACAATCCAGATAAAGACAAGGCAGAACATTTGAACGGAAGAAGAGGTTTCTGATTTATCCTTTCAAGATTTATACGACTCCAACAATATGCCAAAAGACACGAATATCTCCAACTATGTAGCAAGCTTGATAAGCAAATGCCAATCTTGGGCTTACACATATCAAGCCTCGCTCATATTTTAACTTGAGATAACCTCTAGTTTGAAATCTTGAAAATGGATCGAACTCGTTTACGAAAAAAAAAAAGTTCAGAATATCAAGGCTTGTTAATCTAAGATAAAGTAAGAAATCATGATTAAACCCCACTTAATTATTTATTCGAATTTCACAAGAAATTCGACATACATGATAATTTAGCAACCACTAATTCTAAAATCTAAATAACAACAGTTCTATAATATCTTACAGCTGCATAACCAAAATATCATAATTTCCCTAGCACAGATTCTAAAAGCAGATTAAAGAATTCATTACTCTATGAGCTACAATAATTCTTGAATCATTTTTTCTCTGAAAATCTCTAATAAAGAAATAAAAAGAAGTAACCCTTGAATTAAAACAGAACAAATAAAGCTCAAGATTTTAATTACCTTATTGTGCATCAAAATAGCACATCCAGGCTCCAACTGATCCTTATCAACGAAAGACAAAATCCCCACATAATACTCAGGCCCAACAGACGATGAAACAATCGCATGGTTCTCATCGATAAGCTCCTCCAAATTACCCACACTCATCGGCGACCCTCTCAAATCGTCGACTTTAGATCGATCCTCCTCGGCTTTCTCTTCCTGCGGCTTGAGCCTTTCCTGGTTAGCCACGAATTCTTCTTCCATCAGCAAATAGTCCTTGATCCGCTCCAGCTTTAACAGCCGGAGCTTGCACTTCGTAAGCGGCGTTACTGTCGGGAGCCGAGCCGCTGCTTCGGATCCTTTCTGCTTTCGCTGCTTGCGACCCACCCTGGCTGGCGGCGCCGCCGGCTCAAATTTCTTATCCTTCTTATCGGAGCCATCAGGTTTCCGGTCCCCAGGGAAACCTTTCCGATTCATACCGCCCGGTGTTCCTTGACCCATGGCTTAGGGTTCGTATTCACGTCTCCGATATTCAGTTGAGATAATGAGAATGCCTTTGGGAGGGTTTGAAAAAAAAAATAGGTGTTTTGGCTTTGGGATCAAGTCACCTTACTTGTCGACTTTTTGTTTTTTTTTTCCCTTTAATTATATTAGAAAAATAAAAAATGGGCTTTGAATTTGGATCTATTGGATTATGTAATTTGTTCATCTTCTTTCGGGCCTAATTTCGTCGCAATTGGATTTAAGATACGTAATTGTCGAGTTGAGTTAAAATATTTTAAATTATTGAATTGATGAATTTTTTAAATTTTATTTTTTAAAAAAGTTAAATTTATAAATAAATCGAGTTTGAATGAATAAGACTATGTTTGTGTTAGTTTGTTTATTTTTAAATGTGTTCGGTTCGTATTCGTTTATTTACTTTTGAAGATGTTCGTGTTCATTTAAGTATTCGTGAACACGTTCTCTTGTATGTTCAGAAATGTTTACTAAATTAACAATAAATAAATAAAACAAAAGCAGCAAATAAAACTTACATTTCAATATGAACTTATATAACATCCTTAGCAACAATAAAAAGTAGTATTTAGATACATCCACAAGCATTTTCATCATATAAACAAGCTTATAAACGAGCTTGTTTGTGAATATAAATGAATTGAACACACATTTGTTCGTACTCATTTGTTTATTAAACGAACATAGAAATTTTGTCTATACTCGTTTATTTAGCTTAATAAACGAACGTTATACAAACGGTTCGTCGAACATTCTATTTATTTACACCCTAAGAGCACTTTCCTTCCCCTCCTTAAAGTCCATCCTCCTTTTCTCTCCAAGTAAGATTAGAAATAAATTTAAGAATTGTGATAAAAATTATAAATCGTTTTTAGCTCATAAATTTTTTAAATTCTGATATAATAAACATAAGTGATGGGATAATGTCATGTCCCATCGAAGTACTCAATTGATTATTCTATTTAATGTTGAAGCTATTGAGTGTAAAATATAAATTATAAAACTATTTTTAAAGAAATTTAAAAAATTATAAATGGACCATGCAATTTTTTTTTATATATGGACCATGCAAATTAAAATTTACATAAATCCTTTTATTTTATGATTTAGGGTTTAATTTAGTAGGTAGGATAGGATTTAGAATATAAGATTTAAGATTCGGGTTAAAAACCTAAAAGATTGTGTAAAATTTATGGTTTGTATAATGTACATGCCTTAAAAACAAAAATTTTTACAAGCGCCTTAGTTGTATGATTTAGGGATTATGGTTAAAAATTAGGGTATGGTGTTATAATTTAGGATTTATAAATTAAATTTTAAATTTTAGGGTAATATGCCAGAGATTTAAGTTTTAATATATAAACCATAAATTCTAAGGATTAATATCCTATACACTGGTGCTGAATTAAAATTCTAAGGTTTTATAAATTAGTTTCCACAAGCGCCTTAGTTTTAGGGTATATGGAGTTAATTTAGGGGTTTAGGTGTAGGAGTTTAGAATTTAGGGATAGTTATTTTAATTTAAGGTTTATGATTATAATTTAGGGTTTATGGGTTATGGTTTAGTTTTAGGGTAATATGATGAGATTTATGTTTTAACATATAAACCCTAAATTATAACCCTAAACCTTAACTTAAAACAACTGTCCCTAAATTCTAACCCGCTACACCTAAAACCCTAAACTTTATACCCTAAACTAACTCCATATACCCTAAAATTAAGGCGCTTGTGGTTTTCACCGTATGTGTATAAAATATTTATCTAAATTCTAAACTCATAAACTTAAACGTTGCAAACCTTAAACCCTAATCTAAATATTTAAATCATAACATTAAGACGTTGGTGAAAACTTTTTATTTTCACCGTCTGCATCACTCGTTTTAATTTGGACTTACTATCTGGGTTGGGCTAATCTGCTTGTGGCCCTGTTGCTCGTTTCTCTGTGAGGTGGAGAGCAAGCATCAGGATTTTTGACACCGACGACATAAACAACCGGAAGATTTTCAACTTCTCAATTGTCGCGGTTTTTGAGATTTCCAGTCAAATCAGGCAACGTTTGTTTCATCTTCCATTACAGAAAAAATTAAATTTTTTTCTTTCAGAAACATAGTTTAGTCTTCTTCTCTCTGTTTCATGGCTTCCTCGGCTATGGTCCATAGCATGTTCTCTATATCACCACACCCTTCAAAATGTTACCACAAGAACCAAACCCTAGCTCTCACCCACTCTAATTTCTTGCCTTCCACTTCCTTTTTAAGGCCAAAGAGAAAAACCCTTTTCTCAAACATCAAATTTAACAAGCCCTTAGCCCCTAGACCCCTTGTTTATGCACTTCAGTCCAACATCTTCAAAGGTTTGCTTTTACCCTCTTTCCTCCTCATGTTTCTGTATGTTTAAAAATGATGTTTTTGAGAATTGGGTTTATAGTTTTATATTAGTTTATTGGGTCTATAGGGTTCATGTTGATTCTTGTTCTCAATCTGTACTAAAAGCCAATTTGAACTTTGTTTTTAGTTATTCAAACTGCATGGAATGTTGGGAAAGATGGAATTGAAGCTGGAACCAATCTAGTGCCAGTAAGTTCGTGTTTTTGTTCCTCTGGTTGTAGTGTTCGGATTAATAACATAGTTGAAACTCGGACATACTTGTTCCTGTGTTTTTGAGTTCAGGACTCTGTACCGAGGCCAATTGCAAGGATATCTGTTACAGTTGTTGCTTTGTCCGCCGCACTTTTTGTACTCCGGTCATTCCTGTCAACAGCTTTTTTTGCGCTGGTATGTTGCATTTCTTTCTTCCCATGTGTAAGAATATATATATGATTGATGATTATGTAGTGATTTTGCTGCAGTATATCCTGTCTATGGTTTATGTATATGATAGATTCGTAGTTAGTAGTTGCTGTCGTGTGGCGTTATTGCTTGTATGATAATTGAGGGGGGAAATTGATTTGCAGCTGCTGATATATTGTCGTCTGTTTGGTTAGAATCATGCAATGCTGTGCGTTTCTTCCGATTATGAATTCTGTATATATCCAGGAGAGGCTTAAGTAGCAACCTAAATTCAGTTATGGTAGTTAAACACATCAGTAGGAACTGCAAGCACTTGTGTGTTGGTTTAGAGGCAACAATGGGCCTGTTGTTCCGTAAAATTTAGATGCAAGGAGAGCGAACAAGCCCTTGTGGGCAGCGGAAGTCCACTGCAAGACTGCATATAACTGCCAGTGTCAGCAAAATTTATCGTGCGAGTCTCATTTTTGCACTTATATAGTTAGAAGGTGTTTCTATTAGAATGAGCTCGTAACCCATGTCGGTCAAACTAAACATTTTTTTCTGAACAACTTGTGTCAAAGAGAGATCAAGGTAGTGTAACCTATGAGAATGTGAGGTATCAAACATGTTAATCTGGATGTGATACGCAAAGAGATCACACTGTCTTAAAGCCTTAGTTGTTTGGTTGCATCTTCAGGGATCCCGTTCGAATAACATATTTGTCACAAATGGCAAGTGGTGCTACTTGAATCTAGATCTAATAACAGAGCTACATCCTCTTTGTGCTGATAGGTCCATAAAAGATGAAGACATCTTTTCCTGGTGAAATGCACAATATAGAATTTGATTTAGCAAAAGCTTTTCAAATATGATATTACGACCCCTCTTTCAATAATATTTCTTCACAATGGTTGATTGTTATTCACTGTTAAAAAACCAGGGAAGCGTCCTTATAAATCACAAGAAGAAATAATGAACAACATAAATCACAACCTTCACTTCTTGGCTTCCTTCGATGTCTACGAATACGAGTGCCGCGAGTCACAACTAATATAGTAGTTAAGTCTATGCTTGAATCAGGTACGAGTATAATTTGCATTTGTGACATTAGAATAACTTAGGTCACCAGCTTGGTTGCTGTTAATGATCTGAGAAGTTGTTTAATGTCTAATCCGACTTTTCATTCACTTTTACTCAAGGAATATGGCAGATCATTATCTTTGTTGCTCCGTTTCCTTTCCTCGAAAATTTTAACTGCAGGTCCATGTATTGACATTATACTTTGTTTTTCCTCATCTTTTCAATTAACTAGTTAAAATTGTGGTTGTCACTGAAAATAAAAGTATTTCGATTTGCAGACAATTTATCTGAACGGATTCGTATTTCCATTATGTTTAATATGAAAACCATTTGATCAGTATTCGGTATACATGCTGCAAAAAGTCCTTCATTCACCTCCCGTTCTAGTTGCCAAGGTGGTCACAGCCACTAGAGGCAAGACACCATTTTAACACGATGAATAATGTGTTTTTTTCTTTCTTTCTAAATGAACAGGCCACGATGGGACTTGTTTACTTCGTGTTTATTGCCGTGAACAAAGATCAAGGGCCAAGAGGAGGTAGTGGCAGCGGCAGCGGCAGTGACTCCATGGAAGACCCTGTAGAAGAAGCAAGAAAAATAATGGAAAAGTACAAATGACAACCGCAAGATCATGGTAATTCTCTATCATTCTATAAAATGTGCATGCACTGTAAAAAGGAGAAACTTTTTTGTGTGGAAAAACATATACACACTTTTTTCTCTTCACATAATTCATCTCTAAGACAATGAGGAAACTTGTAAGAGAACCGCAGGTTCACTTTTTTGTCAAAGTGTCAAGCCTTTCTGCATGTAGTGGAAGAAATGAAGAAATAAAGCAAAAACAATAGCAATTACTCTAACAAAAAAAATTGTTCATCGTTCTTTCTTAATTCATAAATGAAGAGATAGGTCAAGCTTTTGATCTTTGTCCTTATGATCATCCCTTCCGCCGCCTCGATTATCATCGTCCGCCATTGCTAGCTGCTGAGTACTGAAGTCTCCATTGCACCTTATGCTCCTTTGCCAATTCAAGCAACTTTGCTCATCCTCTTCAGCTGGATGATGGTGGTAATAACAATGGCTACTCTCACCATAAAACCCGGCATTAATACCAAACCTGGCGGCACCATTCGACCCGAACCTGTCAGATAACTGGTGATGATTCGGGAAAGAACAGAAGTTGGCAGCATGAGCTGTTATATACATTGGAGGAGGGTGTAAGAAGCTGAAATGGTGGCTCGCAGCAGCCGGTGCATAAACAATCGGCAACGTCTTGCCGGTCGGTCCGTATTCGGATGCCCTTTTAGCCTTCCGTGCAGCAGTTCTTTCTCTCTTGTGAGCATTCTGATGGCCTCCCAATGCTTGAGAACTGTAAAACTTTCTCGAACAAAATAAACAAGGGAAAACCCTTGTTGTCCTATCTTTCTCTTCCATACCTGTGGACAAATCACCAGTTTTCATGCAGAATACAGAGCAAAATAAGACAGAAAAAACCTTTGAAGAGAAAAAAAATAGAGTTGAGATTTCAGAAGCAAAGTTGTTTTAAGAGTTGGAAAACGTGAAGAGTTGTGAACATAGTAATAATTAATAAATGGAGATTGGAGAGTGTAATGTATGGGCATTGGAGCAGAGAGATAAAGAGATAAATGGATGGAAGTACTGTCCAATACGTTTGAGCCTGCTGAACCGGAGGAGAAATGGTTTTAAATTATGTCATCAATGGAAGTCAGAGTGATTCAGAATGGCCAATGTGGAAGGATTGGGTGTGGCTTAATCAAAAGGCCTCGCTTCTAGGATCGCGTTTGGCTGCCGAACGAAAAAAACTCTATCAAACGCCTCAACTTTCGCTGCTTCACTCCCGTTTCTCCAGCCAACTTAGCTTTCTAACAGTTCCGCCGAACGGAGTCTCAGTCGACTCTTCATTTAAAACCCACATTGAAAAATTAAGTTAATTTATGGTTTAGGTTTAAAGTTAGAATTTAAGAAATTAGGGGTGAAGTATATTTTTAGGATTTAGAAGTTAGGGATAAAGATTAGAATTCGAGTTTTTAGTATTGAGGCATGAAGAGGAGCATTGAAATGAAGTAAGGTATATTGTTTAAAATTTATGATTTAAGATTTAGAATTTAGGATTAAAGTTTATGATTTGTTCTGTCATTGTTAGTGTGCTTGTGTGAATGTGATAAAAATTGAGGCAGAGAAAGCAGATGTCAAGGAAGTTAGAGATTTTTCATTGGTTTGCAAAATAATTACTTAGGTGGCAACCTTTGAAAAATACGTGTTTAAGTTTAGTGATATAGAATTTGTGGTTGGTGGTTAAGATTTAGGGTTTATAGATTAAAGTTTAGAATTTAGTGTAATATGATAGGGATTTAAGTTTTAACATGTAAATCTTAAATCTTAACCCCAATTCTTAAATTATAACCACATCCTATCAATTTTAAACTATTAAACCTAAACTCATAATCTTTAAACCCTGAAATCTAATCCTAAACTCTAAAATTAAAACGTTTGTGGAAACTTTTTGTTTTCACCGCCACTGTATTGAATAATTACTCTCAAAGGGACTATTTTATCATTACCTGATGAGTTCAATATGTTGTGTAACTTTACACAGCATGTACAAGATAGGGATTTGCAAAACCGGTTTTGGTTAATCATTAATAAATTATTTCGGTTAATCGGTATGTTCGGGTCACTCAATTCTCGACCCTAAATCGTAACCATTCAACCGATTAATCGTTTAATCGAAAAATTTGGTTCGATTCGGTTCGGGTAACGGTTTTTTATTTTGTTTATTAAAAATATAGATTGTAATAATGTGTTAGGAAAAAAAAAGTATATATTTTTAAAGGGTAATTGTTCTATACACAAGCGCTTGTGGAAATTTTTTTACACAAGCGTCTTAATTTTAGGGGTTAGAGACTCCGTTTAGGGTTTAAAATTTAGGGGTATAAGTGTAGTAGTTTTGAATTTAGGGATTGTTGTTAAAATTTAGGGTTTAGGGTTAAAATGTAGGGTTTATAGGTTAAAACCTAAATCCCTACACATATTACCTTAAAACTAAACCCTAACCCTAAACCCTAAATTCTAACCCTAAATTCTAAATTCTAAACATGAACCATAAATTCTAAACATTTACATTAAAACCCCTAAACTCTAAACCCTAAGCCCTAACCCTAAACCCTATAATTGAGGCGCTTGTGGAAATAAAAAAATTCCACCGCCAGTGTATAGGATATTAATCCATTTTTAAAAGGATAAATATCCTATACACAGGCGGTGGAAACTGAAAGTTTCCACAAGCGCCTTAGTTTTAGGGTATAGGGTGTTAGTTTAGGGTATAGGGTTTAGGGGTTTAGGTGTAGGGGTTTAGAATTTAGGGATAGTTGTTTCAATTTAAAGTTTAGGGTTATAATTTAGGGTTTATAGGTTAAAACCTAAATCCTCACTATATTACACTAAAAACTAAACCCTAACCTATAAACCCTAAATTATAACCCTAAACTTTAAATTGAAACAACTATCCCTAAATTCTAAACCCCTACACTTAAACCCCTAAGCCATATACCCTAAACTAACACCCTATACCCTAAAACTAAGGCGCTTGTGGAAACTTTCAGTTTCCACCGCCAGTGTATAGGATATTAATCCTTTTTAAAAAGGGTAATTGTTCTATACACAAGCGCTTGTGGAAATTTTTTTACACAAGCGTCTTAATTTTAGGGGTTAGAGACTCCGTTTAGGGTTTAAAATTTAGGGGTATAAGTGTAGTAGTTTTGAATTTAGGGATGGTTGATACAATTTTGGGTTTAGGGTTAAAATTTAGGGTTTATAGGTTAAAACCCAAATCCATACACATATTACCCTAAAACTAAACCCTAACCCTAAACCCTAAATTCTAACCCTAAATTCTAAATTCTAAACATGAACCGTAAATTCTAAACATTTACATTAAAACCCCTAAACTCTAAACCCTAAGCCCTAACCCTAAACCCTATAATTGAGGCGCTTGTGGAAATAAAAAATTTCCACCGCCAGTGTATAGGATATTAATCCTTTTAAAAATTGATACATTGTATTAGTATTTTTTAATACTAAAAAGGTAAATACTTAAACTTTATGAAATGAAATTATGATTTTACTTTTCGAAAATAAGAAAATAATATAAAATATTAAAATGACATATAATATAATAAGGATAAATATTCTATACACAGGCGGTGGAAACTGAAAGTTTCCACAAGCGCTTTAGTTTTGAGGTATATGGAGTTAGTTTAGGGTATAGGATTTAGGGGTTTAGGTGTAGGTGTTTAGAATTTAGGGATAGTTGTTTCATTATAATTTAGGGTTTATAGGTTAGGGTTGAGTTTTTAAGGTAATATGGTAAGGATTTAGGTTTTAACATATAAACCCTAAATTATAACCCTAAACCTTAAATTGAAACAACTATCCCTAAATTCTAACCTCACACACCTAAACCCTTAAACCATATAACTTAAACTAAGTCTCTATACCCTAAAACTAAGGCGCTTATGGAAACTTTCAGTTTCCACCAGCTGTGTATAGGATATTAATCCATATAGGATAAATATTCTATATACAGGCGGTGGAAACTTTCAGTTTCCACAAGCGCCTTAGTTTTAGGGTATATGGAGTTAGTTTAAGGTATATGGTTTAAGGGTTTAGGTGTGTGAGGTTATAATTTAGGGATAGTTGTTTCAATTTAAGGTTTAAGGTTATAATTTAGGGCTTATAGGTTAGGGTTGAGATTTTAAGGTAATATGGTAAGGATTTAGGTTTTAACATATAAACCCTAAACCTTAAATTGAAACAACTATCCCTAAATTCTAACCCTCTATAATAATATATATTATACAACCGGTCTATTCAGTTACTCGATTTCTCTCAAAACCATAACCGAACCAATTTTTTTTTGAAATAATAAAAATCCGAACTGAAATTAAAATTTTCAGTTTGATTAATCAAATTTTCAGTTCAATTTTTTCGGATTTCGGTTATTCGGTTTTTTTGCACACCCTAGTGCAAGATGGCTGGGGTTATTCATGTACACAGGCAGAGATGTTTGAAAGGGCCAAAAAAGAGTCCGAGAGAAAGCAGCACGCGATATACATATTGATAAAATTCATTAAACATGGCTCGATTACCTGGAACTCCTTCACTTTTATATGTTGCCATGTTTAATGAATTTTATCAATATGTATCTCGTTAAATTCCAGGTTGAGATTTCAAATTTTATGAACAAGTGTTCAAAAATATTATCAATAACGGGGTGGTGGCGCAGTTGGCTAGCGCGTAGCTCTCATAGCTTTCTGAGTAATCCTGAGGTCGAGAGTTCGAGCCTCTCTCACCCCAGATTTGTTTTAATTATTATTTTTGCTGAGTGTTAACAGTTCAACGAATAAGAAATCGTTTAAGGAGAAAAGTATCATATGATGTTTGTGTCAACCAATCGAAAATGTCTACAAGTTCAAGATGATCCCGGAATTTTACGAGTGGAGGTACTCGAATCCCGGAATTTTACGAGATACATATTGTTAAATTTCATTAACCATGGCAACCTTCCGAATCCTAATTTATCAAAAAAGAGTCCGAGTGAAGGAGTTCCAGGCAGAGATGGTGGCATAAACCTATTTTATTTCCTGAAGGAATTCCATAATAAAGCCCACATCTGTAATACTGCTGCAGTTTACCATCCGAGATGCATATTGATAAAATTCATTAAACATGGCAACTTACTTAATTCATGTACACAGGCAGAGATGTTTGAAAGGGCCAAAAAAGAGCCAGAGGGAAAGCAGCACCCGAGGGCGAGGCAAACTCTACTGCCGTTAGCGCAACACCGGTCACCGATCTGATCAACCACGAGTGATAGGACTTTATGCAAACTCATCCTCCTATAATCTGGCCACCCCTGCAGCAAATACAGATTCTGATCCTGCTAAATAAGAATGATTCCGAGTACCTCCACTCGTAAAATTCCGGGATTCGAGTACCTCCACTCGTAAAATTCCGGGATCATCTTGAACTTGTAGACATTTTCGATTGGTTGACACAAACATCATATGATACTTTTCTCCTTAATCGATTTCTTATTCGTTGAACTGTTAACACTCAGCAAAAATAATAATAATACAAATCTGGGGTGAGAGAGGCTCGAACTCTCGACCTCAGGATTACTCAGAAAGCTATGAGACCTACGCGCTAGCCAACTGCGCCACCACCCCATTGTTGACATTCTTTTTGAACATTTTTTTATGGTTACGTTAATTTTTATAACCATTACCAAAAAGTCAACTCAAAATTTCACAACTTAAAATATAAAGTACGAAAATTTACGTAAAATAAAGTTAAAAAATAATTAAAAATTAAAATATACAGGGATGAAAAAAAAAACAAGGAACCAACCCTAGCCGCATCTCCTTTACCTCTCTTCCTGCTCAAGTTTTCGTTATTTTTAATTTTACATAGCCGACAGAAGCATCAAGTCATAACGTTGGTTGTCGACCGTCAATAATTTATTTTGTTTTATATTTTATTTTTAAAATTTAATAATTTTATCATTGTAACACGATTTTTTACCTTTTAATTTGTATCTTTGTTCTTTTGGCATGTTTTTTTTCTCTTAATCGATCAATTAGTTGCTTCTTTTGATTATTTTGTTGATCTCCCTGTTTTGAACTTTCGAATTGGATTAGGATACAAACAAGTTGTGGTAATTATTGTCATGTTGTCAACGTGACTTATTATTTTAATTTATATTTTTTAATGTTGTTTGTTGTTGGTCTTTATATTTCATCGAGCTTTGCTGATTTTTTATCTATTTTATTTCGATTCTTTAAGTTAGGGTTTTTAACTTTTCTAGGTTGGGTCATGTTTATGATCTAGAGACTTAGTTTTCGTGTTATTAGGAATCTGCCCCGATCAAATTTGTTTACTTGAGTTGTAAACTTTCATTGTATTTTTAAACTTTTAATCTTTTAATAAAACTAGTGTACTTTTATATATATAGAGAGAGCTAAAATTTGAGATCGTAAGATAAATTCATAAATAACTATTTTTAAAATATATATATATATATATATATATATATATATATATATATATATATATATGAGAACAAAATTATAAAAAATTAAGGATAGGAGTCGTCACTGAAAATATACCTATAATAAATTACTATTGTGTTAAATTTATTTATAAACATGCAGTTGAGAATCGAAGGTGATAGGCTCTTTATTCAAATCGTCAAATTGTTATTATACCCTTCCAGTAATTTTAATTTTATTTTGGGTCATAGAGTAAATTTTACATAAAAAACAACACGAATGTAATACATGCATATGAATATTCCAAAATGTATATATGATTATAAAGAACATTTAGACAATGCAATGCAACAAATTTAAAAAAGGAAAAGGGTAAATGAAGATAAGATTATAATATCATAATTTTATACACAAACTCAAATTCAAATAAATTTATAGTTGTTTGCCTTTTTTATTTATCCTAAATAAAATATTTTTAATTTTATTTATTTATTTTTTGATAACGCAGATATAATGCAAACAAGTTGCTCAAACTCATTCTTTTTTTACCAGGATCACTCGATAGTTTCAAGTCATTAATTTTAAGTGCATAAGAATTTAACCAAGATGCTTTGTTTCAGCTTTCTAAATCCTTCTAGCCTAGTTCCCCTTTAGCTTTAGAGCACAAATCATTCTCCAATTACTCAGGCAACATCAAGGATAAAGCTAGGATTGAATATTGATGAGGACAAACTTTTTAACTTTGAAATGATCGGGATCTTAAAAAATAATTAAATCATAAAAAATATTAAGAGTTATGATTTAAAAAAGAAAAAGGGTAAATGAATATAAGATTATGTGGCTAGAACCTTCTGGTAGTATAATGTCATAATTTTATCACACAAACTCAAATTCAAATAAATTTATAATTGTTTGCATTTTTTTGTTTATCCTAAATAAAATATTCTTAATTTTATGTATTCTTTATAATGTGAATATAGTACAAACAAGTTGCTCGAATTCATTCATTTTTTATGATCACTCGATAGTTTCAAGTGATCAGTTTAAGTACATAAAAATTTAACCAAGATGCTTTGTTTCAGCTTTCTAAATCCTTCTAGCCTAGTTCCCCTTTAGCTTTAGAACACAAATCCTTTTCCAATTACTAATGCAACAACAAGGATAAAGCCAGGATTGAATCTTGATGAGGACAAATATTTTAACTTCAAAATGACTGAGAACTTTAAAAGTAATTAAACCATAAAAATTATAAGAGTTATGATTTAATCCAATTACGAGAAGCATTCCAGTAATATTAATCAAATTAAGAGCAAAATTGCAATTAAACAAAACATCAATCACTTAGAATAAACAAAGAGATGAAAAAAAATTGTACTTGGAACAAATGCCGCAAGGTCTCTTATTTGTCACCAAAGCTAGCTATACTTAGCTAAGCAAATTAAAAAAAAAAAAGCACCAAAAAAAACATGTTTTTAAATTATTCTAGGAAAACCAATAAACTCATTTGGTTTCTTTGATGAGCTTTTCAGCCTGCGCCTTGTCTGGAAGCGACGGGATGGCTCCCTTCTGAGTTGTGGAAATTGCTCCACAAGCATTGGCAAACAACAGTGCATCCTGCAGCTTCTTTTCATCCTATTTTCCAAAAAAACATATTTAGAAAGAAAAAAAACCCCAAAACTCTAAATAACAAAAAAAAAAAGAAAAGAAAATCTGGGATTTTATATGTATGTGTACATTGAAGATGTTGGGATCATTGGCCACAGCTAGTAGAAATGAACCGACAAAAGAGTCGCCGGCTCCGGTGGTATCGACGGTTTTCACTTGGAAGCCTTTCACCTTTCCTTTGAATGTCTGCATTTTTTTTTTCAAATATATTCATAAGTTTTTTTTTCCAGAAATTATAATTATTATTCAAGAATACAAATAAAATTTTACCTTAGTGTAGTATCTGCAGCCATTTGGACCGTCAGTCACAATAAGCAACTTGAAGTTGTCATTCCATAGGGACATAACAACATCATCCTTTTGAGGATCTCCTTTAGTGAGAAATTCAACCTCATCATCACTTACCTAAAATCGAAAATCGAAAACAACGATTTCACGATATGATCCGATTTATAACGATGATTTATACGTCGTGAATGTATCGAATTATTCGAATAAGAATGATTGAATCGATTACCTTCACGAAATCGGCTTGATTCCATATGCTCTTGATACCATCCCTAGCAGCCTCAGGAGAGGGCCACAAGGGTAAACGTACGTTAGGGTCATAAGAAAGCAAAACGCCAGCCTGCTTAGCGGCTTTCATGGCTGCCATGTGAGCCGACTTGCATGGCTCGGATATCAGGCTTATGGAGCCGTAATGGAAAATCCTGGCTTGCTTGATGAGATCTAGTTTCAACTCCGACTCTTTCAACAACATATCGGCGCTAGGGTTCCGGTAAAACATGAATTCCCTTTGTCCGTCGGCTTTGAGCGTAACGAATGCTAGCGCGGTCCTCGCGTCTTTGTCGAAGCAGATTCCGTCGCTGTTCACTCCGTTCTTCTTCAACAGATTGGCCAGCATGTGGCCAAACTCGTCGTCACCGACCTTACGGTAACAATTAACATGATCATCAATTGGATCCGTATAGAAAAATAATTATATAATTAATGAATTAATTGATTCAAAACCTTGCCGATGAAGGCAGCGCTGCCGCCGAGCTTAGCGATGGCACATGCAACATTAGCAGGCGCGCCACCGGGAGCTTTGATGAAAGCGTAGGAGTCGGCCAAGGAAACGCCGGCTTTGTCCGGCACGAAATCGATAAGCATCTCACCGAAGGCGACGATCATAGGGCTCATCTTTGATGCTGAATTCAGGTTTCAATCTCCGTTCTATGTTGAAATTTTAACTTCAGCCACTCTAATTTATAGTCTCAACCTAGATGTGTTTAGAGTTTGAATTTAAGGTGAGATCTAATTATTATTATTATTATTAAAAAAATTATCTTTGAATCTTGCAAATCTGTTCTGTTATTTTTCTGTTTTGCAATGATTTTTAACCCATTTTTAGGAATAAAATCGGAATATTTTCGTTTAGTTCATCTACCAAACGTTGATATTATCTAATTATGTTTTATTTGTATTATTGTGATAATTATTTGCTTTAATAATTTATTATAGTTATTTATTGTAAAATGTATTATTCGCTTTTGAGTAAATATTTTATTAGTATAATATAATTATTTAAGGATTTATATCCAATACACTGGTAATGGAAATTTTTAGTTTCTACAAGCGCCTTAGTTTTAGGGTTTAGGGACTTAGTTTAGGGTGTAAGGTTTAGGGGTTTGGGTATAGGTTTAGAATTTAGGGGCAATGATTAGAATTTAGGGGTTAAGGTTAGGATTTAGGGTTTAAAGGTTAAGGTTTAAGTTTTAGTATAATATGTTGAGGATTTAGGTTTTAACGTATAAATTGTAAATTCTAACCCTAAACCCTAAATTCTAAACTACTAAACCTAAACTCCTAAACCCTATATCCTAAATTGAGTCCCTAAACCCTAAAATTAAGGCGCTTGTGAAAATTTTTAGTTTCCACCGCCAGTGTATTAAATAATTATCCATTATTTAGCCCTTAAATTTAATTATATATTAATAATAATTTTAAGCAAGCACATTTGGTCAGTTGGCCAAGTTGCTCATCATTATTTCCTCATATTTTCTTAGGTTATAAATTGTAGACCCACTAAAAACACTCATTCTTTCTCTTAGAGTATAATGAGCATTTAAACATGTTCGATTTTATTTCTTGGTATATATTATAACGGCAATAATGCCAATCTAACTAAATTCAATCAACATATTTTAATATTTTAGCATTATTGTGATAATTATTCGTTAATAGTTTAAGGTACGGCTCAACACATCATAATTGCATGAAACTGTAAAATAACTTGTATTTGTTATTTTAGTAATAGATTAATATCATATACACTGGCCGTGAAATAAAGTTAGACGTTTAGGAGTTTAGTTTAAGATTTAGAAGTTAGGGGTTTAAGTTGTATGATTTAGAATTTAGGATTTATGGTTAGAATTTAGGGTTTGGAGTTTTATTTTTAGGGTTTTAAGGTTAGAATTTTAGGTTTTAAATTTAGGCTTGAAAATAGGCATGTTTGTGTAAATTTTTTTTACACTGGTAGTGTATCAAATATTAATCCTTTAGTAATTGCATCAGAGTGAATTGTTACGAATTATAATTAACTATACATGTTTTACGGACGCAATGTAATTACATTTATATGATCGTAACGAGTGGTCTTAAATAGGGAAAATTCTATAATGTGCGACGAACACTGCTGAACTCTACTAACGTTGAACACCGATGAACATTATTAAATTAATTAATAAAGATTACAAATTTTAAGAACTCAACATACAATTAATAATTATTTTAATATTAATTATTTGTTTTCAATATATATTAAAATTTTGATTTTTTAATAAGGGTAAACCACATATTTAGTAACTCACATATTTTTGTATTTCTATTTTGGTACTCAAATTATTTTTTAGTAAAATGATACTTAACGTTACATATTGTTTCTATTTTGGTACCATGACTGTTAAAAATAAACGGAAACAATGACATTGCTTAGTCAAATAACATTTTTAGTCCCTAAAACTTATATAACCTCTCAATTTAGTCTAAAATATTATTAATTTAAACATCATTTTTAATTTTTGGATTAAAAATGTAAATTTATTCTTTCTTTGTCTTGCAATCAAATTATGAAAAACTAGGTATCGAACATCTTCTTTATTACCATTACAGTTTCATGCAAATCTTCATCGATTATTTTTTAATTCCTCCAAAAACATTATCGACTTTAATAACAAAAAAACAAGGTATGCAAAAGTGAAAATCAACTAAACCCTACAAGAACAAGAAGCGGAAAAAATGGCATCCACTCTGTTTTCATAGCCGATTCATTGTGAGCTCGCATCCTCACTGCCTCTGCAAGGTCCTTAACGGCGGTGGCTTGTCGTTGGGTATCGATGTTAACCAGACACAGGCGATGGTTCTCCCAATTACTTGTAATGTTAGAACCCCTGCTGGCCAGTGCAATTGTAAAACCTAATAAAATTATTTTAAATCATCATCATTATTATTATTATTATTATTATTATTATTATTATTATTATTATTATTATTATTATTATTATTATTATTATTATTATTATTATTATTATTATTATCTTCTTCTTCTTCTCCCTCTAGGTCTCCTTCAGGAACAAAATCTCCTTCAGGTACAACATAGAAGAGAGTTTTTAGGTTTAGTTCTAGTTTCAGTCCCTCTACTATGATGAAATTTAATTTTTAGTCCCTCTACTTCTATAATTAAAATTGACGGTGCTGTTATTAGTTGGAGTTGTTGAATTTCAGAGTGTAAGTCAAATTAAAGTACATGTATTAAATTGCAAATTTTAGCATAGTTGATGGACTAAAGCAAAAATTAGACCAAGTTTTTTTAACTTTGATGGACTAGTATTTTATGAATTCGACCGATTCTTTACTGTTTATTTTTGTGTGCGTGGGTAAAGGCGGTGGTTCTAAGACGGTTCCCACGACGGACGATGGCACATCAGCTGGGAATTCCGCTAAGCTGTCGTATAATTTTTCTTGCTTTTCATCGCATCGTCGAGCAGAGGCGGATGATAATGGGGCCAGTGGGAGCCCTGGCCCCCTAAATTTTTGAAATTTTATTATTTAGTTTTTACTATTTTAAAATTTTTTAATTTGGCTCCTTCAAAAATTTAAAATATTTAAAAATTTTAATTTAGACATATAAATATTTTAAAATTTTTAAGTAAGCCCCCTCAAACTTCGACCTCAAGATCTGCTCCTGTCGTCGACGGCTTCGAGCTTTGTTTCCATCTAAGCAGCTTTTACTATATATGATGTCTTATAAGTATCAGCTGTCATACCGCTTTAGTTGATTGCAGTTTTCTCTTTGTTGATTTTCATTTTCAATGTTATTAAATTGGATGAGTCTACCACGTGCGACGAACACCGATGAACACCACTAATGATGAACACCGATGAACACCATTAAATTAATTAATAAAGATTTAAAATTTTAAGGACTCATCATACAATTAATAATTATTTTTAAAAATTCAATTAAATTATTTTTATATATTAAAATTTTATTTTTTTAATAAGGGTAAACTATATATTTAGCACCTCACATATTTCTTATCCTTCTTATCGGAGCCATCAGGTTTCCGGTCCCCAGGGAAACCTTTCCGATTCATACCGCCCGGTGTTCCTTGACCCATGGCTTAGGGTTCGTATTCACGTCTCCGATATTCAGTTGAGATAATGAGAATGGGTTTGAAAAAATAGGTGCTTTGGCTTTGGGATCAAGTCACCTTACTTGTCGACTTTTTGTTTTTTTTTCCTTTAATTATATTAGAAAAATAAAAAATGGGCTTTGAATTTGGATCTATTGGATGTAATTTGTTTTTTTCGACTTGAGTTAAAATATTTTAAATTATCAAATTGATGGATATTTTTAAATTTTATTTTTTAAAAAATTAAATTTATAAAATTGTGTCCAGTTAAATATAGTAGACTGTTGAAATTTCATTTTAAATTTAATTAAAATTTTCTAATTGATTTCACACCTATTGTAAATAGGTTTAATGGCTAAAGAAGACCTTAACAAGAAATCAAAAAACTAATAGTCATCGCATTTTTCTTCATGCAATTGAGATTTTAATGTTAATTGAAAAATCAAATAAACCACTTTGTTAACTGTAGATTTTTTTTTTTTGAGTAAACACATTTTTTTTTGAAAAGAGATGGGCCTCATTAAAAACCCCTTTTCTAGTGAAAGGGGAAAAGAGTACCCAACTAAAACTTTTTATTAACATAATAAAATAATTACAACAGTTCAAGGTCCCATATCCGAAAAAAAGAGCCAGGAGCCCCTGTTATACAACCATCCAATAAAGCTTACAGACCTATCCTAATCAATACCTTTTTTAGCTAGAATATCAGCCCTCATATTTTGCCCACGCTGAATCAATTTTAAGATCATACCTGCACTGTTAATTTGTTCCCGAATAACACTAACCTCACGATCTGTACTTACCAATGGAATCGAGGATCCGGTAGCCAATCAAAAATCGTTTTGCAGTCCGTCTCCAATATCAGTTTATGTTGAACCGACCACCGAAAAATAAGAAAGCGAGAAACCCCTTCCTTTACTGCTGCCAATTTAGTTAGAGCAGGAGGACCACCCTCGCACAGCAAGGCAAATTCCATAAGAGACAAGCCATTCGAATCCCTCAAAATACCACCAATACCTCCACGACCCGAAGCCGAACAGAACGCGCCGTCAACATTGAGTTTTAAATACCCCACAGGAGGAGGGGACCAACCGATCCTTGTAACCTTATTACTCCTCTTATCCAGCACTTGCTCAGCAATAGTAGGATCCATAAATAAACTATCGAAAGATATATCACTACAGTTGAAATTAGCTTTAAACCAAGATACCCAGCGGTATCTAATCAAGAAGGATAGCTGACCCCAATCTACTTTCTTATTATGAAAAGCAATATCATTACGCATCAACCACACCGACCAAATCAAAGCAAACGGAATAGGTCTACACCAATTAAATTCAGATAATTCAATCAATCCTTTCCAAGCAATAAAAAACTGACCTGGAGATTTAGGCCAAACTGTATGAAAGCCTAGCAAATTGCAATAGCTCATCCATATGTTCCACACTCCATGGCAATCGAAGAAGAGGTGCTCAGGCGTTTCGTCACACAAATTGAACAACCTACAACGAGAATCTTCCACCACGTGCATTCTTCTTTTTTTAAGTTCAGATATCATTAAGCAGCAACACAGTTATCCAAAATATTTATTCCCAGTATTTTACTCCTCTTAAGGTTTAACTTCAGCCCCGCAGCTAATTCGAAGACTCGAAGCACCCTTTTAATGTTTCTGACTTGTCTATTCTCTCCTCCACAAAAAATGAGAAGATCATCCGTAAACTGTAGATGGAATATAGTGATGTCGGATCCCACCTTCCCAATTTTGATACCATCAAATAGACCAACTTCCATCGCCTTTTTAAGCATTAAGCTTAATGCCTCACCCAAGATGTTAAAGAGTAAAGGAGAGAGTGAACACCCTTGTCTGAGCCCACGCGAGATATTAAAAGGAACGGTCATAGAGCCATTCACAAGAACCGAGATCGAGACCGTGGAGATGCATTTATAAATCCAGCTACACCAAGTATCATTGAAGCCGAACTCTTTTAGACAGCGGATTAAAAAGGACCAACTCACCGTGTCATATGCTTTTTGAAAATCCACTTTAAACGCTACACCATTTCTACCCGACTTCACCACTGAGTCAATTACCTCGTTTGCTACAAGAGAGCAATCAAGAATTTGCCTTCCTTGAATGAAGGCAAATTGAGTTTCGCCGATAATATCACCCAGCACCATCCTCAATCTTCTAGCCAGCACCTTAGACAACAGCTTGTACACACCACCAATGAGGCTGATAGGTTGATACTCCTCTAAAGATATCGAATTGATACCTTTTGGGATAAGTGTTATAAAAGAGTAATTTATGCCATTGTCCCACGAACGCCCTTTAAAATAATCTTCAAAAAATACCATAATGCTCGATTTTAATTGAGGCCAAAAGCGCTTGAAGAACCACATATTGAATCCATCCGGACCCGGGGCCTTATTGATGTCCGTAGAGTTAAGAGTCAGCCATACCTCTTCTTCTGAAAACTGAGTAGTGAGGGAAGAAGCTTGTAATTCAAAAATCTTCTTGAAACCCAGATTAATCTCTTCCACCTCCAAAGCATGACTCTCATTATAGCTCTTACAAAAGTGTTCTATGATGAAATCTTTTACCTTCAAAGGATCTGATAAAATATCCTCTTCACTTATAATATTAGGAATGGCATTGTACCTCCTTCTATTCGACGCTACCGAGTGAAAAAACTTAGTGTTGCGGTCGCCTTCTGAAAACCAACGTAATCGGGACTGTTGAAGCCATTTACACTCCTCTTTTCGGAAGAGAGACCAAAGCTCCAATCTCATGCGGTTGAGAGACAGAACGTCATCCATAGAATAAACTCCCCCTTGCACCTTAGATTCCAGCAATGAAATATCAGCTTCCAATTTAGAAATGTTAGCACCTACTGCAGTATGCTTCTTGCCCGCCCACTGTTTTAAGGCATTTTTCGAACGTTTGAGAATCCAGCTAATCTTTGGTTTCCTGCTACTGACATTGGGATCGTTGAACACCGAAAGGACCACATCTTCAAAACCTTCCTCAAGATACCAATAGTTAAAGAAACGAAAGGGCTTGGGACCCCAATTTCTTTCCCCTTCCTCAAGAGATATCGCATTATGATCCGACAACGATTTGTTCTGCATCTTTTGGACCAATGACGGAAAAATATTAACAAATTCAACATTAAGTAGAAAGCGGTCCAAGCGAACAAAAGTGGGATGCTCTCTGTTATTTCCCCAAGTATATTTGCCCCCTGACAATGGAAGATCTAGCAAATGAGCCTTGAACAAAAAATCTCTAAATAGATCCATCGAGGCCAAGTTGTAGCATCTGCCCATTTTTTCCTCCTTATCTAAATATAAGTTAAAATCTCCAGCGATACACCAAAGAATCTGATGTTGACTAATGATTCCTAAAATTTCCTCTAAAAAGGATTCCTTATCAGCTTCAACTTAGGGTCCATACACATTCAATAAACCTTCATAAAACTTTTTGAAGTTAAAACAACTCAAAAGGCAGATAAAGCGAGAATTGAGAATAATATCGTTAACCTGGATAAATTCAGGATCCCACGTGGTCAAAATACCTCATGTCGATCCTACCGCTAGGGAAAAAGAAAATTTTATCCCCTTAGTATTCCACATCTTCTTCACCTCAGAAAACCCAATTACCTCCATTTTGGTTTCTTGTAAAAAACCACATTAGCTCTAACTTTGTGAATTGCTCTGCTCACTGCCCGTTGTTTTTCCTTTCTTCTTAAACATCTAACATTCCAAGACAATATTTTAAGTTCCTGATTCATAAAATCTGTTAAAAATTACCTCTTAAAAACCCATAGAAATGTCTTCACAGACTTCCATTTTCCAGCTCCTTGACGCGATGAATGACATTCTCCCTCCCTCCTCGGAATGAAATTTCCAGCAGGTTGCAGATTTCTCATACAGACTCAGCTTCCAATCCCACTGTAGAATCATCGCCGGAGATAGCATTACCCGATTCCCCCACCTCTCTATTAATTTCCTCGTCTTCAAGGGATTCACGCACAATCCTCCTAATCATCCTTCTCGAGCTAGCTCTGAAAAAAACCTTTGGGCACATGGGTCACCGACGGAGTCACCAATTTGTTTTGATGCATTAGGAAAGAAATATTTGCAGAATCAAGTAGACTCCTATCCTCATAACTGTCAGGCACAAATTCCAGTGAAAAATCGCGAACCAAATTAAAGGAGACTTGTATGATTTGTTGACCGGGGAGAACATTTGGGTTGGGGCCCGAAATAGGCATGTCCCTTATTAATGAGGATGGGCCTGAGTTCGAAATTGGCTGGCCCAAGCAATTTGTAATACCCAGACCATCAGATTCATCACCATCCACCGAGTCGTCCGAATCACTTAAATCCTTCCACGATTCCACCTCAGCTACCTCTTTAAAGTTGTTGGACCCACTAGAATTTCCCAAGATATTGGGAGTGGAGTCATCAAAGACATTCTCTGCATTTGGATTCAATGAAGCTTCATTTAATTGAATTTTTTAGCAGAATTCAACAATTCATTGAATTTAATTGAATCGATGATGGTGAAATTATTTTTAATGGTATATGGTTTAGGGTATATGTTTAAGAGTTTAAGGGTTTAAGGTTTAATAGTTTAGGGTTTTAGGTTGAGGGTTAAGGGTTAAATTATTTTTTTATAAAGAATAGAGTCAAATTGAAATAATATTTAAATAATGAGGGTTCAATAAAAATACGAAAATATATGAGGTACTAAATATATAGTTTACCCTTATTAAAAAAATAAAATTTTAATATATAAAAATAATTTAATTGAATTTTTAAAAATAATTATTAATTGTATGATAGGTCCTTAAAATTTTAAATCTTTATTAATTAATTTAATAGTGTTCATCGGTGTTCATCATTAGTGGTGTTCATCGGTGTTTGTCGTACGTTGTAGAATTTTCCCATTAAATTATTGGGTGGAATAATTTTATTGTATTGATTTTATTACTTTATTTTTCTTCAGATTTTATAGCTATTTTGATAAAATAAAGTGATATATATATATATGGTGTGTTTTTATGAACTCTGACATTCAATTACTTGAGATTAAATTTCAATTGTTACATTTACTGTCGCATATATAGACTGAAATTTAACAAATCAAGCTATTTTTAAATTTTTTTTAAGGAAAAGCTCAATTACATTAAATGATAATGTAGAATCAAGGGGAAGGAAAAAACGACTTGAAATTTGTATCAAATAATATAAGATTCTTCAAACAATACATAACGATAGGTACTATTTTATTAAAAAATTATTTTAAGTATCAAAATAAAAATATAAAAATAGGTGATGTACTAAATATGTAGTTTACTCTTATTAAAAAAATTCAAGAATTTAATATATATGAAAAATAATTTAATTAAATTTTTTAAATAATTATTATATGTCGAGTCTTTGAAATTTTTAATCTTTATTAATTAATTTAATAGTGTTCAATGTTAGTGATGTTCAGCGGTGTTCGTCGCACGTGGTAGACTCATCCCTTAAATGGAGAAGATGATGATGTTCATCCTAAAAAACTTGTATTCAAGCAGCTTTATATGCGTGTGTCTTATTAAAAGGTTAAAAACTATAAATAATACTTGTAAATCATCTTAAGATTATTAAAAATAATAAATTATTAAATAATAATAATATTTTATATACAAATAATTTTAAAACCCTTTTAGAAATTTATTTAAAATTGGCTTAATAAAGAATACTTTATTAAAATGAACATATCCACTTCTCCACTTCTTCATTTTCTCTAAGGCGGTTATAAAATTTCTCTAAACCTTTCTTCCTTTTTTTCATCGTTTTTTTTTTACCGGCGACGACCTTTGGCCGTTCTACTGGTTCTGTACATAAATAAAATTATCTTTTTCGATGAATATTTCGTTTTTTAAGTTTGTTTCTTGTTTTTCTTCTACTTTGTCGGATTCTTATTCAAATATGCTTTTATGGCAGTTCTTTTGTCTGCTTGGTGGCAGTTTTTTTGTCTGCTTTTTAGCAGTTTCTGTCTGTCTTCATGACAGTAGTCTGTCTTTTGACAGTTACGCGTTCGAGTGACGAGTATCAACGAACGCTTTTTAACGAAGGAGGTCGTTCTATACATGCTATGATTCCCTTTTGTGGTTGTGCCGACATGCCAAGAACAAATAACAAAAGAATTTTTGCTATATTCAAAGAGCACTCAAGGCAAAGTTATAGTTTTTTCTGGATTCTTATCAGAATTTTTTTTTTGACAATGTTAGATATGATATTTTAACCTTTTTCACACCTTTAGAATTTTATTATTTTGTTCTCCATTGTAATTCATTTGTATTCCTTTCGTTGTAGAATATAATTCAGATTAAAAAAAATACTTTAGGATTGATCCATTATGACCTGACCCATTACTCAATTGAAACCTTTAGCCCATGGCCCATCACGAGTTTCTTCTTCTTTTCTTCGTGGCTGCACAACGGCGCTATTTTCCGTTAGATCGCTTTTCGCCGCCGCAATCAGTCGTTACTGGTGTGAAATTTCTTTGGCCCTTTTGACGGTGGCGGACGGTGCGGCTAGCGACGCCAACTCTATTTGAAACCCCGATGGAGACAGTGGTAAAGAAATATCAGCAGAAATTCAAAAAAGCAAGAGATGAAATGAGTAAATGGGACGACATTCAATCTCGCTTAATTTCTCAGTTCCGAAATGCTTCTTCTATTATCGCCAGATTAGAGGTCTAACCTAATGTTTTCCTCTCTCTCGACTTCCTATTTATTTATTTTAATTTCCTTAATAGAAAGTTATTTATTCTTTTTTATCAGATTATTCAGAACACTAAAAATTATGCAAGCTTAAATTCAATTGGAGGAATCGAAGTTGCAGTGATGCAAAAGCAGATGGATTCTTTGCAAACCATTTTACTTTCCATGAGAAAGACCATGTAAGTGTTTAGTGTTTGTTTGATGGAGTCTTTTTCTCTTTTTTATTTTCTACATTTGCTTTTCAAGAATATAAATAATAGTTTGATTAATTAGTTAACTGAAATTTGTAAATATATTAGATAAATAATAGTTTGATTAATTAGTTTAGTGTATAGAGTTTAGGGGTTTAGGTGTAGTGGTTTAGAATTTAGAGGTAATTGTTTCAATTTAAGGTTTAGTGTTATAATTTAAGGTTTAGTTTTTAGGGTAATATGGTGAGGATTTAGGTTTTAAAACTCTAAATTATAACCCTAAACTGCCCGTGTATAGAATATTTATCCTTAGATAAAATAATGAATTTGAGATTGTTTTAGTGTTTCTTTATATTTTGGAAAAAACTTTGATACAATTTAGAATTTAGGGTTTAGGGTTAAGAATTTAGGATTTATGTTTTATAGTGTAAATATGCAGGCTTGTGTAAAATATATTTTACATAGCCTTGTGTATCAAAATTTTACCCATTTGTTTTTATGTTTTTAATTCAGGGAAGACTTTCGTGCTGTTGTTCTTTCCCTTGAGAAGCTTCAATATGATGGTAAACAACTTGTAAAAGGGAGCTCTAATCAGATGAACAAGAAACAACTGCAACATAGAATTGGCGTAAAACCAACTCTTGCAAATTGCATAGATGGGCTTGTACTTCTTCATGAAATGCACCTTGCCGAGTAATTAAAAGTTCAATCTTTCGAAAAAATTTAGAATGACTTTTTTACTGCTTTTATGTTTTTAATTTTTATGATATGCTACAAGTAGGAATACTCATTTATGTTTCCCTAGATTTTTCATGATTGCACTTTTCAACATGTGAGGTTTGAAGAGCTTGCTTTGTTTCACTTTTGGTCAAAATCTGAGGTAGCAAGATTCTAAATGACTGGTTTTTTATGTTTGCTAGGTACCTTCTTAAATCATCATTGATTTCTGCACTCTCAACTCTTGCCTTGAAACCAAAGTAAGGAGAACTCATTATCTTGCTCTTGCAATTCAAAAGTGTCAATAAAACTGACTTGATATTGAATATATATATATATAGGGATAGGATCCGTAAGAGTTTTTTAGTTTTACACGTTATTTGGATCGTTGGATGGGTAAAATAAATGGTTGAGATTAACAGTAGGATATGTGAAGATTATTACTTAGGAAAAAAAGTAAGGAGTTAATCTCAGCCAACGATCCAAATAACGTGTAAAACTCATGGTTTTACATTGTGTGTAAGTGGATCCTAAGTCCTAACCCATATATATTTATATATATTTGCTTAAGGCTGCACATGAGTTCAGAGATGCTGCCTTGTAAGGTGCTTGTAGGCACCATGCCAAAGCATTTTGGGGACAAGGTTGTGGCATGGTGGAGTCATTCTCACTTTGTTGTACCCTCATGAATGATTGGACCCTTAAAGAGTCCAATAGAGTATGCCAGTATGGTGCTCCCAAAAATATTGTTGTGCTTTAGATTGCATAAGTATGACAAGTAAAATTTATGTTCATCTATACTTTAGAAAAAAGCTTACTTCTTTAGCTTCCCTACTTTTAGTTATGAGATAATACTTAAGTAAGAATATGAATGTAAATTAAAATTGAAAATAAGCTCTGTATATTTATTTTGAGGAATTATGGTTATCGTTTTTTATTTTATTATAACAAGAAACTCATTACAAAAATGTTGCAAATTCATTAAAACCTTCTTGGTTGACTGTGTAATCCATAAAAATGTTAGCGTGAATTTATTTGGATGAACTAGATGACAAATACAGTGAAATGAAAGTTCATAATTCTAATTCTATGCAATAAAATATCAAAAAGCTTATTTCCACTTACTTTTTAAGGTTAAGGCTTATTTGGATGTTGTCCTATTAATTGTGCTTATTCATCCTTTTCCACATGAAAATATGAGTTTTTGCTCACTTGCTTCTTGGTTTGTTAAAATAAATTGACCCAACTTCCGAAAAGAAAAGAATTACTTTTACAACATTCTTTAAGCCATGGCTTTATACACATTATGTTTCCTTGATTTGCAGTTCCGGTGATCTGGGTGCACTTCACCAACTATTAGTTGATCAACCCAATATACTAAGCGAGGAAGGTACATTCTGGACAAACTTAGCTAGATTTGTTTTGTATGTTTTTGGCTTTAGTTACCTTCTCGATCAACACAGTATACTAATCGAGGAAGGTTTATTCTGGCCAAAGTTAGCCATATCTATTGTGCATGTATTTAGCTTTAGTTACCTTGATTTATTAATAATAAGTGAAAGTTTTTTTTTTCTCTTTTGGATAACAATCAATTTCTTACAATCATATTTATGGAGAGATATAAATCCGTCATACAAATAGGTGGAGACTTTTTTTTTCTAACGTCTGTAAATGCGTTTGTCGAGAATGAATCATTATCAGGTATCTAACCTTGTTAAGGAAACATTTCTACAATTTCACTTTTTATTTGTATACTTTAACAAGACCGAAAGCCACAAGGATTGGACAGCTCAACTAGAATTAGATAAAAAGTGTGATTTCTTGCAAAGTGGTAGGAGTCACATCTTCTGTTATGGAAGATAATGGATATGAGTATTTTTTATACTCGAATTAGAAGATACCTCAATACATTCATGTTATTATTATTGAATTGGACAAATTTCTGTATAGCCTTGTTTGGAAGTACATACAAAATGGTGTTATAGTAGCTTCAACTTACAAAAGATTGCATTAGCAAATAGCAATGAATGTAACTTCTAGCTTTATATTAGCAATGACTGTGATATGTTTGCCGTTTCTTTTTCTTCTTCGATTTGTTTTTATTGTTTACTCATATTTCTTTCTTTTTCTTTTTCGCAGTTTGATCATATTTTGTATTTGTGCATAATAGGTTCTAACTACTGCTTTGTCATATACTCCCTGTTGCAGTAAAATGCGTCTTTGACATCGTATTTGCGGAAGAGATATGTTGATTTTTATAGACAACTTCTGATTCCCTGGTTTTGTTGAAGTTGTACCGAGACCAAAGACTCTTGGTTTTGTTACATTAGCTAAAGGAATCAGTCTGCAAGTTTCACATTGCAGGGAAAGCTGTGGCCTTTTTACCCTGGACCGTAGCAAAATATGACGATAAACATCGAAGAAACCAAATGCCGAAGATTTCTCAGGGCTTCGGGTACCAGTAGATTAATTACGGGAACCAAGCAAACTTAGCACGAGCAATAGTGGGAGTTCCAAGTTTCAAAGGCGAAAGCAAATAACACAACTTTGAACAGTTTGTACTGAACTTTATTGCCAAAATCAGATTATGTTGATCATTTGTTTTATGACAAAGTACATTTCTTTGAATCATCCCAAAAACTCGTTTATCTTGTAGTGCTCGTATTTTCGCGAACGGTCTGCCTACCAGTAATCACCACAAGAGCACTCGCAATCTCTAAAATGGTGAAACCTCTTTGCATCTCTTACAATGATCTCTCTTCCCACCACTTTTGACATAAACTTGAATGCATTGTGGCAATCTCCACAGATCCTAAGGTTCTTGAATACCCTGACGGTGGCTCCACGAGGAAGCCTTATGAGTGCGAAAGCTACGGCAAGCTTCTCGCTGTGTGCTGACAGGACACGTTCTTTGTGGTCGGACTCGATATCTTGTAGCACAAACTTTGTGTCTGGAACATAACCTAATCTTCTCATTTCCGGCACCAATTCGTTGAGATAATTGTAAATTGCTTGCACCTCAGGGTGCACTGTGTCATCGACCAAGAAAACGTGGACTTTGTTCTCAACCTCCACCCAACTACACCCGGGTTCCTTGCGTACTCCTCTGTCTCTCATTAGTTTCCGTGCATTTGCAGCGTCATTCCACCGCCCAGCAGTAGCATACATGTTAGACAAAAGCACGTAGCTTCCATCATGTTGCGGCATCAGTTCGATGAGTCGTTCGGCTGCTTGGGTCCCCAAATCTACATTTCCATGAGTCCGACATCCAGCCAGAAGAGCCTCCCAAACTGCTGCACCTGGCTCAAAAGGCATTGACGCAATCACATCCTTTGCTTCTACGAACTTTCCAGCTCGACAAAGCAGATCAACGAGACGGGCATAATGATCTTCACCTGGGGTTATCCCATAAAGCCTATGCATTGAATTGAAATAATACCGCCCTTCTTTAACTAAACCCGCATGGCTACAAGCGGAGAGAATTGTGAGGAAAGTAATCCGATCAGGCGATATGCCTGCATCCAACATCTGCTCGAAAAGTTCTAATGCTTGTATACCATGCCCGTGCTGGCCCAGAGCTGCAATCATGGCATTCCAAGAGACCGAATCCAAACATGGCATTGTACGGAACAGCACATTAGCAGCTTCTACAACGCCACACCTAGCGTACATTGTAATCAGTGCATTTCCAGCCGAGAGGCTTGAATCGAGCCCCAAACGAACAAGTTGAGCATGGAGTTGACGTCCCGTCTCTAGAGCTCCTAACATGGAACATGAAGTGATTGCTCCTGCAAATGCATAATCACATGGCTGAAAACCCTCTGATTTCATCAGGTTAAACAGCTTTAAACCCTCCTCTCCAAACCCATTTTGTGCTAACCCTGATATCATTACAGTCCACGTTAAATGGTTCCTCTTTGGCATCTTCCTAAAAAACAACCTACCTTCGTCAATACGGCCAGCATTCACATAGCCAGATACGATAGCGTTCCACGAAACAAGGTCTTTTACCGACATGTTATCGAAAATCCGGCGCGCCCAATCCACTTTATCACATTTCCAATACAATGTAACTAATGCATTATTCACAGGCAATGAAAATTCAGGTGCAGGCTTAGCTTCCGTCCTTAAAACATAACAATGCACTTGCTTCCCGAGACGAAACAATCCAGCATGAGCACAACAACTTATAACACTAGTGTATGCAAATTCATCCATTTTAATTCCCATAAAATACATCTTCCTAAACATATCTAATGCTTCTTCGTACCGGCCGCGATGCACATACCCGGAAATCATTGCATTCCAAGCAACTCCCAACTTTTCACTCATCCCATCAACCAACTCCCTCGCTGCATCGAGTTCATCGTTCTTAACATACCCCGTAACAATCGTTGTCCACGACAACTCATCTTTCTCCTTAATCTCATCAAACAACTTCCTAGCTTCAAACACCGATCCGCAGTTAACATAAACAGAAACAAGTGCATTTAAAACCGAAGTAACAAACCCTGCCCCTGACTTCAAAACTACACAATGGAATTGCTTACACTGCATTGCTCTATTGACAACAATAGCCAATCCACCTAAAACAGTGGTGAAAGTGAAATCATCGGGCCTAAATTCATCGCGTAACATCCGGCGAAACAGCTCGATACAAGCATGGCCATCTTCATTGCGCGAATACCCCGTGATCATCGCGTTGTAGAAAACAGTGTCCCGGATGCTCAAGGGGGTTTCTTCAAACATTTTCCGCGCTGTTTTAATGTCGCCTGACGAAGAATAAGCTGAAACCAAAGTCGTTCTTGAAACAATATCTGGTTCGTGAATTTTATCAAACAGGTGGCGAGCGTAGATGATCCTTGATGATTTGCTGTAAACGTCGATCAGCCGGTTGCGAATGTGGCCACCCGGGTGGAAACCGGAAGTTACCATGTGAGAGTGGATTGTTTTGGCGAGGGAGAAAGAGGCAGACGAGAGGGGGTAGCATAGTTGCAGCTGGGAAGCGTAACGATTGGCTACCGTGCGGATGAATTCGGGACTCGTCATGGCGTAGACAGCCGATTTCCATGGCTTTTGTGGTACAAGGCCCATTCAACGCGACCCTAATTTCATATTGTAACGTGTATATATATATATATATATATATATATATATATATATATAGGATTAATATCCTATACATTATACACTGGCGGTGGAAATTTTTTGTTTTCACAAGCGCCTCAATTATAGGGTTTAGGGTTAGTGTTTATATTATAGAGTTTAGGGGTTTTAGTGTAAAGGTTTAGAATTTAGGGTTCATGTTTAGAATTTAGGGTTTAGGGTTAGAATTTAGGGTTTAGGGTTAGGGTTTAGTTTTAGGGTAATATGGGTAGGGATTTAGGTTTTAACCTATAAACCCTAAATTTTAACCATAAACTCAAAATTCTATCAACAATCCTTAAATTCAAAACTACTACACTAATACCCCTAAACTTTAAACCATAATCGGAGTCCCTAACCCCTAAAACTAAGACGCTTGTGTAAAAAAAATTCCACAAGCGCTTGTGTATAGAACAATTACCCATATATATATATGTAGGGTTTAAAACTTCACTTAACTGCTAATAGAATTCCGATGGATAAATATTCTATACACAGTCGGTGGAAACGGAATGTTTCTACAAGCGCCTTAATTGTAGGTATAGGGTTTAGGAGTTTAGGTATAAGGTTTAGGGTTACAATTTAGAGTTTATAGGTTAAAACATAAATCCTCACCATATTACCCTAAAAATAAACCCTAACCTATAAACGCTAAATTATAACCCTAAACCTTAAATTGAAACAACTATCCCTAAATTTTAAACCTCAACACCTAAACCCTTAAACCATGTACCCTAAACTAACTCCTTATTCCCTAAAACTAAGGCGCATGAGCCCTAACCTAACTCCTTATTATCTAAAACTAAGGCGCTTATGGAAACTTTTAATTTCCAGCGCCTGTGTATAGGATATTAATCCTTTTTTATGCCCATATTTATGTTCTCATATTAAAATTTTAAATTTTAAGTTTAAGATTAAAATATTGAGATAAGAGTTTAGGATTAGAGTTTAAAAAATTTGTGGTAGTATATATTTTTTAAGATTTAAAATTAGAGCTTAAAATTTAATTTTTTAAATTTTAGTGTATAGAATGGGACACACACGATTCTTGTCCTTTTAACTGCATAATCAAAATCTTTTTTTTTTTGAATTAAAGGGGAAAGCATCTATTACATGCCTCATTAAAAAACCTCCTTACACCTAATGGAGGAAAAAGAGTACATGTAATAGAGCTTATGAACAAAGAATCCGAATAAACAAAACAAACCCGACCAAACAAGAAAAAACATCTAACTAACAATCACCCCATAACCAGCAGAAAGCTGGCTCAACGGAACTACCCTCCGCCTACACCTGCTCCGTGGCCTCGACACCCTCTGCCTCCGCACGGACAGCAGCCACAATCGTCTCCGGCGGATCGATAAAACGATAGTACTCAAGCGGTAATTCATTGACCCTCTTCGCCATAATATCCGCTATGATGTTAGCCTCGCGCCTTACCCAAGCGAATTTAACCTCCCAATTATGTGCTAACAATTCAGCAATATGACCCCTCAAACTCGACGGAATACGAGTAGGATCCCGAAGACACAACCAATGAAAAACATCATGATTGTCCGTCTCTAAAATTACCCGCGTATAACCAAGGGACCAAGCCGTAGCAAGACCCTCAAAGACCGCCCAAAGCTCCGCATCAAAAATAGAGCAAATACCGATACGTTTGGAAAAGCCAAACCTCCAACGACCATTAGAATCTCTTCCCACACCACTGCACGTTGCCAAACCAGTGTTGGGGTTCCTAGCACCGTCAACGTTCACCTTCAGCCACCCCTCCATCGGACGGCTCCACCGTGGCATCGCAAGCACCCTTTCCGGCTGCCGAGTCTGGTCATTCTTCAACGCATAAGCAAGCTGGAAATTATGACAGTACCGCTTTGCTTGAGCAATCAGCGGCTCCTAATCGATTAGCTCAGCCCCAAAGACAAGAGCGTTCCTACGCTTCCAAACTAACCAAAGAATAGTCGTAAACAATAAGTCCCAATCAGCAGGGGAGTTCACAAAGAAAGCAGCATCGGTCAAATTTCTCATTATCCAATCCTTTATATCCCAATGGAAAAAATCAGTCAACTTGTCGGGTTTCACAAGATGCTGCCACGTCCCACGGGTTAGCACGCATTCACGAAAAACATGCGCTATATCCTCCTGTACAGCCCCGCAAATAACACAGGCAGCGTTATCGATTACATGTCGACGAACCCTTTCCGCATTAGTCATCAAACGACCATGACAAAGCCTCCATAAGAACATTTTAACCCGAGGTGCACCGCGAAAGTTATTAATCACTCTCCAAATCGGATCTACAGTTACCTGTAATGGCGGAGCACGAACCCCATAAGCAGATCGCACCGAAAAACCCTTATTTGGCTCACGACTCCATCCCGGCCTGTCCACCAGATTAGTCGCCGAAGGTGGCTTAACAGCCGTGATGGCGCGCTCCACATCAAACGGTAATAAATCCACGAACATAGGCCAATTCCACTGTCCATCCTGTGTTGTCATACTCCTCACTGAAGTGAAAGTATCCGGGATACTAGCGTTGTCAACATATTGATATAACGGACCGACCGCGGCAACCCAGTTGTCTTTCCAAAAATCAACATGGTCGCCATCCCCTAAGCTCCAAGTAATATTCCGACAAAGATCCGGCCAAATAAGCGCGATACCACTCCAAAGCCGTGAACCTCTACCACGAGGAAGGATAGCCGGCATGAGATCAGCAATGCCATACTTACAGCGAAGGATACGCACCCAAAGTCGAGCTGGTTCTGTCATCATAATAAAGCCAAGCTTCATGAGAAACGCCTCATTCTGATACTTCAAACTCTTCAAACCCAAGCCCCCTTCGATCCGCGGGGCACAAACAGTAGCCCAATTGACAGCATGAAAACCCCGATTAGTATCACAGTGTCCCCAAATAAAGTTCCTGATTAACTGTTCAATTTCAGAATAGACATACGCAGGCAAACGAATAGACTGCATGGCATACATAGGAATTGCGGCAAGAACCGATTTTGCCAAAATAATACGACCCGCAAAAGAGAGCATCCGAACTTTCCATCCAGCAAGTTTATCTGCCACTTTCTGAACCAGATACCTATAAGTGACTTTTGTAATACGGCCATGGAGAAGCGGTACACCCAAGTATCTACCAAGGTCAGCTACACACTGGAACCCAAAAGCACAACTGATATCCTCCTGAAGGGAACTATGGATGTTATGCGAGAAAAAGATATTCGTTTTGGAAATACTCACCTTGTGCCCAGAACATTCACAGAACTCCCTCAAGACCCGACTAATAACATCGAATTGCTGAAGTGAAGCATCCGCAAACAATACCAGATCATCCGCAAAAAAGAGATGAGAGATAACGGGCCCCTCCTTCTTAAACCGAAAGGCTCTCCAAGTACCCTGATTAACTTCCCGCTGAATAGCTTGTGCCAGGCGCTCCATACAAAGAACAAAAATATAAGGCGAGAGCGGATCGCCTTGGCGAATCCCTCGCGACAGACGAAAGCTTGAAGAAGGGCTACCATTCCAGAGAATTTGAGTAGAAACCGTAGAGATACAACTCATAATAAGCTGACGGAGATGAGTAGGAATACCAATATCCCCAAGGGTATCGTCAATAAAAGACCACTCCAGGCGATCATACGCTTTCTCCAAATCAACCTTTATAGCGAACCAACCTTCACGGCCTTTTTTAATACGCATAGAGTGAATAATTTCCTGTGCCGCAATAACATTGTCGGTTATGGAACGCCCTGGGACAAAGCTGGTTTGATTTTCCGAAACCCAATTCGGAAGGTACGGTTTCAATCTGTTCACTATAACTTTACTCAGGATTTTATAAACCACTGTGCACAACCCAATAGGAAGAAACTGAGAAATCACCTCCGGAGTCTCAACTTTAGGAATAAGCACAATCAAGGTTTTGTTAAGCTCAGGATCCACAACCCCAGTCTCAAACATATGGCGAATAGTCTCGCAAACCTTCTTCCCAACAATCTTCCAGTTACGCTGAAAAAAGGAGGCGTGAAACCCGTCCACTCCTGGTGACTTGGTCGGATGCATCTGAAAAAGCGCCTCACGAACCTCCTCATCCAAAAGGGGCCGAATAAGCTCATCCCTCCCCTGCTGGTCAATCCCACAAAACATATTACGGCAATTATAGGCATAACCGTTACATCCCTCTGTCGTAAAGAGAGACTCAAAGAAACCCACAGCAAGACGTTTTAAATCCTTCGGATCCGAAATCCACTTGCCCTGAGCATCTTTAAGAGATATGATCGTATTCCGCTTCCGTCTCCCATTTGCAATAGCATGATAATAGGTAGTGTTACGATCACCATCCCGGATCCAGTCACAACGCGCCTTTTGGCGCCAAAAATTTTCCTCCATTGCCAAAATGCCATTCAGCTCCTGTTTGAGAGAGCCCTCTAAAGCGCTAAGAGTAGCTGAGTGGCGTTGCCCCAAAGCTTTATCAATGCCACGTAGCCGAGCCAGGATCCGCTTCTTGCGCTTGATCAGATCCACATTACACTTCCCGTTCCAGGTTGACAGAGTATCACGGAGCCGAGCAATATTATCACCCAAAGAGACCTCATCCGCCCACACCGTCTGAAGGATAGAAGTAAACTCAGCTACATTCTGATAATGCGGGATAAACTGGAAAGGCCTCTTTTCCAAGCTAGGAATCAAAGAATTAGTGGACAAGAGAAGGGGCCGATGATCAGATCCAATGCGGTCCAAATGATGAACCAGAGTATCCGGAAACATATCAGACCAAGCCAGGTTCATCAAACACCTATCAAGGCGCTCATATAAATCACCTCTAGACCAGGTAAAGCGAGCTCCCTTAAAATCCACCTCCATCAAAGCATTCGTGAAAACAAAATTTTGAAACTCCCTGCTAATACCATGTCTCCGGCTCTGTCCCCCTCGTCGATCATCAACATGAAGAATGGCGTTAAAATCGCCACCAATGAGCCAAGGTTGATCATCCATAGGCCGAACCGCGGACAGATGATCCCAAAGGAACCTCCGATACTGAACATGAGGGCTCGCATAGACCACCGTAACTAATAAAGATCTTGCAATGCCTATGCCATGAACCGAAAAATGTATGAACTGATTAGAAACAGTAATAACATCAATCGACACAATGCCATTCCAAAGAAGCCAGATGCCCCCACTGAAACCCTGAGCCTCAACACGAAACGAAGACTGAAAACCCAGACGACTAACAATGCTGTCTGCCCGAGCGCCACTAATCCTCGTTTCCAATAACGCCGCGACAGAAGGTTTTGCTGAAGAGCGAATCCTACAGAGATGATCACGAAAGGAGGAGCTCGCAGCTCCTTGAATATTCCAGAATATAAAATTAACCATAGATAAATAAACAAAGGGAAAGGAAAGAGAGGACCTAATCAATGAGCATAACATTAGCCCCACGGCCAACAGAAGTACCATCAGTAGGTGTCGCACTTGATGGTTCAATCGGGCTAGTTCGTCCATCGCATTCCACCTCCCTACTAGTTTGCTGTTGCTCAATACCATCAGTCGAAAGGTTAGTGCTATTGCCATTACCATTCACTTGTAGTTCCTCGAGGCAATTAGTGGCGGATTGAATCCAATCCGATAACAACGGCGATGGCGGCAAACGATCCGACTTTTTCCGTCCCCGAGGCTGCGGTTTTGCAACATTCTTACTGCTTTTTTGAACCCCTTGAACACGGACTTTACTATTTTTTTGGGACGCATGGACCTTACGACCATCATTCAAAATTGATATCGCATTGTGGCTTACCTCCCCTGTATTATGCGCATGAATGACAACATTCGGGACTGCTCCCGGCACTGTCGGAATCACACCCCATTCCTTAGTCTCATCGTTATGCTACTCAACAACTACCTCACGCCTATCCTGCAACTCCTCCCTGCTCACATCTGATTGCATGGCGTCACGGCTTGTGGACGCAACAGCCTGCTGTCCGATAGATCCATCTTGCTGCAGCGTCAACGTCCCCATGCACATATCCACTTGCATCTCATTAGAGCTTGGCGGTACAATATGTTGCTGCCCAGAAGCAGCGGTTTCATCAAGGACCACACCAGCCACTTGCTTCCCTTTATCACGTACATTACCCATATGTTTAGCTCCACTATTCCCATGTTGATGTGCATTCTTCACACATTCCGTCTCCAGTGCATCAAGATCCCGTAAAACCTCAAACCTAGATGGTTCACTCTTCGGAATACCTCCCTTAGATGTAGTGATACCATCCCCCGTTTTCCGCGGCCGCTGTTTTCGACTCTCAGCAACCATCCAAGGGCCATAAAGATCACCCTGATTCTCCCTATTAGGCGTATCGTGTGCCACCTCATGCCCACCGTCAACTTTCTCCACAACCTTTGTAGCGCAGTAATCCATAGTATGGCCATAAACCCCACAATGATAACAAATAAGCTGAAGTCCCTCGTACTCGATTTTCTGAACAAAATTATCAATACCAATGCAAGGGAGTAACGGCTTAGATAAGTCAACCAAGACAGCAAGCCGCGCAAATTTTCCACGTTCGCCCGCCACAGTATTATAATCTATTTTAACAACCTTACCAATCATCTCAGCAATACGTCGAAAGAGTCCTCTGGAATAATATCGAAACGGTAGCCCAGGTAAGCGAACCCATACCACCACTTGCGACGGATATGACTTAGCCGTGGAGAACTCTCGACTCCATGGTTGTACCGTGAGGTAGCTTCCAAAAATCGTCCAAGGCCCCGCAGTTAGCACACGAACATAGTCCTCCTCTTTTTCAAGCTTCACCAGGAAATATTCGTTGTCCATATCAATTAGCTGAAAACGACCTACCAATTGCCATAGAGCCTGGAGCCTATTCCAAAGGACCCGATAACTGATAGACCTACCCAGCAATCGAACAATCACAGCTTTCTCCATGCTACGATCCACCAAAGCATGCACTCGCTCAAAGAACTTGATAGTCGGATAGGAGCTCCCGCGACTTATTAGCACATCCTCATCGCGAACAGTAATAACGGTTTCAGGTCCATTAGGGAACGTAGTATCCTTGCTAGCCGTCGCTCCTGTAACCACAGTTGCATACGAAACAGGAGGAACGGGTGTTGTCATCGACTCACCAGTATCCATGTCCGCATCTTTGCTGCTGTCACCAGCAGCCCCATCCGCCACAAACGTGGGGTTGGCCACCACCGTCATGGTTGCTTGGGGTGGTACAGCCGACGAAGCAGCCATGCCCCCTGCCGCCACCGGAGTTACACCACCACTCGACAATCCTTCTGTGGCGACCGCCTCCATCTGTTGCGTCGCGAAACTTTGTTGCAGCACAGCAGCCCCGCCATGCACAGAAACTATGGAAGGAGGGTTAACGCCAGCAGCCACGCCACCCCCCAACCCCGTCGGTACTGTCAGCCCCTCACCAGGAGGCCGGCCACCAAGATCAACAGCCCCTGTCGGCGCCGGCAACCCAGTTGCCTCGTTAGAGTTTCGATTCTCTTGCCCGTCCAAACCATCCGAAGTTTTCGGAGACATTAGGGTTTCGCTGTATATATCACTTTAAAGTTATACTTTAAACATTTATTTCCCTGCATAATCAAAATCTTTTCCATTAATATTTGCATTATACAAGTCATTTATATTTTTTTTCATAATCGTTCACTATTTCCCTTTTTTTTTGTTACACTAATTTTTGTTCTTAGAGTTATGTCTCATTAATTCGGATCGACATGTATCGTATATTTAATTTTAGTGAGTGAATCTCTCGTTTTTCATCTACTTTTTTTTATATTATATTTTTTCTTGAGTTTTTTCAATTTTTAATAAGAATTTTTGTTCTTGTGATATGTTTTTCCTCAGCGTTTGTATCACATTTTCTTTTACTTTTGTGATGTGTTTCTTCGGTCGTTTGGCACGATTTTCGCATACCTTAACGATCTTTGGTGCTCGTATAGAGATCCTCACGAGACTTGTTTTCTGATTTAAATTTGTCGGTAGTTATAAAAAGTTTGATCTCTTTTAGTGGTTATTTATCGATGTAATCAGAACTATGTAGCAAGCAATCTACCCGAAAGTTTGGTTCACTCGCCACTCTTTTCTCACCTGATAAAATGTTTCGTTGGAATAGCGACAAAGAAATTCATAAAAATTTCTAAATTCTTCGACGATGTACGTAAGTCTCAAAGGAAGAATTTCTTTTGGTACTTTTTGGTTTCATTTAGTCATGGGCGAAACATAAGGGAAGGTTTTGGGGGTATGTCAACATTTTTTTCGAATGATAATATAATAGTTTTTTAGAAGGAAAAAAGGTAAAATTAGTTTTATAATCTTTCAATTTTTTAAAATCTTATTATGCCCCTTCAAACTTTTTAATCTCATAATGTTCTCCTTTATAAATTTTTAGTTCCGCCCCTATACACAAACTCATTTTTTGTTTTGTTTTGTACTTGTCATATATTGCCTCTTCTTAATAAAAATCGGTTGTCATTACTAAAAATTTAATAATTATATAAATTTTTTTAAAATGAAATATTACACTATTATAGCGAGATTTGAACCCATACAAAATGAGACAAGATGAATATTCTTAGTCACTAGGCTAATTAATGTATCTCAATAATTATATGATTTTTTTGAAGTGGATATACGCACAAGACAATTATAATTAATATATCTCATGATTAAGTACAAATCATAATTAATATAACAAGACATAATCAAATGAAAATCAGACCTATAAACAACTAAAAGTAAAAAAAAAAAATTAGAGCGTGATCAAACTGGAAATCAGACCAACATAAATCTGATCCCATTCAAAACAACATGAACATAAATTCATATAAAGAGTTGAGATGCGAATTTAAAACATAAAGAATTCAAATATATATATATATATATATATATATATATATATATATATATATATATATTTTATACACATGCGGCGGAAACTTTCACAAACGCCTTAGTTTTAAGGTATAAGAAGTTAATTTAGGGTATAAGGTTTAGGGTTTAGGTGTATGGGTTGAATTTAGGGATAGTTGTTTCAATTTAAGGTTTAGGGTTATAATTTAGGGTTTATAGGTTAAAACCTAAATCCTCATCATATTACCCTAAAAATTAAACCCTAAATTATAACCATAAACCTTAAATTGAAACAACTATCACTAAATTTTAAACCCCTAAACTCTATACCCTAAATTAACTCTTTATACCTTAAAACTAAGGCGCTTGTGGAAACTTTTAATTTCCACCGCCAGTATATAGGATATTAATCATATTACAAATAGCACAATAAAACTAAATAAACATGTTATACTCTACTTGCACTATATGCGCGTTTAACACCATATCACCAACCGAATTCAACTTATAATCTTAGTAAAAAACGGATAATATTAATTTTAAAAGACTCAAATTCAATCACTATATTTATAAAATATATATATTGTCAAAAAATTAAATATATAACCTTATTCATGTACGTTTATTTAATAAATATATGAATATAAATAAATTTTCCGTCTGTATATTTTCAAAGAGTTTAATGGCTACTGACGTAAATTGCCTAAAGAGAGAATGGCAATGATGAGAGAAACACATGAACCGACAAGGCGACAACTCTTCTTCAGTCAGTACTACGTGAATTTCATCATCATGACAGAAATACCCTCCAAACTATTCATAATTTACATCCCCATGCCACTCTTTAAACCTCCAACACCTCCTTCCCCTAATTCGAGCGTGTACCATTAACTCCCCCTATTTTCACCACCAAACTTGCTCGACAAATAACCACACATCAACCAACCCCACCGGGGACCGCCTCGGCCCACACGAACCAACTAAAGTTCGGCTACTTTCCATTCTAAACCAAACTCCGAACCGAAAACTCTGTATAAAAGAAACAGAATCTAACCACGAACCTCAGCTTAGGTTTCTTCGGAACAAACCTTTTCTTTTTCCCACTAAATATCTACAGACTACATGTTCCCTGATTCTGCAAAAAAAATTCTTTTTCACTGTTAAAGCTCGAGCTGTTCTACTTCAGTTACACTCAAAAGAATCACTCACAGTTTTATTGAGAAATAATTTTTTTCTTTGGCTGACATAATTCAGAGGATTATAAAAACTTTCCATGATTGTTTATGTGTATATGATTCCAGTTTCAGATCGGTTCAAGCTCTGCGAATTCAGTCAGTGTCAAAAAAATGAAGATCCTAACTGTTTTTTGCTGAATTGGAGATTTTTCTTTAAATTGTTTAGCTTCAATTGGAGTTTTTGAGGTGGAGATCCTGTTGGAAGGTTGTCTGAGCATTGATCCAGTTCGCCGGTAGTTATTTCTTAGATTAATTGTGAATTACATTGTTGAATTTTGAGTTTGCGTTTGTTTGGCAGCTGAGAAAAAATAATAAAGAGAATTATAAACAAATTGGCCGTTGCTGAATGCTGAGATGAAAATGTAAAACTCAGTTTCAGTAAATTCAAGCTGAAAATAAGTTGAATTTTCTTCTATATTTTTTAAATTCTTTTTTAATATTTACTTGCCTTTTCTGATAGAAACTGTGTTTTCCTTTAATTGACTACTAATCAAGGAAAGATCTGAGGTCCTGGATTTTTTTTTTAATTTTCTTTTTTGCAGGAAAAAGAAAATGGCGCAGAGTAATTGGGAAGCTGACAAGATGTAAGAGTGATTGTTTACTTTGTTGTCGCTGCTTTTGTTGATTATTAGCTTATATAATTTTGAACTTGTTTACTTTCAGTAGCTTCAACTAGAAATAAGTTTTTTTTTTCCTTCATTTTTTGATTTTTGATACAGGCTTGATGTTTATATTCATGATTATCTGTTGAAAAGAAAGTTGCATGCTTCTGCAAAAGCTTTTATGACTGAAGGAAAGGTTGCCACTGATCCAGTAGGTAATATTTATAAGCATATTCATTTTTAATATAGCGGCCTGTAAGCCGAATTGCCCGAATTGTTAGATGAATCTGGTTCTTTGTTGATACTTTGACGATGCGAGCCATCGAGACTATGGTTGTTGGTTCTGCATTCTTGGTGCTATGCTATCTTGTTGAATTGTCCAAGTCAGTGGGAGTATCACCTATTTTACTTTTATCTTAAGCTTTGTCTGTTAATTGTTTCTGAAGCGATCGATGCGCCTGGAGGATTTCTGTTCGAGTGGTGGTCTGTCTTCTGGGACATATTTATTGCTAGAACAAATGATAAACATTCTGAGGATGCTGCAGCCTATATAGAGGTGACTCGCTTTTGTTATATAAAAATTTGCGGATTTACTTTTTGCTTGTTTCCTGTAGATATAATGCTATCTGTTTGTGGTTTGGAAAAACAGTCTCAACAACTTAAGGCAAGGGAACAACAGCAACTACAAATGCAGCAGCTGCAACTAATGCAGCATCGAAATGTGCAGTTGCAACGCAGGGATCCCAATCATCCTGCTCTTGGTGGTACTGTAAATACTATTAACTCTGAAGGAATGATTGGACAACCATCAGCCAGTGTTTTAGCCATGAAAATGTATGAAGAACGTGTGAAACACCCTCATTCTGCAGATTCAGAGACATCATCGGCACTGATTGATGCCAACCGGATGGCCCTTTATAAAACACAGGCCAATAATCAAGGGTATGATTAATTAATCCTTATGTGCTCTTTGTTTCCTAGTTTACATGTGTCTGTTCTAATTGGACCAAGTCTTATTTTTTTCTACCTTATTTTGTTTACACAGGCAGCTGCTGCAAGGTAGTCCAGGAAATATGTCAGCAGCTTTGCATCAAATCCAATCACGAACACCTCTGACCACTGTAATTTCCCATATTATCTGCTTTGCAATCACTTGAGCTAATGTTATATGTGTTATCTTTTTCTTCTCTTGCCTTTTTTCTTATTTCTCTCTATTTTTGAACTGTATAATTTCTACTTCTAGGATATCAAAAGCGAAATTAATTTGGGGGGAAATCAGAAAAGCTTACCTATGGATCCCTCATCCATCTACGGTCAGGCAATTTTACAACCTAAATCAGGGCTAGGTGGTGCTGGTAATGATATCTAACTTTCCCAATGGAAAATCTATTCTACATTAGTTACATGTATTCTGATAGTACTTTTTTGTTCTCTTTTTCTTTTGTTTATGGACGGGACATATCGATTAGACTTTAAATCTTAAATTGCCTATTCTAGTCCTCATGTAAGGTTGATTTTTGTCAGGTAATACTTATCAAATTTTCAGAGAATAAAATTTACCTCAATGATTTTATCTGGAAAAGGTAAATTAATTGCAAGCATGAATATTAGACCAGCAATTCTGGCATAAAATGTTGAGAAGCTAAATATCTACATAATATATGAAGACTAGATAGCTCAGCCTGAGATGAAGGTGCCTGCTACTATCAGTACCTGGTATTCTAGAAACATAAGAATAATAAGATTAAGGAGGGACAAAATTGCTGCAAATTTGACACAAAATTGTGCCTAGTAGTTATATAAAGCCGAGATATTCTGCTCGGAAATTGAAGCAGTAACCTTTGCTAACGGTACTAGTTTTAAAAAAAAAATTGGATTTTCTAGAGCCTTTTTGACCACCTTTTCCTTTTTTAACATGTCTATCTCAACTTTGTGCCCTCATTATTGAATCAAGGCGTCTCTGGTCTCCCATTAAGAGGTTGGCCTCTAACTGTAAGTTTCACTTACCTTCTCCGGTCCTTGTTTTTCGTTTTCTTTTAATGCAAACCTAGATATTTTATACTCGACTGGATTTTTCCACACAGGGGATAGATCAGTTACGGTCGAATTTGGGCGTACAGATACAAAAGCCTAATCTACAGACTCAAAATCAATTCCTTTTGACATCACAACAACAGCACGTTTTGGCACAAGCTCAGATGCAAGGCAACCTTGGAAACTCAACAAACTTTGGGGAATTGTCTAGGGGTAACGTGAATGCAAAAGTTGGTCTGTCTGTTAGAAATGATGGATCGATATGCTCTCCAGTGCAATCAAGTTCTCCAAAGGTTTGAAATTTTATATTTATATCTTTACTATGAAACTCTAAGATAGACCTTATTTGTTGACATGTGTCAGCCGTCCGGGTCTCATGAGTATTTATTTGACCAATTACAAAAAAGGTCACTATTTAATGAGTTTTTTATTGAGCTTTTCTGCAATTTTGGCAAATTAAAAAGAAAATGAAATTGATAAGTTTTAATTATCTTTTATGAGTTTATGTGGGTTTTTATATAATTACCAAAAAGGTTGTAGTTACTTTTAAGCATTTGTTTCAATTTTTTATGGAATTTTTCAAAATTATATATCTAAGTAAATATTATTATTTTATTCTACTTGGAAAATGAGACATTTTCAACAAAAAAAATTATGAGAAATTTTCAGAGTGGTTCCTTTTATGATTTTTTTGTACTTGGAAAATGAGATGGTAGAGATAGTGGTTATAGGGAGAAACTGAAGATTTGGGACAGGGGAAAATAAATTAAATAAATGCATATGCATATACGAAAATGTACAATAACAAAGTTAAAAATTAAGAATATTGTGTGAAAGGTGAAAAGGAATTAAACAAAAACGTATTTGTATTGATTATTTTCATTTTCTCTCTACATATTGTTTCTTTTATTTTGCTATTTTAATTTCACATGGATGTTCCATATCTTTAAGTTCTGTGTGAGGGCAGCAGCAGTAACTTGGGTACACTGACCTGCTTTTGGTAGATGCTCCTCTTGATTATCGCCTTTTTTTTTTGAATAGTTGATTATCGGCTTAAATTGATTTTATAAACCCTCTTTGATGGCTTTCCTTTTTTTTTTTCATGTTTAATGGTGTTGTGCATCTATTAATATGGAACATTTAAAATGCCTTGTCTCTGAGTAGTTGTGCGGTGCTTAACAGATGAAGACGGGTCAAATGTCACATTCTTCCTCTCAACAACAAGAGCAATTGCAACAGCAGCAGCAGCCATCACAGCAATTGCAACAGGTTGTACTTCAATGAGAATTATTTGAAGGAACTCATTCATGAGCTGAACAGTGAGCTACTTTACAAGAAAAGCATTCTTTTAGCAACTACAGTGTTACTCCCAATTAAAATGCGATTTTGTAAATAGATTTTTCTTAAAAACTAAACTTCCGGTTAAAACTAATTCACATTCTGTGACTGTTCATTGCATTGCAGAATACCAGGAAAAGGAAACAACACTCTTCTTCTGGAGCAGCTAACAGCACTGGCACGGGAAACACTGTTGGCCCTTCATCCAATTCACCACCATCAACTCACACACCTGGTGATGCAATAAATACTACAACCAGTTTGCAGCATGTTAATGGTGTTTCTAAAGGCATGATGTATGGCACAGATGCAACAGCGGGTCTTACATCATCTTCCAATCTGTTGGTAGGCCATATACATCACCTAGGATAGCATCTGTATTTGTTCTAGCAATATATGAAATATATCATTTAACCAAACTCCAAGTGATAATTTTATCTTTCAGCTCAGACATCAGAATACTATTGGCTAGTGAAAGGATACAAGTGATAGACTTGTTTTTTAGGTTGAGCTAATAGTTATGTTGATATGTATTTCTTAAATCCTTGCTTTAGTGAGCAAGTTAAAAAATGCAGAAACTACTTCTAAATTCTTATAGCATCATTACCTTGTGCAGGAAGATATGGATAGGTTTGATCCTTTGGATGAAAATATGGAGTCACTACTTTCACATGAAAGTGATGGAAGGGACGTCTATGGTTCCATTAAACAATGTCCTACCGAGAACCAAAAGGAGTCTGCTAAAGGTAAGCCTAGTACATCTTATGCCTTTACCTTTGATGCTTTTTTTAGTATGCTCACTTCAAATTCTCTATTTCAGGATTCACTTTTGGTGAGGTTGGTTGTATGCAGACCAGAAATAGTGAAGTTACTTGCTGTCATTTTTCTTCTGATGGGAAGGTGTTGGCTAGTGCTGGGCATGACAAGAAGGTATTTGGCTATATAGTTCTATTTTCCAATTCTTTCCCCTCAGCATTAAGTTTTGAAATTTAACTTCGTCGGGTGAAAAACAAATGAGAACTACAACCTTTCTCCTATATGTATTGTTTGGCAAATGGCAATTCAGTCCATGTGAAAACAATCGGAACAGACTTGATCATGTTGAGGTAAGTTCAAAATGAGACAAATTTCAGGACAATATAGAACCTTTGTTGTTCTTGTAGAGAAATTTTAAGCTGGCCTGGCAATATCTATCTGATTAATTCTTCTACTACTAGAGTATGCATAGGAAACAAAGGTTGAAATAATTTCTTTCCAGAAAGATGACATAGTGACTTGCATTTCTTTCATTAGGTGGTGTTTTGGAATATGGATACCCTGCAAACACAGAGTACTCCTGAAGAACACAAATTGGTTATTACAGATGTTCGCTTTAGGCCAAATTCAACTCAGTTAGCAACAGCTTCTTTTGATAAAACTGTGCGATTATGGGATGCGGCCAACGTAATCATCTTCTTCTGCTTACAACTTGGATCTTTGTTAAAGTTTGTGATTACATATTTTGTTATTCTATACTCTCTCTGTTTGCTGTCGGTTTTCTGGCATTGTAGACATTTATGAATCATGCGTATGTGATAAATCTTTCTATGCTACTGTGGTTAACAAGCTAAGTTCATTGTCACAGCCAAGCTATTGTGTGAAAGCATACAGTGGCCATACTTCACCTGTGATGTCCCTTGATTTCCACCCCAAGAAGACGGACTTGTTTTGTTTTTGTGATAATGACAACGAAATCCGCTATGTGAATCTTAATACATTCTCATGCACCCGGATATCCAAGGTTGGCAACTCTCCTTTTCCTGTTCAAGCTCTTCAAGATTTCAGACAGTTATGGTGCATTACATTTCATAGATTTTTTTCTCAGCAATTATCGTTAATTCCTGATGCAGGGAGGAATGGCCCAAGTAAGATTCCAACCAAGAATCGGACATTTTCTGGCAGCAGCATCAGATAAAGTAGTGTCCATCTTTGATGTGGAAACTGATAGGCAAACATTAACATTTCAGGTATGGGTTGTGTATTCTTATCACCCAAGTAACATTTCAGGCAAACATTAACATTCCCAATTCGTGAGTTATTCCTCTTTTCCTTTTTCTAACAGGGGCATTCCGAAATCGTAAACTATATATGCTGGGATCCAAATGGAGACTATTTGGCATCCGTCAGTCACAACCTGATAAAAGTATGGTCAGTGGTTACAGGGGAGTGCATTCAAGAACTCGGTGCTGGTGGAAACCGGTTCCACTCTTGTGTCTTTCATCCAAATTATTCCACTCTTTTGGTGATCGGAGGAATTTCGGTAATTCTCTGTGCTGTCTTTTTTAGTGTTGGCTGATGACCATAAAATGCAGTGGTTATGTTTAACCGGCAAGTTATTTGCTTTACTTTTAAACATTAATTCGTGGGATCCCTTGATTCAAATCAACTTAGCTACCTCTAGACAGGGACCAAAACTACAAATCACTATTTATATATTAGCTGAGACACATTTAGATGTAGATATAGGTATGATCCTCTACATATATGAAAGTACGTTGTAAAGTTTTAACCATATTCATATCATGCGTATACGTATCTGATATTTATCCCGAGTCCGAGTAATGTTCGAAGTTGCTTTCATTTCCATTGTTGCATGGAGAAGTTCTTACAAGTTCAGTTTTAACTTTGATTTCCTTTCTCTCTTTCTTAACCATATGGGGCCGGTGCATGCAGTCATTGGAGCTGTGGAACATGGCCGAGAATAAAAGCATGACAATTTCAGCTCACGCGAACATAATTTCAGCTTTGGCACAGTCGCCGGTCACCGGAATGGTTGCTTCGGCAAGTCATGATAGCTCTGTTAAGCTATGGAAATAATTAAATTAAGTATACAGAAATATATGATAATCCAAATACGTGTGGATTGGAGTTGGAGAAAAAGCATATTTGCTTCTAGTCCAATGAAAAGTTATTGGATGGTTAAAAGACTAAAAAGGTGTGGAATTTTACATTATTTTTTAGAGGTATGGGCTATGGAATCTGTGTGTAATTTATTTTGCATTCTCTTCATAATTTTGCTACATGAGATGAGGAGTAGCTTGTTTGCTTTGGATAGGTTTTATTAGATGTTTTAAGAATTAATTAGGTTTAAAAAGAATTAATTAGGTTGGTCATGAATCTCTAATAATAATGGCGAGATATTAAAAATAGTTTATATATTTATAAAACTTTTATTAATTTAATTTTAATCCAAATTAGGATAAACTAAAATATATTTGTTAAACAGCTATTGATATAGAGAGAAAAGATGTATACTGTTGTCAAGTTATTATAGTTACTATTTCCTTAAATTCTTTTCGTATGAACTATTTTTTTATTTTTTTAAATTAATAATCTTTTCCGTAAATAAGCTGAATATTTTGTATATTCCTACTTTTATTACTATAGGACCAACTTAGTTTAATCCTAATCCTATTTAAAAGGAGAGAAAAAATAATTCTGAGGGAAAGAAAGGAGTATTTTTAATAGACTTAAAATTCATAACCTAAAAAGATACGAGGGAATTAAGATAAATAATTTGATCAACCAGTAAATATACTTGCGCATTTGATGGTTAGGTTTTGTTAAAATATTTTATGTAATAAAATATTTTATTCACCCACATTATAGATGTGATAAAATTCAATATTGCTGGTGAAGTCGATCATGTAATGTTGCAACTTGGGTGATTTTGTTGAAAATGAAATCTAAAAGGTAAGCTTTTTACCTATGTAGTTTAAATATTGTGTTTTTATTTAATTGGACAGCTGGAGCCTCTCTCAAAAAAACTTTAACCGCTTTTCTTTTAAAATTGTTTCAATTTTAGCCGGTTTTTTTTCAATTCTTTTAATCGGTGGTCGACAATTAATTTTTGTATTGGTTATCGACCACCGATTTTATCAGTTTTTTTATTTTATTTTTATTTTAATAAGAATTTTTATTTTTGTAGCACGCTCTTTCTCTGTCCAAGTGACACTGTTCTTCTTCTGTCTTTGTGACATGTTTTTGTTTTGTTTTTTTGGTTTGATTCATCTGTCTTCGTGGTAGGTTTCAGCATATCCTAGCGTTCGATTGTTGTTCGCACAGAGATTCACTCGGCACTAATTTCTGATTCATGGTGTTGTCAGCAGTCACTTGGAATGTTTTATCCCCTCTCGTTGATGGTTGTTTGTCGATAAAATCAGTCTTAGGTAGCGGTACCTTTTGCTTGACAGAATGGATCGTGCACCACTCATTCCTTCTTTATGCGTCTCGTTTAGACAGAGACAAGAAGATTTAAGAAGTTTTTAAATTTTCGTTGGTATGCGTGTTTTCATAGAAATTTTTCGTTTTCAATGTTTTTGAGTTGTAAGAATTTTTTGGATTATTTTAACTCAAATTTTTTTCTTCTTAATTCCGTTGTAATTGAATTTTTTTATAGTTTAATGAAAATTCAGTGGCTATTCCAATAAAAGGTAAGTTTTTTTAAGAAAATTTTTAGGAAACAATTTATTATTTTTTAATTCAATAATTCAAGTTAATTGAATCAACATATTGAGAATAGAGAGCTATTAAGATTTAAGGGATGTGGTGGGGCAATTGACTCCCGAAAAAAAATTATTATTTTTTATTTTAATTTTCATATATAAATTATTTTAAAAATTAGTTTATTTCTAAATTTATCTAATTTTTAAACATTTATGTTTTATTTCTCTAACCTCAAATTATGGCTTCTATAGTGCTTTGGTAATCGATTTTTTTTAATTTTGTAGGGTCATTATCTCATATAATAAAATATCAAAGGGACGGACTTGCATTTTGGACTGCGTTTTCCTGTGATTGATGCGTTTTGGATGAACGGATAGGTACATCATATTTCATTTATTTTTCATAAGGTGAGAATTACTTGTGGGTTGTTTTGATTTGGCCCATCTAAATTGAATAAAGATTTTAAGAATTTAGATTTATTTTGCTTTAATTCGAATAATATTTTAAATAACTAATTATGAAATTCTTAACAACTTTGATGGGATGGCAACGTAAATAACCAAAAACGTTTACAACCAAAATTTAAGATGGCCAATTGGAGTACTATAAAAGTGTAATTATTCGATCCAATTTACCTATTTACAATATTAAAATCTGAAATTTGGACCTTATTTAAGTGAATTTGTGTTCATGCTTTTGATGGGAAACAGGAAAGGAAACAAAGCAAATTAAAAAGCATGCAGATAATGTCCAAAGATTACAGCTCCTTTTGTTCCCACTTTTTTTTTATCTCCTTTGTTCCTATTTTCCAACAAGCTTTTGACTTTACAAGCCAAAAAAAAAAACAAAGTTACCATGTCTCTTGTACAGTTATATGGATCTATATAATACACCGTGTATGTTGTTTTTACTACTGCGTTCAACACTTGTTGATAACAATAATCATATAGTAAAAATTTGTTATGTGTTTACATAATTTACCAAAATCACTCAGAAAAATAAAGTAAAATTGTTGACCAATAAAGTAAACAATGATCGAAAATAGTGGTCCAAAGGTGATTCTCGCGATATTTCTAGGTCTAAGTTTGTATATCGCTTCTCTAGTGTGGGTAGTGGTGTCTTAGTGAGGGAGATCCTGTGTTTTTCTTGTTGCATGTGTCTTTTTATATCACTCGGACATGTGTTGTCACAAGATTGATCTGACGTTGTGATGGGTTGGCTATGAAGTGACGACATAGACTTATTATATCATCAACTGCGGTCACATATACATGTCTACTTGTTCGCTCGTATAGAGGGTTCGTAGGCATAGGTTGTCGTCGTTCGCCCATGGTACAAATTTACAGGCTGCGACTCTTCAACATGTGGCGATGAGTGTTTGCACTTTGCAGGTACTAACAAAAACATTAAAAGAATATCTTGGCACAACTCCGGTGTGTTTCGGATTACCTCGAAATGACTGAGGAGTTCTCGAAGGATAATCTTGGCTCACGGACTGAAGAATATCTTGAAAGCATTGTTTGCAAGAACCTGGCGATGTGTGTTGAAGTTTTGCAACAATGTGAAAATCTACTTCCTCTTGCAGATGAGTTGAAAATTGTCGATCCTTGCGTCGATGCAATAGCCTCGAAGGCTTGTGTCGAGCAAATTGCGTCGAGCTTGTCCCAGTTAGAGTACAGCAATTCAGGTAGACTTCATAGGGTGACTGGTGGATAGAAGATCTTTCGGTTATTCGGGTCGATTTGTATGAAAGGGTCATCATTGCCGTGAAATTCCGCGGTGTTCGTCCCGAGAGCATCGGTGTATCCCTTGTGAATTATGCGCAAAAGGAGCTGACGAAGAAAGTTGATTCGGTTTCGAATAGTTACGAAAGACTGGTGGTTGAGACAATCATCAGCCTTTTGCCTATTGAGAAACTTGCACAGTTTATGGCAATTGCAGAGGCTTTACCTGCACATGCTCGTACCATCCATGACGGCCTATATCAAGCCATCGATACATACCTCAAAGTATGTATGCTGATACCTTCAATTTATTCGTGTTGGAGACATATTCACATCTGACACTAAAACTCGAAGTTGAGTAACATAGATAATTCTTCAGTCATGGAATAGGGTTCGACCGTTCGAGTAACTCTCATCAGGGTATATTGGAAGCAGACAAGAAGAAACTATGCAAACTGATTGATTTCCAGAAGCTCTCACAAGAAGCTGGTGCACATGCTGCACAAAACGAACGGCTTCCCCTCCGATCAATGATCCAAGTTCTTTAATTCGAGCAGTTAAGGCTGCGAAATGCTTTGTCCTGCTCATCGGCAATCATTTCTTATGGCGATGATGATCGCAAGTCAGTGCATCATCACCAATCACGGTGGATCAGCAGCGGTGCACTCAGTGCAGCAGTGTCTCCAAGAGACAAAATGATCTAGAGAAGGAACACATTTATATGAAGAGAAACATGGAAAAGTCTCATTCTCGTAAACTCGAGGAAAATGGGTAAACTACGCTTCTTCAGACATGGTTCTTCGAGAGGATCGAGTTCTCCCTCGAGGCAATCTTGCAGAACAGATTCAAAGGTGATTGAGAGAACATAGTTCTTAAAGGTTCTTATCATTGCCATGATGAATGAACATTCATGTTGAATACTGATCATAGAAAAGAGAGATATTGAACAAACACAACGAGAAAAGACGATTATCAAATTATTTCAATCCGGGACGAATCAAAGCTTCGGCTGCATGGAAACAAATGTTTGAATAATATCGGACCATTTACCATCCCACAATATGTGAAAGTTCCAAACAAATTTAAACTAACATAAATTTTATTGTGAAGATTGTTCGAATTCTCACTCGGGGTCTTGATGCTTAAGACGAAGCTGGTGTTTTGGTATAGAAGCGAACACCGAAGGCCAATCCCAAGATTAGCAGGGGAACAAGGAATTGGAGAATCTTTACAACAAATTCCGAGGTCTTGTCTTGGTCGTAATGAGGCTGCTTGGGAGGAGAGTACTTTGTCTTGGTGGGGATGGTTGATGTATCGATCTCACCCACGTAAAACTCATCCATCATTGCTCGAGCGCTGCTACTATGACCAACATCCTCAAAATCATCAGTTGCATCCTTTCCTGCCAACCATACATCAAACAAGGTCATCTAAGATGGCTCTAACATCAGATTATACAAAATAAATCGAAAATTTGCGGACATCTGCCGTACCTGTGGAAGACAGCAAGACATCATCACCACCGGGATGGTCTTCCAAGAATTTGGTCACATTGTATACCTGTTCAAACATAAGATACAGAATTTTCAGGAGATCAAAATGTAAATGTAAAGCATGATGCTCAACCCGAATAAATGTATATTGCTGACTCTAGAATAGGATTTGGCAATCAAATTAATGGCAAATATCGATATCTGAAGCCGAACCATGCTTCATGGCATCCCAAGTACAAAATGGAGACAAAATACATACAAGTTTTTCGCATCATTATCATCCAAAACACATCTACTAACAAGCACGATACTTCAAGGGGTGAATATCATTACTACAATTCTCATATTCTCTTATATCTTAATCATCAACAAAAAAATGTCAGCCACCTAAAACACCATAGCCAACTTTGAAGTCCTCCAAGAAACGGAGCAAAAACAGCAGATCGGCAACGAAAACATTCTTACATGCCTATGACCAACAAGTAATCCGCAAATATGGGGAAAATACACACTAAAGACAATCCCTCAATTTGCAGAGCTCATGTTGCGTTTAAGGGAAAGCTAAATCAAATGGCAGTGAAGCAGCATATTACAGACCGAAACCACCATTCCGGATTAAGCTAATAACTAAGCAACCCAAACCGAAACATTCTTATGCCAAGGACCAACAATTACTCTGCAAATTGAGGGGAAATACACACAAAAAACGATCCCTCAATTTGCAGAGTACATGTTGCATCTAAGGGAAAACTAAATCAAATGGCAGCGAAGCAGCATATTACTGACCGAAACCACCATTCCGGATTAAGCTAATAACTAAGCTACCCGAACCGAAACATTCTTATGCCAAGGACCAACAATTACTCTGCAAATTGAGGGGAAATACACACAATTGCCAGGCTCTATTAATGAAATTCATCACCAACTACAAATAGATTACATTGTACAAAGTCCATCATGCAGAATTTATCAAAAATATAGTGCATTTAAGGGTCAAATTAAAACTAATGGCAGCAATGCAGCATATCTATGATCAAAAACCAACAATTAACAATCCATATTAAGCTAATAAGGGCCTATTCTTGCTAACCCAGAAAAATAGGGATTCAGAAGTTTCTTATGATCAGAATCAAATCAAATTTTCAAACAAACAAACAAAAAACATATATTAATCAAATAAGAAAGGGGAAAAAACACCATGCTAACCCAGATCCAAGAACTCTCAATAAAACCAAAGTCTGCAACTTGAAAATTAAATTGAAAAAAAACATTTTTTGCAAACAATATAAACAAAAGAAACCATTTTTAAGCACCCAAAAAAAGAAAATCCAAGACCAAGGTTATGAATGAAATCTCTAGTGAATAAAAGAAGGGTTTACCTTGCCCTCAATGACAAGCCAGCAGTCTTTAGCATGGTTGTGTTGAGAAACCTCAGCCAAAGTGTAGACCTTTCTTTCCCCACCCATTTTTTTTGCTTGTTTGAAGAAGAAGAAGAGCACAGATTTGCTGATCAAACTAAACCCAGAATTTATTATTGTTGTCTTGTGGTTTCCACTACGGCACTACCCACAAACTCTGTGTGCTGTGAGGTTGAACCAAAAAAAACAAAACAAAAGAAAGAGGAGTAGGTTGGAAAGGTCAAATGAGAGCCATCAGTGAAAAAACACACGTTTATGGGGTCTGTGGGGGTTGGTGAGGACTGAGGGTGAGATGGTTGTTGTTGTCAATCACCAACCACACCTTTCCTTTCTTGCAAATTAGTACAATTCTACAAGGTTTCTGCTTGGACTTTTTGGGTTAATTTGCAATTTTGATCCCTTTCTTTATCTGGTATTTCAAAGGCGACCTTCCTCTTTTTTGTTTAATTTTTTTTTAATATGTAGTCAACTTTTTTTTGTTGACTTTCGATTTCTAGGGCTTCGTCTTGACTAATTCGAACAGACCAGCGTCACACACTTAATTTTAGTGGTTGAGTCACCCAGCGAGGACTTTATGTATATACAATGCTTCGAACTCCAGACCTGCTTAACAGGGACAGAGCTAGGATTCAATGTTGGGAGGGGCAAAAGTCTATTAAGCTATTAAATCTAAAAATTAAAAGGGAAAAAACCTTATTTAATTAACATTTAAACTAAAAGAGACTAAAAATGCAATTATACCAAAAAATTGGGAGGGGGCAACAGCCCCTCCCACACACTACATGATTTCTTCACTGCTACTTAAGCGATACTATACTGCTTAGTACTTGGACTAATTCTCGTTGGTAATTTGTAGTCAACTTTATTATATATATACATCTATATTTTAAATATTTCTAAGACTTCGTTCGACAATGATTATGGAATGTTTGTTTGGATGAACAGTTCGTTTGAGGAGAAATTAATTTTTTTTATTTTTTTGCGAAATGCCTGTTTGAAGTGCAAATCAAACAAAAAGACACTATGCGCTTAAAGTGACCGTTCGGTATTACTTTCCCGTTCGGCAGTTCAACACTCGTTAGTAAAACATTGCCGAACGGCCCCCAAGTAAATTGTTTTCTCCACTTATTTTAAATTTTAGATAATTATAAGTTTAAACGCTAATTTAATTGAGATAGTTATTGTTGTAATAGTCCAATAACTGTGACCTCCTCGTAATTCTATTCTGACCAAATTAACAATTATACAAGATTATAAAATATTTCTCATAATATTATTTCGTAATCTTATATTTCATAAACTAAACACAATCTAATATATTTGGATAGGGTAGGTGTGTATAAGAAAAAGATACATCCAATAATGTGTTGGTGTTTAAAATAAATAAGGTGAAATTCCCATTTCCATAATAGTTTGGCTCAATATTCTTATGACATTATTCAATATTTCACCTTAAAAATATTCTCATATCTATTTTGCTCAATAACTTTAGTCATTATATTTTAGTGAAATTTCTACTTTAACTTTTTACTATTTTTCCATTCATTTTGATCTCGAACTTTTAATTCAGTATTACTGTAGTTCACGGATAAATTCTTTAATATGACATAACTTTTATTAACAAATACTGTTGGTAATGCTTAAGGTGTTATAAAGATAAAAGCTTATATCCCACGTTGGTTGGGAAAAAAGCTTGTGAAGGGTATTTATACCCATGTTAACACGTGTCTTTTGACACGTCCGGGCGTGGGTTTATTTTTTTTGATGAAAATTCGTAAGAAATTTTCTTCTCGCACAATTTGCAACCTCTCTCAATTTCAGCACCTATTGCCAGCATTAGCGAGGTTTTGTGAACTGAAGCATTTACTTTTCAAAGAGCATGTCCAACCTCAGACTCAACTTCCCATATCTTCTTCTCTTCAGAGTAGTTCCCAGGTTCAATCTCAAGCTTCAACTCAAGCGGTAGCCCGTTCCGCTTTAACACCATCGTCGCCAATAACTCCTATGTCATTACAGCAGCAACAGAAGAACCACTTGGCGCCTCACAGTCTCACAAAAAGCATGTTAGTCAAAGCCAACCTACTGTTGAAAAGATGATTCAGCAGAATCGACAAGTGAATTCTGATCCTTCCAGCAAATCTCATGTTGAACCAGCCCAAGCTGACCAATAGCCCATGAGTAGTGCTTCACAGATGGTTACGACCACCACAAACATGGCAATGCATCAGGCCGCCCTTGATTCAGTCAACAACACAGTGTCGGTTGTTTCTTCTTCTGTTGGTTCTCAGTGGAAATCATCAGAACCAGTGCATAACCCGGGTATGCAAATGTAGCCACTCAAGTTGGATCCATAGGGAGCCATCCTCTTCCAAATTCATCTTGTAGTGACCCAGTACCTACTGTCAGCCAAGGGTTAGGGCAGACCGGCAGAGACAATTCTCAAGTGGCCTACCCTCGCATGGGACTAATACCGGGACACAATAGCCACGACAGCCACAGATACAACAATCTCCCACACCGTCATCATCTCGACAACACTAACAGCAAGTACGGCAAGATCAAGCATAGTTCACCCACACAACAGCATAGTCTGCATCTACCAGCAGTACTGGGCAGCTTTTATCACGGGACTTCTAATTCTAAACTGGAATGAAGCAATTAGTGGTTGGAGCAGTTCCCTTTGCTTGCCTTTGTAACAGTAGTGTACAGGTACTAACTTCTACGAATTTAGGCAGGTCTGATATAGTGTTATTATATGTTAGGTTGGTGTTCTAGGAAAAACTAGAACTGTTTCTTATATTGGAATGAGATAAATGATGCCCCTCTGCATATTTTTTTGCATAATTGGTTTGTTAAAGCCTCTCCCTAACAATTTCCACTTGAATTGCAGATTGACCCATGCCGCACACTTGAATTGCGGGGATTTTCTGCCTACAGAAGGCTCGAGACATGTTTAAGCAAATACCAAACTACTTACTCCTTATCCAATAAAACTAACCAAATCCCTCAAGTAAATGGGATTTTGGTGAAAACTGTGGCGTTTGTGGCAGAGAGAACAAAGCCAAGAACAGAAGAAAACAGGCTTCTTTTCCTACACTAGAAATGGCAATGGCAACAAGATGCCATTAAATCACTATTTACATTCAACATTGAGCAAGAACGATAAGAACAAAACTGGTAAAATTGCTACACAAAAACAGTCTCAAAGCTGGATCATAAGTCATAACATGATCGTGATAAATGCAAATCTCAAACAATTGCAGTTCAAAAATTTTGTTAGTCCCACATCGAAAAACCTATACAAAACCCGAACCTGCATAGAGCAAGAAATCAACTTTGAGAAGTTGTGGTGGTACCCAAATCTTCTTCCACCTTCCCTCTTTCGATTAATCCGAAACTGGCCGATATGGCATCGGCCAGTTTCTTCTGTGAATCCAATATCATCTCAATCCTTTTGTTCTCCATTTCCATTCTGAATCTCTCATTTTCATGCATTATTTCCATCTTCTTCCTTTCCACCCTCTCAAACCTCTCTGCAAATCTCCTTATTTCCACTGCTAATCCCACTCTCTTGTCTTCTTCCTCCATTCCAATAGCTGCTACATCGCCATCGCCATCCCCGTCCTCTTCCGGTCTTACCCTTTTCTTCCCTCCGCTTAAAAGCCCCGAAAACCGGTTCACAACACTCGGCCGACGCAAAATGTAATTGATACTGCGGCTTTTACTGAACCGGTATTCTTCTTCTTCTTCTTCATCATCGTCGTCATCTTCCTCTCCTTCTTCTTCTTCATCATCGTCGACATTATGGTAGTCATTTCGAGCTTCATGCCTGTCTTCGGCATAGAAGTGTTTCTCTCTGGTCGGAACAATGGAAGTCAATGGTCGAGCTGAGATACGCAAAGTTCCGTGCTCCAGAGCTTCCATGGCGTCGTAGTAAGGCCAAGCCGACCCCGATCCGAGTCCCTGGCGTTCTGAGCGGTAGCGACGGCGGAGTTTCTCCATCTTGTGACGGCACTGGAGGGCGGTTTTGGCGGCGGGGTCATCGATGAGTCCGCAACTAGTGGCGACGGTTGCGGCGACTTCTTCCCATTGGTTGGCCTTGAGTTGGCCGCGCTGGAGAGAGTACCATTTCTCTTGGTAGGCTTGGATTAGGTTAAGGGTTTCTTGGTGAGTCCAAGGAATGGGTTGGGGTTTCTTAGCGGCGCTGGTGTCGGCTGCCGGCGATAGATGAGACATTGTTACGGCGCTGGGGGTTCAAAATCTCAGCGAGGTCTTTTTGAAGGGGAAGCGGCCGTTTACGACGGTGGTGGCGGGCGATGGAGTGGGTGGAGATAGGTGGCTAATAAATAGTAAGTGTTTTTAGTTTCTGTTTTGTAATTTTTAATGGACCCGAACCCGAAAATATTGTCCTGGATTTATTCTTGAAATGAGGCCCAAAATAAACAAAGAAACGAATAATTTACTGTCAACATATTTTATCTCTACGAATGAGAGAAACAAATAATTTACTATTAACATAAAAAAATGGTACAAATACATGATATTCTATGTATCTTAAAATTCAGTGTACATATTTTAGAACCCGATGAAATTAAAATACACTTATCAACGTCTCTACAAAATAATTCTCTCGTCATCTTTTGATAATTTAAAAGGTTAAACCTAATCTATATTTATATACCCAAATACTAAGTCATCAAAAAAATTCTTATTTAATAAGATCTCTTGCCTAATATAGATATTTACTCATTAATGTAAAACCTAATTACTAAGTAATCTTCAACCAGTAAAATTATAATAAAACCCAAAATGACTCCAATAAAAAGGAAAATAAAGCATGTGAGAGATTCGAGTTTGAACACTTGTGTTTGCAATGTGTGTCTTAGTAAAAGATAAAAAAAATATGAACAAATACTACAAATAATTATACAAGTATATTAAAAAAGAGTAACCTACAACGGAGGTCACTCAATTATAGGTAAAGTTACATTTGGATCACTTAATTATTAAAAGCTACACTTAGGTCACTTAATTATGGGTAAGGTTACATTTGGGTCACCCAATTATTAAAAGTTCCATTTGGATCATTCAATTATTAGTAATGTTACATTTGGTTCACCCTTCATATTTAAAAAAAGTATATCAATTTGTGTATTAGATTAATTAATGATTTCAAATGAAGTACTCTAATATTTACGAGGGTATACAAGTGATTTGGAATAAAAAATGACTAAATCGATGTATTTTTTAAATATGAAGGGTGACCCAAACGTAACATTACCCATAATTGAGTGACCCAAATGTAACTTTACCCCAATTAAGTGACCTCAGTTGTAGTTTACCCATTAAAAAATAATCTGAAATTTACCCAAATCTTTTAAATGCTTTCCATATACATTTTTATTTTATTTTTTTTATAGTATATATAAATATAAATAGACCTCAATTATAAAGTATGAACTGACATACACCAATATTCGATATTGGTCATTTGGTGTACCTTTTCGAGTTTATTAGTATTTTCCAACCAAACTCTTTGATTTAAGCTTTTACTCTATTTAATTGAAAAAACTAAAATATTAACAGAGTTTTTGCATACAATTTCTCAGCAGCCAACAAACATCAACTAACTTCTTTATGGACTTCACAGTTCTTATCAACAAATTTCTAACAAATTATCTGAAAAAGGGACTCGACACAAACCTAAAAACGAGCATGAACTTCGATTTTCTTCCCGGAATTTGATAGGCCTACTGTACAATGGCTTTATGCACTATCTTCGATTTCAACCGATACACTCCGGCAGCGTCTCCTGTTGGAGCCGACCTGAAAATGTAGGGATTGCCATTCTTAGTTAATATGTAGGGAACAATAATGAAAGATACAGGTGCTTGCCCCATTCAGAAATCCAAATTGCCCCATTCAGCTGCATTGATTATATGGTCCCTTTCTATTTATCATTCCAACTGCTTCGATCTCGACAATTTTAAATGAAAAAAACAGCCCTAACATTATCCGAATGACATGCGATTTAGTCGATTTTCTTGCTATTTCGATACACAGTGTTAAAATACTTGCAAAAGAAGTTTCCTATGGTATGGAAAAGGACCCTGCAATTAATTATATCAGCAATAAGCCTCAAATGACACAATCATACTACGAAAAAGGTACCTTAACTAGATGCTATCAGTTGTTACTATCTGAAAATTACGATTAGTTTTGCTTTTCGCGTAAGTTACACGAACACAATGGACATTCACTCGGGTTGTGGCAGCAAATAAAGCCTTCGTGAGCAGAAATAGCTAAACAAGCATGCAAACGATAGCAGCCCCGGGTTTATAAAATTAAAGACGGTAAAACTGAAAAGCAACTCACCTTGGAAGATGATGGCAAAGGAGGTAAAGAGGCCTGTCGAACAGGCTCCTTTAGCTGCTGAAATTCTCGAAGCTGGTTCACCAGCTCCTCGATGAGTTTCAAATGAGTATCTACCCTTTTCCTCTGATCCGATGAGAACGTCAACTTCACTTTTTCTTCTCGCACAATTCGCAACCTCTCTCTAAGGCCTTCGATTTCAGCACCTATTGCCAGCATTTCATTACTGACACCAGAAAAAGTCCTCACGGAGTCGTATAGCGAGGTTTTGTGACCTGAAGCAGAACCGGATGGCAATTTACTTTCTTTTGTGTTCTCCTCCTTCGAAATGTCTACTTCATCATCAACAACATGGACATCGTAGATAGCCGGTTCCACATCAGACATGGGATCTTGCAGATTGCAGTCTAGTGGCTGGCTAAATTCCGCAGTCCTCTTGAGCTCTTCTCGAGTTGAAGATGTTTTCTCAATGCCTTGGACCGTTTTGGTTGCAATTGCAGTCGGTCCACTGTTCCCCGCCTGCTTCACCATTAGCTGCGGATCCTCATCTAGACCAAGTGGAGTCAAAGGCTGCTGTGCCCCGTTACTCAAAGTATAACTAAAATCACATTCCTCCAGCTCGTCTCCTAGATTATTCATCTGCCGGAAAGCTTCGAGTTCTCTCTCCAAAAGGTGATTCTCCTTCTCCCTCCTTACAAGGATCTCTTTCAGAATGTTCATCTCTTCGTCATCGTAAGCAAACTTTTCTTCCATCATCCTCTGATATTGCCTTGCTTCCATTTCAATAGAAGCCTTATCCTCTTGCAGGCGCGAAATCATCGCCATGGCTTCATCGGCAGCCGAAGCAGCTGCAGCCCTTTCTTTCTCCAACTCCAGGTATATAGCAGCATGTTCAGTTTTCTCTTTTTCAAGAGCCTGTTCCAACGTTCTGATCCGATTCGCTTCATCTCCAATAAACCCTAAGTTTTCATTAGTGTTGTTACAAGTGGATTTTTCCATAAAAGTTGAAACTTTCTCCTCTCCACTGCTCAATTCAAAACCATGCCAGATTGTCCCACCGATATCCGTGCCGGTTCGAGTATTTTTATCATCTGAAATAGCATGTTCACATAGGTCAACACACATGTAATGCTAATAAAATATATCAGATCTCAGAAACCAATGAAAACTTCAACTCAATGAATGATTCCCTTAAGCAAAATCCACATGAAAAATTGCCACTAGAAGCTAAATGTACCGATTCGGAATATATACACGTGCATACATACATATATACATATATATTACAGTATAAAGACTTCACCAAGAAACACCTACAGGCTACAACATCTGATGATGGGAAATTACCGGACAACAGTTCCGGAGTAGGTTTTCCATTACCGAAAGCAGTTCGCTTACGCCGCCTAGTTCCCAATTTCTGCTTCGGATTCTCGATTCTCTTTCTGTTGGCATCACATTCACCATCTTCATCCACCATAGTTTTCAATTTTAGACCTGAAAGTGAAGTAGAACATGCTCCACCTTCCAATCCAATGACCCCAATGCCGAATTTCACATCATTCGAATTCGACTCTCGATCGTTGATCGAAACTGAGTCGAAAGGGAACCTATTCAAAGCCAGATTTTGAACAGAGTATATCTTTGTTCTTGGCCATTGAATAAGCAGCTTATGCCAGCAGAGGTTGCTGTTTTGGTACCCAAAAAACCCAGAACAAAGACAAGGCAAGTGAATTCCAAAAACAACACAAAATTTCCAAGCAAAATAACCAAAAGTCGATCCACATAGAAGGAAGAAAGCTAGAGTAAGATCAATAAAAGATCTTACAAGACCGGTTAAGGTCCATGAAGAAATTGCAGAAGAAACCATTAAAACATGAAGAGCTCAAAATCCCCAGAAAAATTCAACTCCACTAGTAAATGAATTAGCCCTGAAAAAGAAAAACAACAACAACAAAAAGGAATTTCAAGCTCAACTTCCAAAACTAAAGAACTCCAAGAGGAAAAACAATGAAAGCAAATCAAAAGGAACAAAAAAAGGGTTGTTATTTCCAACAAAAACTGAGGGAAAAAACTGTAGTTTTGCAGGGAATTGAGTTGGAAACTTGGGTGTTAAGTAAACAAGAGAAAAAACCAGTTTTAAGAACACCCAAAGTCAATAAAGACATGAGGATCAAAGCTGGGGGGAGGGATTTCCCGGCGTCGGAAAAGTTTAAATTTCAGAAGAAAAAAGAAAGAGCCGCCGATTTCCGAGGATTGGACAAAGTGGGGTGAGAAATGTTTGTCGGAAAGTGGGAACTCACCGTCTATTGGCGATTCTTTGTCTGATATCTGGAACAGGAACTGAACAAAGACAAGCGCTGTCAGAGAAACGCATATGTTTTTACAAGACCAACGGTGTCGTTTAGGATCCGTGAAGTGAACGAATTTTGTTCTCTAAGCTGACAAATAAGATTATAAGACCTTAGAACTTAGAAGCCGCTGTTTTTGCTAGATGAGGTTTTGCTGGTGGTTGTTATAATTGCGAGTACACGTATTTCTTAAATATTTAGTTGCTTTTTTTAGAAAATAATAATAATAATAATCATTCGCCCCCACGTTGATTTTATTTATTACACAGTCAATTATTATAAAATTAAAGAAAATTACCTATTTAGTACCTATCTTTACTCGTATTTTTGTTTTTTTACAAAATAATAATTAAAGTTACGTTTTTTCTATTTTGGTACAAAACGTTAAAAAATTAATTACATATTGGCTAGGTGAGAGAAAATTACGCGTGGCATGCTAACTATGATAGAAAAAATCACATGTTGTAAATTGTCACATTATTTTCTCTCTCCTAGTCAACATTCCATGTGTGCTTTTTTATAATTTTATTCGATGTGGCATGATATTTAGGAGAGAAAATGGCGTGGCAGCATAACACGTGTGATTTCCTCTCTCCTAGTTAACATGTTACTAATTTTTTAACGGCTGATGTACCAATTTAGAAAAGTAATATTATGTATCATTTTGTCAAAAAAATAATTAGGTACTAAAATAGTAACGCGAGATAGATTGGTACTAAATAGGTAATTTTCCTTAAATTAATTTAATATAAATTCTTTAAAATGTTGCGTATAAATTTAAACTTTTTATTTATATCAGGTTAATTGATTTTTAATGAAACCATTTTTTTAATTGGATAAGTTTTATTATTCGTAATTTCAAAAAAAATGCAATCATCAATTTCGCTAATGATGGACATCATTTTTTCTTGATAAAAAAACAACATTTTTGTATTTTTGAACTAATAAGAGTAATTAATTTTACTAAATAAATAAAGAGAAAATATAATAAATTTATAGTTTTGACAAGGAAAAGTTTATATGAACTATTCAGGTTAATTAATTATTTTCCCGTATTCATATTGTTATTTGTATATGTATAGATGTTATGAATATTTTATATAATCTTTAAAAATCGATGGAGAAAAGTATTACAGATATTGAAATTTAAATTACAAATTTATTATAAAATAAATTACACGGAGGTTGAACCATCATATTTTCAATAGAAATGAAATAGTTTGAAGTAAATTCACTCAACTTGATCTACTTAAATAATAAATATTGAATAGTCGACTGAATAATCAAATCTTTTATTCTTCAGGAAATAATTTAATATAAACAAAGTTTATTACTTTATAATGATATCATGAGTTTTTCATTTCGACATCAAAATATATAAAAGGGTAAACTATAACGAAGGTCACTCAATTATGAGTAAGATTACACTTCGGTCACTCAATTATTAAAAGTTACATTTAGGTCACTTAATTATGGGTAAGGTTACATATGAGTCACCCAATTATTAAAAGTTATACTTGGGTCACTCAATTATGGGTATGGTTACATTTGGGTCACCCTTCATATTTAAAAAAATACATAAAATTTAGTCATTTTTCTTCCAAATCACTTGTATACTCTTGTTAATACTAGAGTACTTCATTTGAAATCATTAATTAATCTAAAACACAAATTGATATATATTTTTTAAATATGAAGGGTGACTCAAATGTAACTTTACCTATAATTGAGTGACTCAAATGTAACTTTTAATAATTGAGTGACCCGAATGTAACTTTATCCATAATTGAATGACCTCTAATGTAGTTTACCCTATATAAAAATAGATGACATTTTTTTTGTTTCTGCAAGCGCCTTAATTTTAAAGTTTAGGGTTTTAGTTTAGAGTTTAGAGATTTTAATGTAGGAGTTTAGAATTTAGTGTTTGTGGTTAGAATTTAGAGATTATAGTTAGGGTTTAAGTTTTAACGTAATATGGTTAGGAGTTTATGTTTTAACCTATAGCTCCTAAATGTTAACCTAAACCCAAAATTCTATCAATAACCCATAAATTCACGACTACTACACTTAAACTCCTAAACATTAAACCATAAATAAAGTCTCTAATCCCTAAAACTAAGGCACTTGTGTAAACAAAATTTTCACAAATTCTCGAATAATTACCGTTAAAAAAATATTGATTACAGAAAATGTGTGTGAAATTAATTTGATTTAGGAGTGAATTAAGCTTGTAAACAATCGAACGATAGCATGTTCAGATTCGTTCGTTTGATTTTAACCAAACAAATGAACGTGCATAAACAACTAAACGAACATTTCTTGTTTGTGTTCGTTTGTTAAGGAATGTAGCTTGTTCGTGTTCGTTTATTTCGTTCGTTAAAATAATAAACGAATAAAACGAACAAACATAAAATGACATATGTGAATAAATTTAAATGAACATATATGAATAAATTTATTTTTTAAAAGATATAATACTTTTGTTATGAAAATAATAAATATAAATGAATATATGTGAACAAATTTAAACAAACAGATTAACGAATGTTCACGAACGTAATGAACGAACAAGTCATTTGTTCGTATCTGTTCATTTAATTAAACGAACAGAAAATATTGTTCATGTTCGTTCGTTTAATAAATAAACGAACTTCCCACCGAATGATTTACGTACAGTTCGTTGAACGTTTAGTTCGTTTGCAACCCTAGAGTGGACAAATATTCGGTTAAACAAAATAAATTTGAGTAAATCAAATTAATTTAACTGATTTTTTCGGTTCGCATTTTACTCGGTTAACTTATTCAGTTTTTAGGTTAATTTGGTTCGGTTTAGGTTTTGAAAATCCAAAATAAACCAAATAAGCTTTTTTTCAAACACTAAATTGCATGTATTTATTTAATTAATTTAACTAAATATAAAATGAAACATTCTTTTTTAATAGAACTAAATATAAAATGAAATACTCAAACATGAAATAACTCAATCTAATTATTTAATCAACCGCATATAATTATCCAGCTTTACAATGTTAATTTTTTATTTTATAAATAAAACTTTAAAAAATAAAGAAACCATCTATTCGGTTTAAAAATTTGATTCATTTATTTGTATTTTAACAATAAAATTAATTCGACTTATTCGATTGTTTTATATAGGCTTAACTACAAAAGTAAGTGCTCAAATGATGTCTCTTTTTTATAATATGTACCTAAAGTTTCAGTTTTGGGTGAAATATGTGCATAAAATTTTATTTTTTGATGGTTTTAAAGTTTACTGAGCCACCTACTTTGGCCCCATTTCAACTAAAAATAAAATTTTAGTCACCTATTTCAGTAAAAAGAAAAACTTTAGGCACATATTTCAGCCAAAACTGAAACTTCAGACATTATTTCAACCAAAACAAAAAAAATACTTTAGGCAACTATTGCAAAAAAGAGACATAGTTTATGCACTTATTTTATAGATAAGTCTTTATATATATATATATAAAAGTTAGGATCCACTTACACTATGTAAATCTCAATTAGTTTTACATTAATTCACGGCCATTGGATGAGTGAAATGAATGGATGAGATTATAAGTAGAATATGTGAGAATTATCACTTGGAAAAAAATAAAGAATTAATCTTATCCATCTATTTCACTCATCCAATGGCCATGAATTAGTATTTTTAAACACACTGCTTTGTATTAATTAGGGCTGTAAACGAACCGAACATTCAGTGAACCGTTCGGCGAGAAGTTCGTTTATTTATTAAACGAACGAACATGAACAAGATTTTTTGTTCGCTTAATTAAATGAACGAACACGAACAAAGAGCTTGTTCGTTCATTTATGTCCGTGAACGTTCGGTAATCCGTTCGTTTATGTTCATTTAAATTTATTCACATATGTTTAGGGGTGTTCATTATTCGGTTAAACCGAACTAACCAACCGAACCAAAACAAAATTGGTTAATCTATTGGATAATTTTAGGTTTCGGCTAATGATTAAGAATTTTTCCAAATTTCAATTATCGATTAATTCGGTTTAAAATTGGTTAATTAATTGAATTAATCGAACTAACTAAAAATATTAAATATTTAACAAATTATATATGTTCGTTTGTGTTCGTTTACCATTTAAACGAACGAACACGAACAAGAAAATTTGTGTTCATTTATGTTCGTGTTCGTTTATTTGTTTGGTTAAAGTTAAACGAACGAACATAAACACACCCTCATTCGTTCGGTTCATTTTCAGGCCTAGTATTAATAGTGTAATTTTCCAAATATATTTTGTTTAGTTAGTTTGGTAATTCGTTTAGTAATAGGTTATGAATATGATGCTTATCAATTCCAAAAGAAATCAGATTGAAGATTTAAGAGTCGAAATCAATTGTCAATTAAGCCAACACATGAATGCCATGTTAATCTTAAGACGACACAGGCAAAGACTCTGAAAACATTAAAGAAATACAAACATCTGATTCCCCGGTCACCGTGATTCATCGACGATTTGACATCATTACATTGTTATTTCTTGGTTTTGTTTCCGCCGCCGGCATTGTTCCCTCCGGTTGCCGCCTGCGCCGCCTTCTTTGCAGCCTTTTCTTGCAAGGCCTTCGCATCTCTGCCCATTCACAATTCCAAAAACCAGAAGCGAAAAAATTAATAGAAGAAAAAAAAACAGAGCAAAATACGAAACCTTTCACGGCGTTGTTCAGGGGTTAACCCATCGTCCTTGGTCTTGCCTTTGCTGCCCGATCGGGCTTGAGCCCTTTCCCGATCTCGATCTCTCTGGTTACCGCGTTAGCTAATGTTAAAGAATTAACATAAAAAAAACAACAGTTTAGCCCCAAAATCAACGAATTATGCAATAATCATACGAATCGAAAGGATATGAGTCATGATTGATTCCCGGAAACCAAATACGATCGGAAAACGTTAACCGCAGAAAATGTCAAAACAGTCGATGAATCAACAAAACGATGAAACACAAAACAAAAACAAAAATAAAAGAGTTTAAATAAATGAACTGATTGGCAGAGCGAGAAAGGAAAATTACCCGCAAAAAAGGGGAAATGAAATGTTTGTAGTGGATGAGAAATAAGCCATTGACTTAAAAAAAAGGAGAGTTAGTTGCGAGTAAGGGTGATTATCGAGCGAGTCGATCGCGAGTTAGGCAGTGTTTGTTAAAAAAAATTGTTGTTCGATTCGACTCTTGCTCGTTAAGCTCGTTAAATTTGTGTTCAACTCGTTGCTCATTAAGCTCACTAAAAAATTACGTTATTTTTAACTAAAAGTAAAATTTAACAATACTATATGGGGCTTAATATTAACATAAATTAACAAATTTAACCAAAAAATATCAAAAGAGTGTATAAAACACTTTCAAAGTCTAAATTCCAAACTAACAATCTATAAATACACCAAACTAGCATATTAAAACTAAAGTAACAATCCACAAATTTATCAAACTAACATATTAAAACTAAAGTAACAATCTACAAATATTTTAAAAAATTAACGAGCTGCTCGCAAACTTATCGAGTCGAGTTTGACTTTGCTCGACTCAACTCGTTAAGGTCTCGAGTCGAGTTTGAGTTCGATTCGAGTCAACCCGAGTCGAGCGTTTACTGAATTTTGACCGAGTCGAGTTCGAGCAGCTTGTGAGCTTCTCAACTCGTTAAGCACACCTATTTGCGAGCCACATGTATTCGTTCTTAGTTGGATGAATTGTAATTAAATGCATAAGGGTAAACTACACGGATGACCACGTAATTGTTGGGTAGGTTTTATTTTGACCATTGTACTTTTAATTTTGCCAATAAGATCACTTAATTGTTTAAATGATATCAATTAAGTCACTTGTCAGTAAAAACGGATGAGGTGACGTAACAGTTAACAAAAAATTGTATCACACACTTGACCCTTGTTATTTACATATTCTATTAATCTAGTCATAATTTTAATTTAATTAAATAAATTTCATCATCCAATCGAATGATGATACGCATTATGATACATATCAAAAGTGATACATCACTATTTGATTTGTTGATTTTACTATTAATTTTTATTCATTTATTTCATCCAATCCGACGATAATATGTGTACCGTTATGAAACCAAAGTTCGTTGCAACAACCTAGCCATTGAACCAAACCCATTTAAAAAAAAAATTGTGTGCATTAAAGCATACCAATAATTGAAATTATCGGATTTCCATCGTATATAATTTTCATTTTTTTAAAATGCTATAATTAATTTAGTAATGTATTTATGGAATGCAACCATTATCACATATCTATAAGGCAAACCAGCCAAAGAACAACAAATTGTAGAGATTTGTTAATTTAATATTAATTCACATTAAGGACAAAATTAGAGTGAAAACAATGCAAGTTGAAATGTAATAATTATTAATATATTAAGTTAATATTTAGTTATATTACAATAATATAAAAATGTATAGTTTAGACTTTCGTATTTGTTTAAATACATATTTGGTCCCTGCCAAATTTTAATGAATTCCAAGTACTACAAGCTTTAAAATTCGTCAAATTATGTTTTAGTTCCTAATTGTTTGAATCAATACATTTTAGGTTTTATATGATTTCCATGGTAGCCAAATTAAGCTTCGACTCTCATTTTTTTTTTGTTTAAATGCATATTTGGTCCCTGCCAATTTTAATATTAGATGATTAAATTTTCAATTTCGAAACTAAGACTGTTTTTAGCCCTAGTGTTTTTTAATAGTCTTAAGGTGATTAATTTACAAAGTAATATATGTTCATACTTTTTCTTAACCCTTTGATAAGTCACACGCGACTTGTAAATAAAGCTACTCGAACCTGAGTTCAAATCTATTGTTGTTATATCCTAATTATGTCGTTTGTGATATTAACTTAATTAAATGATATGAAATTGTTGTAAATATGAGGTCAGACTTTTAAGTGAAATAACCTATTCATCTAATCCATTATATTTTAACCATAACCATTACATTTAGTATTAACTTGATTTTATATCTTATATTTATAATTCAAATATAATAGTTTAAATTAAACTACAATGAATGATAAGATAAATTGATTAATCCAGATCAGGTACTGCAAATATCATTATAAAGATGATCTTCCCAGCATAATTTATTTCATTTATAATATTAAGATTCGAATATTTAATTTTATTAGTATTCATCCCGCTAAACTAAATCCCTTCTTAAATTTAATTTTTATACTACTAACCATAAACAAGTGGTTTATCAAAAAAAAAAAACATAAACCAGTGAATTCTTTTCTTTTTCTGTTTTTTTTTTCTTGGATGAAACTGTAATGCAATGGAAAGTGGTAACCGGAGGAGGCGTACGCTTTTTTAGCAGATGGTGGCGGTCGAGGACAGCCGGGATGCTCTGGCCGGTTTAACTCTCGAAGCACAACTGTCGGCTCAGAACCGCACTCTTCTGGAGATTATACGAGACGATGAGTCTAACAAGGAAAAGAAGAGCTGGAAAACGTTACGGGACAAGCTCAGGCTCAAGCGACCGATCTCCGCCTGGACCTCCTCGGTTCATATCCCGGCTTCTGATGTCATTGTTAATAGTAATAATACATCCCGGTTCTCGCGGCACGGTTCCTTTTGTTCCCACTCTGCTGATCCGACTCGTGTTGAGAAAAGAGGTCAAAGTGCCCAGGTTTTAGACCCGCCGGTTGGCGCGGAGTGGTTCGGGATGGGTCGGGAACAATCGGGTCCAGAACGATATCGGCTTGCGGAGCAATGCTCCACCATCGAGAAGCTTCAGGTCAGAAATTACCGCGGGAAACAACGTTGACAGCTGCGAAGATGACGACCCTCCCGTGGCGCGTAATGAAACGCGCCAACTTGGAACGACATTAGCACTGGATAGGGCATTATCTGCGAGAAAAATGGCGGGGGACAACGGCGGTAGGCCAACGAGCGCGGCGGAGGAGCCATTGAAGATGTCACTGGTGGATTTTTTGGAAGAAACGGAGCAGCCAATGGGGCTGACGGGAACAAGACACAGGACGAGCGACGGTGAAGAATACGGGGAGAAAGACACAGCGGAAGCAAGCGGTAGGGTTCAACACACGTGTTGCGTGTGCATGGTTAGGCAAAAAGGTGTGACGTTTATTCCATGCGGCCATACGTTTTGTCGAGTTTGCTCGAGGGAGGTTTGGGGGTTTTTTATCCGAAAAAGAGAAAAGTTTTATTAAGCGTAGACAATACAATACGTACTAGACCACCCGTACAACATGAGAAAAACATGTAATCCATGCACGTAAAAATACAAAACGAAACATGTAATCCCATGCACGTAAAAATACAAAACGCAAAGCGTCACCACCAGAAAACGAACTTGGGAAACAAAACAAAAGACCAAGAACAAAGGCAAACAATGCCTTGAAACACAAGTAAAACATAGAAACGAAACACAGCTTCGGGGGCGAGCCTAGGGATGAACCCTAACTAGAGGCAAAAACTATAAAACGAAGCGATCTTTCTCGCCATCCTAGAACCTTGGATTGAGTCACGATTGTGGCGCCTAAGTGAGAGCTCCTTTCGGAGGCATGCTCCATTGTCGAAAGACTTGGGTCTTGTCAACTTGAGTGAAGCGATCGAAAAACTAAGTCTGGGATTTGGAGTGGCGGGGATGCAAAAACCAGCAACAAATGCAGTCTTCTGTCTGGAACTGAAAACACAAAAGGACGATAACAATGGTCAGCCGATAAAGGACCTTAGATCAAAAGTAGACAGTGAGCACTTTATGATCCTAGGGGAAGGACTTGTTGTGATCACCGTCTTTCGGTCCTTCCCTTCGAAAGAGGTGATTAAAAAATCGGTCATATTTGGTGTGGATAACCCACTGGGGGGTTACCCGTCATGCATGTTTCGTTCGCAACTGGATCAACAAAGGTCTTCGATAAGTTTGGATTAAGGGCCTCTCCTCGACACTTAAAACAATCTTTACCATAGAAGATTTTCCTTGTCTATTAACTGGGGCCCGCTTAATATCCTTCGGAAGAAACATTGATGTGTTGGCAAAACCAGAGAACATAGGATTTAAAGTCCCATGAAATCCGGTCTTAAGCTGTAGAAAGAGATAAACAATCACATGAAATCCGGTCCTTAGCTGCAGAAAAAGGTAAGACCCATAAAAGTTGATTTGTAATGCATGTATGGAAAGACTAAACAAAAAGAGAAAGGACCAAAAGGCCCTCATCATCATGCCCTTCCCCATACAAAGGACTAAGGTGAAAACCTTCTCCACTGAAGCTTCATGCACTTTTCTGGCAAGCAAAGCAGCTGCAAACCAAGATCTGATGAGTCTCGCAAGGCTACCTATTTTCTTTTCCCCGACGAAAAAAACTCTGACGAACTCTTGTCCCTTGGTTGAAATATTGTCATGTAACACTTTATCTTCAAACTTTGCACCTAGGATGTATTTCCTTCCAAAGGGACTATGAACACTCGCAACTTTTTCATTATACTTCCATGACTTTTCTCTTCATCGTACCCTTCGAAAATTATACCCTTCAACACAGCACCGATGTTCGCAATATTGAAGATAAGGACGAAATTGATTCTCCAAAACAGCTGGAATACCAGCTGTAATACATGACAGCACACTCCAATTCTGTTGGAGCCAATATTGCATGAAATTGTAACACGTGTCCATGCACACAATTAGGGTTTTGTCTATCCTTGTGTATAAATAACCTTAACATCAATGAATACAACAATCATCTTCTTCTTATCATCACCTATTCTATTCTGTCATTTACTCATACTATTGGTATGCTTAACATGGTATCAGCTTTCTAGGTTTCTTCCTGGTAATCCTTCACTGTCATCATGCCTGCCGACGCTGAAACTACTGATGACACAGTTATCCCACCCACCACAGAAGATGTATCAGACTCCTCCTCCTTCTCCAACAAGCGGATCAGCATCCAGCTCGACGACACCAACTACCAACTCTGGAAGCAACAGGTCACCCTGCTAATTCGAGGTCAAGGTCTTGAAGGGTATATCGATGGCACTGTCACATCTCCGGCCAAGCTTATTGCACGAGAGAATGGTGAAAGTGTTCAGAACCTGGCCTATCTTCGTTTCATCAAGCAGGACAGCTCTCTTGCCTCCTGGCTCCTGTCCACAGTCAGCTCAAACATCCTCCCTCAACTTGTGGGTGCTGAATCTTGTGCCACGATCTGGTCTACTATCTCAGCTCTCTATTCACAGCTCTCCACCACTCGTATCATGCACCTCCACTGCCGTCTCCGCTCCGTCAAAAAGGCTTCCCTAACCATGCGCTCCTACACTATGCAAATCAAGGAGATCTGTGATCTCCTTGCATCGAGTGGTAGCCCAGTTTCAACTGTGGAACATATTGCAACCATTTTAAATGGGTTACCCTCTGAGTATGACCCATTTGTGGCGGTCATTTCTGCAAGCAAGGAACCCTACACTGTTGATGCTGCAGTATCTGTGCTTATTGATGCTGAATCAAGAGTCTCTAACCCTTTTCGATTACCAGTGGGCATACACAATACAAGTTACTCTATGCCTCGAGACAAGCTTCCTTACTCCGGTTCTCCTCCACCTACAACTCGTGATGACAGTAGGGGTTGGTATCGTGGAAATCGTCCTCGCATTCAGTGCCAACTTTGTGGCAAACCTGGGCATCTTGTGGATCGATGTTGGCATCGTTTCGACCAATCCTTCAAAGGGGTCTCCTCTTCTCCACAATCTCGTCCGCCCTCGAACACTCAAGCCAATGCTTGCTCGTACAAGCAAGACACTGTGGAAGTCTCCTATGACCCTTATATTGCTGAGGCTGCAGGCACTGAACCTCCTAGCACCTCTGATACAAACACTGGAGAGATGCAAGTCCATACCTTGGTGGCTACTCCTACAATTTGGCACCCTGACTCTGGTGCCACACACCATGTGGCCAGCAATTCCTCCTCCTTAACTGGTGGTTCACCATACTTTTGTAAGGGCTCAGTTCATATAGGTGATGGATCCTCCCTTTCTATTAATCAAGTTGGTCATTCTAGCATCTCTACTACATCTCGTAATCTTCACTTAAATGATCTTTTACATGTGCCTCGAATCACTCGCAATTTACTGTCTGTGTCGAAACTCACCAAGGATAACTCAGTCTATGTTGAATTTCACTCTGATTACTGTTGTGTGAAGGATGAGTTCACAGATGAAATACTCATGGAAGGGACACAGGATGGTGGTCTCTATAACTTGTCTCCTGGCAGCTCTACATCTTCAATTTCAGCTTTTTCCACTTCAGTCAATAACAACTCCTTTCAACTCTGGCATAGACGCTTGGGCCATGCTTCCTCAGAGGTCATCAATTCAGCTCTACACAAGTCACTGGTTATGGCACAAAACACCTTTTGTAATGCTTGTCAATTAGGGAAATGTCATGCTTTACCCTTCAAGCATTCTGTAACCATGTACGAATCACCATTTGATCTAGTTGAAATCGATCTTTGGGGACCTGCCTCTGTCAAATCCAATGGCTTCTTATACTATATTTCATTTGTTGATATGCACTCTCGCAACTGCTGGCTTTATCTATTGAAAACCAAGTCTGAGGCATCATCTGCCTTTACACTGTTCTACAAGCTCGTACAAACTCAATATGGTTCCAACATTCGAGCTGTGCAAACGGATGGGGGTGGAGAATTTATTTTTCTCGACTCCTTGCTACCTGAACTTGGCATCCAACACCGCATCACGTGCCCACATACATCCCAACAAAATGGGGTTGTCGAACGGAAGCATCGACACATTATGGACATGGCCTTATCTCTTCTTGCACAAGCCTCTATGCCTCTTCAATACTGGTCTTATGCAGTGCTCACCTCAGTGTTTACTATCAACAGGCTACCTTCCAAGACACTTGGCAACATTTCCCCTTATCAAAAGCTCAATGGAAAAGCTCCTGACTATACATTCTTCAGAGTGTTTGGCTGTGAATGCTTCCCCAACCTCCGCCCATACAATACTCACAAGCTTGCCTTCCGGACCAAACCATGTCTATTCCTTGGATACTCGCCCAAGTATCAAGGCTATCAGTGTGCTGATCCCACTGGCCGCATTTACATCACTCGAAGTGCAACCTTCAATGAGTTCCACTTTCCCTGTGCTTCCCCAGTTACCTTGCCATCCAAGCCAAACACCCCTAAATACTCCAGAGCCTTTTCCTCCATACCACCCTCAAGTAACAACCCCTCACAAACGCAACCCACCACCAATCCTATAGAAACACCTCCTACTTCAACTACATCATCAAACCCTACTGATACACAACCAACAGATGCATCCCATACACCTAACCCTACTCCCACCTCACCCTCTATACCAGATGCACCCTTACAAGAACATACATCTCCAACCACAACACTTAACGTACCTCCAACCACTTCCTCCTCTCAACCACCACCTCCCCAACCTAGCCACCCTATGGTCACTCGTAGCAAGTTAGGCATCTTCAAACCCAAAGTCTACATCACTGAAACAGTTCCCACCACCATCCAAGAAGCTCTCCTTGATCCTGATTGGACCCTAGTTGTGAATCATGAATACAATGCACTTTAAGACAATGCCACCTGGGATCTGGTTGAGCTACCTCCTGGCAAGAAGGCCATCGGATGTAAATGGCTTTTCCGTGTCAAACACAATGCTGATGGCACAGTGAGCAAACTTAAGGCACGACTTGTGGCTAAAGGCTACTCCCAAACGCCAGGCCTGGATTTCATGGAAACATTCAGCCCTATGGTAAGATTCTTCACAGTCAACATTCTCATCTCTGTGGCAGTAACAAACCACTGGCCAATCCATCAAGTGGATGTTAACAACGCATTCCTTAAAGGGGATCTTCAAGAAGCTGTTTATATGCATCAGCCAGCAGGGTTTCAAAAGTGTAGTTCCTCTGGTAAACCTCTATATTGCAGACTTAAGAAGGCTATATATGGGCTAAGGCAAGCCCCTCGAAACTGGTCCGTACAACTCAAGTCCTTCTTGGGAACAATTGGCTTTACAGCATCCCGGTCCGTCTCCACTCTCTTCATTCTCAAACAAGATCAACTCACCATCTATCTAGCAGTATATGTAGATGACATGCTGCTCACAGGAAACGTTGAATCCCAAGTGCTTCACATCATTCAGTTGCTACACACCAAGTTCTCTCTGAAGGGCCTTGGCTACCTTCACTACTTTCTGGGAATTGAAGCACAGCCACTTGGTGGTGGCCTCTTTCTATCTCAACAACAGTACATTCGTGAGCTTCTTACTCGAACAGACACCATGGTCTCTAAACCAACCTCTACACCTATGGCTACTTATCCCAAATTGAGCAAACATGATGGAACTCCTCTCACAGAAGCTCATCACTACAGAAGCATTCTTGGAGCTCTTCAATATATTTGTCACACGAGACCTGATCTCTCGTTTGCTGTCAACAAGGCAGCACAGTTTATGCAGAGCCCTACTGAGGTACACTGGCTAGCCCTCAAGCGCATACTTCGATACCTAAGCTCTACGCCCAACCATGGAATTTGGTTTCAACCTCAGAGCAAAGACAACCTACGCATCGTATCTTTCTCAGACGCTGACTGGGGCAGTGATGTGGATGACAGACGATCCACCACAGGCTATTGTGTCATGATTGGCAATCACCTCATTTCCTGGTGCTCGAAGAAACAGCGAGCTATCTCTCGATCCTCTGCAGAGGCTGAGTACAGAAGCCTGGCAGATGCTGCGTCTGAAATCTTGTGGGTACAATCGGTTCTCAATGAAATGGGAGTATCAATGTGCAATCCACCACTCCTCTGGTGCGACAACACAAGCACAGTATCCATGGCCGCCAACCTTGTGCTCCATTCAAAGACCAAGCACGTTGACCTCGACCTCCACTTTGTCAGGGAAAAAGTCAGCTCCCAACAGTTACAAATCAATTACATACCTGCCAGATGCCAAGTCGCAGATATCCTCACAAAGGCATTACCACCTCAGCAGTTCCAAGAACTTCGAACCAAGCTTCACACAAGGAAACCAGAAGAAAAATCGTGCGGGGGAAATATTGAAGATAAGGACGAAATTGATTCTCCAAAACAGCTGGAATACCAGCTGTAATACATAACAGCACACTCCAATTCTGTTGGAGCCAATATTGCATGAAATTGTAACACGTGTCCATGCACACAATTAGGGTTTTGTCTATCCTTGTGTATAAATAACCTTAACATCAATGAATACAACAATCATCTTCTTCTTATCATCACCTATTCTATTCTGTCATTTACTCATATTATTGGTATGCTTAACACGCAAACTCTGCACCGCTCAAAAACTTGTCGATCTTTCTTCCGTACCAAAAGGAGCTATCGAACCAAAACTCATCTCCCTTGGGGTTTCCAGCAACCATAACAAATAGAGACTTAACCAAAAGAAAATCATTATGTTCGGGACCAAGCCGAAGACCATACTGGCCTTCCCTTCCAATGACAACTCCCAAGCAAAGCCTTCATCCCCCAACCTCTCACTTCCACCTAACTTCTTTCACCACCTCAAAAATTCTAGAGAAACGACGAAGCCTCTTGGTGAGGGGAAAACCACACAACCGAGCAAGACCCCAAGCAATTTTACAGACTAGCAAAGAAAATAAATGAGGTTTGCGATCAAAAAGAAAGAGAGCCAAACCATGACCCTAGGGCCGGAGAGCCAAAACAAGAGAGAAAGAAGAGCTTCTCACTCATCATTTTGAGGGAGCTTTGGGTTCAGTATGGAAACTGCTCGCTCTGCAATGGCATAATCCTGAAAATTCTTGATATCTTTTAATAATTTTCTCTTCTTTTGTTAATTTTTGGAAATTCTCCTTTTTTTTTAATTATTGCCTGGGTTTTTGTATAATCCCAAATAAATGATGTTAATTTTACATTTATTCTTATAGGCTTAGTTACCCAAATATTGTCCTCTAATTGTTTTTCTAACAATATGGTCCTCCCAAGTTTATTTTCAGATATATGGTTGATTACTGTAGCGGTCAGAAGTTAGATTATTTTCACCCCGTTTTTAAATAGTATTTTATCAAAAAATATTAAAAAACGATGTTGCACTCGTTTTTTATTGTTCCATGCACGACATGTGTAAAAAACATTGTTTGAAGTCGGACTGTATACTATCCAAGTTTATTATTTTAATATTAAAATGGAAGTCACTGTTTGAAATCGGACTGCAATCTATCTGACTTGTTACAATAAAGAACAATATTTGTGGAAATAAACTTGAGATGACCATATTGTTGGGGAAAAATTAGAGGACAATATTTGAGTAATTCCTCCATTTTTATATGGACCAACATAACATAAAAATTTAATCATTGAATTTATTTTAGTAGATATTTTAATAAATAATAATTTTAGTTTCAATAATTTTTGGTAATATTATACATGTACTGTGGGTATCTTTGACAAGGATATTTACAATTTACGTATATAGTATTAAAATATACTAAATTACTAGTAATAAATACTCCAACCAATTGAAATTTAAAAATCCAAATGTTAGTGAAGATATTAATGATGTACAGCTTGCAGATATCTGTTTGGGGCACAGTTAATAGAGGACGGAAACACAACTGTTGAGAAAATGCCCCTTTTAGTTATGTTTAATGAGCTATTTTTGAGGAATAATTCTTTTTTTAATTATTATTTGAGAAAATGGCTCCCAAAAAATATTATTTGGCAAAATGACCCTCAAACTTGCCACGTCGGTGAATCTCGCGTTGTGTAGGAAGCGAGGTCTAATATCGCGTTCTGCACAACGCGATTTCAGTCTACGTGACCTTGTTGTTTGTGTTAACGGTTTTACAGTACCTCGCATCCTGCAGAACGCGAGGTCCACAAGAATTTGAAAGGGCGGCTGAATATATCGCACAGACCTCGCGTACTGCAGGACGCGAGTTCTGTGCAATACTGATCTGAAGAACAAGGGAAAACAAGTGTGGGTAGGCATGTTCGAGCCCAATTTCGGGCGTGTAAATCGTATATTTTTAGCGATCATCGAGTTTGGGGTCGTAGTACTGGAAATTGTCTATCGTATGATACCAACATGGTTAATTTCCGTCCATTCTACAATGGTTTAAAATGGATTCGAAAACCCTATGCTATCATCTTTTTTGAATGAAGTTGCATTTCAACAAATGTCGATAGGCATGTTCGAGCAGAATTTCATACGTAGAAATTTTAAATTTTTAGGTAACATCGAGTTTGGGGTTGTAGTACTGGAAATTCTCTATCGTATGACACTGACACGGTCAATTTTCGTCCATTCTACACTGACTTAAAGTTGCTTCGAAAACACTATCATAACATATTTTTTGAATGATTGAAAATATAAGATGGTGTACTGTATAAATCGAAGTAGACTAACTTTATTGATTCGATTGTCATGGGCGAACTCGCATATACAAATTAAAAATAATTAATTAAGACGAGGGGCTGAGCGATTAGGACACTTAGGAGCTGTGTGTCCAGGATTTTTACATACAGTACAATGTTTCCTTTGTCCGGTTTTTTCTCGATGTTCGACCATATCCTCGACACAGTATATTCTTGTAGAACGTGGACGTCCTTTGGCTCGTAGTAGTGCTGGATCTGGGCGTATAATCGGTTCAGTGTCCACAACATTCGGATCAACCTCATTTCCGATTAGAGGAAATTCTTTTTCGTAAACCTTAAACACCGTTTCGAGTAAGTATATCGGATCAACCAGATGCATGTATTGTATCCGTTGGTTAGTGCAAGCAGCAATGTCGTGTGCGCACGGGTATTTGAATGTTTGGAAAATTTCGCACTCGCAGGTTCTTTCCCTCAGTTTTACCACGTACGCGTTGTGCTGAATGCCTTCCAACTGCTTGGAAAATTCTGCAACACGAAACATGTGTCCTTCTCGCGAGAAGAGAGTTGCAGTCATCTGTCTTGATTGACCCAATTGAGTATGCAGTTTTGTGCGGAAATCCGGATGGACTTTGTGTCCACCTGCCATGTACTCAGTTACTTGCCTTCCCAAGGTTGCAAAAAGGGTAGCCAAACGATAATAGGTCGCTTTGACAATGGAAGTGATAGGCAACTGTCGCACTCTCTTTAGTGATGATTTCACTGCCTTAGCCAAGTTCGTTGTCATGTGACCATAACGTTTACCCTCGTCGTACGATCGAAGCCATTTTTCCTTTGGGATTTTTTCAAGGTATTCTGCCCCACGTTTGTTTCTCGCTCTCAGTTCCTCGAGCAGGTCAGCCACCTCTTATTTGTAGTGCGAGTTGCCTCTCGACCTGAATCCGCCCTCGCTTCTAAAAGTCGTTTCGTTTCAAAACTGTACCCGAGGATCCTCTCGACGGCGGCTACAGAAGCTTCCATTGAAGGGGACGCAGCCGCCCACAACCTCCCAAATATTGCGATATGTTGGTAAATATTATTCAATGAACCCCGCGGAACACAAATCTTTAAGTGAACTCCAACTATCATAAAGGAATAATATTTCGGACAAACAAATTTTAACTGCAAAAAACACAGCATGACACGAACTCATATTCAACTGAGAAAAACTTAACTGGTTACGAAAATCATTTGTCGTGCATATATATATACCAACATCCAAACGACCTCGCGTTCTGTACAACACGAGTTTTATAGGACCTCGCGTTCTGTGGAACGCAAGATTGCCACGTTAGCAGATTCACCTCCCTCTATAAATAGCAAACTCTTGGGGAGGCAAGGAGCACCCACATAAATCATGTCTAAATATTTGCAGTTTTGTAGTTGCGTATATACGTCATCATATTCACGTAAGCAGTTTTCGATTGCAGCTACTAATGGCAACATAGCGTGTATTTGGGAAATTTTTTCAAATTAATTTCCCAAATATTGCGCTATGTCGTTATTTGTAGTTACTAATGACAACATATTGTGTATTATTATTATTATTATTATTATTATTATTATTATTATTATTATATATTTAAATACATTTATTATTATGTTTATTATTATTATTATTATTATATATTTACTATTATTAATAATAATAATTTTATTCTGCTTTTTATTATTATTATTATTATTGTTGTTATTATTATTATTAGTAGTATTAAGATTATTAAATGACTTTCCTGCCTGGGAAGTCATCTTTTAAAAAACCCCACGACCTCGCGTCCTGTAGAACGCGAGGTCTTTAGAAATTCGCGTTATATAGGACGTGAGGTCACTTCTGACCGTTCAGTTCACGCGTCTGTTCCGTGACGCGCCTTTTCAATGAACCTCGTGTTCTATAGGACGCGAGATATATGGATATCGCGTTCTACAGAACGTGAGGTTCATTAACATCGCATCCCAAAAGGCGCGAGGTCTTCTATAAATTGGAGGCCCTGCCCCCAATATCAACCACAGAACGCGAGTTCTTTAGCTTTTTTACAACAAATTATCGGCAACTTTTATATTTCATTCGATATAATGGAGCCCTTATTACGCAACGAGACGACTCACTGCAATCAATATTGGAGAAGAGATCCATCGGTATTACTTTTCCCTGTTAATTTTTTTAAAAAATTAATTATATTTTTATTTTACTAACTATTTTTTTTTGAAGGGATACGAACGTAATTTACAATGTTACATTAACCGTATCAACACCCCACCCGTTGATGCTGTTATGGAGTGGATTCAACACGCCGGTTTTGGCCACATAGCACGGTATATAGGGGGTGAAGGTAAAACCATCGTTGATCAGCGCGCTGATAGAACGGTGGAGGCCCGAGACGCACACGTTTCATCTTTCATTTGGCGAGGCAACAATCACGCTGAAGGATGTTGCCTACCTTCTAGGGTTGCCTACAGACGGCAGCGTTATTACGGGTGTAGCGTTGGCCGATTGGCCAACTCTATTTGCTGAACAAATGGGCGTGATGCCCCCTGAGGAAGTGTGGGACGGTGGAAAAATCGACCTATCATATTTGGAGGCTCACTTTGGAACCCCTCCCCCGATGCGGATGAAGTTACACTTCAGGTATTTTTTCTATTTAAAAATTAGGATGCCATTATTAAATATTTAGTATGCTTTTATTAAATTTATGATGAAATTAAAAATATTTATTTGAACATTACGATGGTTTATGAAATTTTTAAGATGGCTTCATTAAATATTAAGGATCCTTTTAATAAATTTAGGATGCAATTACAAATATTTACTTGAAAATTAGGATGCCTTTATTAAATATTTAGGATGCATTTATTAAATATTTAGGATGCCTTCATTAAATATTTAGGATGAAGTTACAAATATTTATTTGCAAATTACGATGCTTTTACTAATTTTTTTGGATGCCTTTATTAAATTTAGGATGAACTTACAATTATTTTAATTAGGATGTCTTTATTAAATCTTTATTTTTACAGCGGTGTGCGCGTGCCCACATCTTGCGCATTATTGGCGGGATATTAATGCCAAACAAATCCCGCACAAAGGTGCACGTGATGTGGCTTCGTCATCTTACAGATTTAAATGAGTCTGGAAGAAAATCTTGGGGATCAGCTGTCTTGGCGTTTCTTTACAGAGAGCTCTGCAGAAACGTTGACGCCTATTTTGAGACCACAGCTTAGACAGCCCACCGCTATGTTATTTCCGCTTCTACGGAGGTACTACGTAATCTACTATATTTTTTATTTTTAAATTATTTTATTTAACGATTTTTTTTTTCATTAATTATAGGTGGAGCGGCACACTGACCCACACCGGCCTGCCGAACTCCCAAAAAGAATTCAGGCATGCTTTCGATGGCTTGACGGAGGAAGAGGTAATTCGAAAACTAATTTGAATTTTTTCATACTATTTTTTCCAATAATATTTCATATAATTGTTACAAACGTTTTCATTCTTTTTAGTTCGTGTGGAGGCCCTACGATTCAGAGGAGATTCAGCAGATTACTCCACCGGATATTCTGCGTGACCAACACCTCTGGATTTTTGTCGTGCCGCTGCTCAACTACGAAATTTGCGTGTGGCATGCGACAGATAGGGTTCTCCGACAGTTCGGGTTCTTCCAAAATGTTCTAGCCGTTCCGCAAAATATGGACCGCTTTCACAATCTTACGCGTCAGGGGAAGACGGAGGTTGACTGGTCCGAGTACCACGCTCCATGGATAGCGATTTGGGGTAATCGATTTGCCCAACGCCCACTGTTTCTCCAACAAATTATGGAAGGGTTGATTCAGTCGCTTTCAATTACCACCAGTGGTATAGGCTCAATGGGTTGCCGCATATCCTTACTCAGGCCGAGCGCGATGCAGGGCTTCCCCAGCAACCCCAAAACCGCCCACGCGGCACCCGTCGAGCGACCCAGAGCCAGAGCCAGAGGCAGTCGACGCAGCGCGGTCCGAGACCACGATATGACACTGCAGGGGCATCATCTTCTGGCGCAGCATTTCATACTTATAGCGGTCCATCGAGTTTCCAGTAGACGATGCCTCCACCCTCTATGCGATATATTCAGCCGCCCTTTCAAATTCTCGTGGACCTCGCGTTCTACAGAACGCGAGGTACTGTAAAACCGTTAACACAAACAACAAGGCCACATAGACGGAAATCGCGTTGTGCAGAACGTGATATCTGACCTCGCGTCCTACACAACGCGAGGTCCACCGATGTGGTAAGTTTGGGGTCATTTTGCCAAATAATATTTTTTGGGAGCCATTTTCCCAAATAATAATTAAAAAGGATTATTGCTCAAAAATTGCCTGTTTAATGTGGTGGGTAGGGTTGGGCAAAAATATTAGACCCGGTTAATATGATCTGACGATTCGAACCTAAAAATGTCGAGTAATTTCTGGAAAAAAATTACCTTTGACAAATTTCTCGGGACACAGGCTAAGACACAGGCCGGAAGTTTTCTCTTACAGGGTACTTGACCCGATAAAATTTAATATATTTTTTATATTTAAAATTATATTTTTATTTTATGTTTCTTAATATTTTTACTTTAAAATTAAGTTTAAATCCTTAAAATTTTTCTATGTTTGTATTATATTCTTTTAAGTTTTAAGTTTATTTTTTTAAAATATTTTTGTGTTTAACATGTGATTTTTTTTTTAATTTTAAAATAAAAAAAATAAAAATTGAGTACCCGAATATAATGGGTCGGGACACGGACCGCTTAATAAGGTATCCGGATGAACCGGGTACCCGACAATGCCCACCCCTAGTGGTGGCCTGATGGGGGCTAAGCAAGCCGTACGGCTATCAGGAGCGAAGTCAAATTTTTTTAAGGAATATTATTTTTGAACGATATTTAAAAATTATTATTTTATTTATAAAGAGATATATTTTATTTATAAAGGATGTCAATTATATTTTTTAATTTTTTTATATACAAATTATATATATATATATTTCAAAAAAATCAGGGTGTTTAGGTGACTCCGCCCATGCATGTACTTGGCATGAGAATCAATTCTCAACCAGAACTTTGTGCGCAGAGATGGACATACAAAACTCTTAAAATTTTGTAATTTTACACTTCTACATCTCTTATATAATTTTTTAGTAATTCACACTCTTTATATAAAATTTTGCGTGTGGCAATCGCTCCACTCTGTTACCCAATACAAAAAATCAGTACAAGCCATACATACTCCCAAGTTGGGCATATTTGCTACTCAGAAGCGGGAGCTGAACCAAATTTATTTAAGAGATGTCATTTTCTTGAACCATATTTAAAATAAATTAATTATTTATAAATGGGTCTCAAATTTATATATTTTTAATTTTTATTTATAAATTACATAGAAAATATAGTTTTTTTTTTTAAATTAATTTCAACAGATACCCAATTATGCACGTGGTTTCGCCCATGCTCGAGAGAAGCCACGACTGCATTCATGAACCATGATTTTCCATTATTGTGGACGCCTCTTTCTTAACTTTTTTACCAAAAAGAACATCTTAAGTTGGTTTGTTTCTCTAAATTTGCTTTTTTCTTGTAAAAATTATACGACATAAACCAGTCGATGTAATAATAAAGAAACTAACAAAAGACCGATTAAGTGAGAAAATTACATGTGATAAATTATCATGTTATTTTTTTTCTTTTAGTCTCAACATACTACATCGACTAAAATTATAAAAAAAATTCACGCGTGACATGCTAACTAAAAGAAGAAAAAAATGATATGACAATCTATTATGTGTGATTTTTTCTATACTAGTCAACATAACACGTATGATTTTTTCTTTCCTAATCAACATGGCACACCGACTAAAATTATATAAACAAAAATCACATGTGACATACTGACTAAGAGAGAGAAAATGATGTAACAACCTAATATGTGTAATTTTCTCTATTCTAGTTAACATGTCAATTTTCTCGCTCCTAGTCGACATATTATTTGTTTTTAACAACGGGATATCAAAATAAGAATGAAACATAACATTAAATACCATTTTACCAAAAAATAGTTGAGATATCAAAATTTTAACACGAGAATAAGTAAGTACTATTTAGGTAGTTTTCCCTTTTTTGCATTTTCATTTGGAAATTGAAACCAACAACTTGGGTGCTTATCAAGCGGGTCAACTAAAAGTTGAGGAGTGCTCAACTCGATTCAAAAATTGTCCAACTTGTGCTCGACTCAACTTGATACTCGATAAAATTTTATTCAATTCGTGCTCGTTAATAAAAAACTTGTTGCTTGACTCGACACATTATCCGTTAAGCTCGCAAAAACTTTTGCCTTGTTTTTTAAAATATATGTAAAATCTAGTAATATAAATATACATTAACAAAATTAACTAAAAATGATCATAATAGTATGTGAAGCAATTCCAAAATCTAAACTCCAAAACAACAATAAACAAATACACCAAACCAAAATATTCTACAAAATTAACAAGATGTCTGTGAACTTATCGAGTCGAGTTGAACTTTGTTCGACTCGACTCGTTAAAGTTTCGAGTCAAACATTGACCGAGTCAAACTTGAACTGTTCGCGAGCTGCTCAACTCGGAAAATCCGGAAAAAAAATGGAAAAGGTGGAGGAAATTGTGAACATGGTGATTGCTCTCCTGTCGAACAATGTTTTTCTCTATTTGCATTTGCATGCTATATCTTTGGATTCAATTTCCAATGACACAACCAGCCACCGTGATGCAATGCAAGAGAACCCAACTCTTGCAGTTTTAGGCCAAAAGGCTGAAAGATAAACCCCAAGTGAGAATTCTTTGGCATGCAAAACAATTCCCTATAATACATTCACGTCTATTGGAAAAAAGGATCTAACTTTGTGTGCAACAAGGTGGAAGGAAAAAGTTCGACACGAGACGGTAAAACGAAAGGAAAAGAAAAACAAATTGCACCTATGTTGGAATTTGGCACTCAAAAAATCCTTCCGTGACATGAGTATCGGTGCCAGACCTAAGCAATTACCCCAATGATCATAACGTAATATCGGACAAAGGCAGCTATACAATAAACCATACCTCATACAGGTTCAGCTCACACATGCATTAGCAAAAGATGTTGCACAACATAAAACTTGATGTTCATGCTAGTCACCATCTTACAAATCTTATGCTTCTAAAATATATCTAGATATACTAAGTGAATACATAAATTCTTCTGGTGAAAGCATTGATTAGGTCTTTTCCAACACTGAAAGAAAATAAGTGGATCTCGAATATCATGTTCATTTATAGCCTCATAAAATAAAGCACATATTAGACAAATATTATACCTGTAGAGTACTACTATTTGGAAACATAAAACACTTTGATGTGTTTTATGAATTCCAGGAGCCCGACGAAAAAAGCAGCGCCAGACCCAGGAACCGCCGGATTTAACCAAGACAGAGAAGAGAGTAAAGGGATACTAGGAAGGAGGGGGGGGGGGGGGGGGGGGGAGTTTTCAGAAGAACACTTATCTACTCAGCCTTTGGTTCTCATAATTGTGATGCTGCCTTTTCCTCCTTCGGTACGAATTTTAGTTTTGCCAACAACAGGCTTCCCGGAAAAAGCAGAAGTTGGGAAAGCATCAGCAAGATCTTCATTGCTTTGTTTTGATTTTGATGGTGGTGGAGTTTGGATTCGCTGGTTTATATCCTTCAGGGTAACATCTCCGTGGAAACCACAGGGTTTAATGAAAGCAAATGGGTAGGCAACAGATGATGCTACCTTAGAGGGCATCCGAATGAAAGACTTCCTACCTAAATGATTAAAAAAATCCGATCTGACAGTGTTAATCTCAGTTAGAGGTAAAATTTTAGTTTAAAACAAAGGTAGGTAATTGAATCCTGCTTAAAGGACATGGTAGTTGAAATAGAGACACAATTCATATAAGCTTATACTTCTCCTTTATAACAACGGAAGGGAATAGATGGATGGATTGATACTTGATACAGGAGATAGAACGTGCTGAGACATGACAATCGAAAGGAAAACAAAATTCAATAGAAATAAACAAGAGGGTAATGTTACCTTTCAGAACAACATTTCCAAGAGTTCGAGTTGCCTGCTTTTGAACAGCATCAGCCCCAGACTCAAGTTGGGCATGGCAGAACTCTATGAACAGAGAGTCAAGTTTCATCATGAAGTTCAGAAAATGTGCAACTTAGAGAGTGAGTGATGGAACAATGACACATGGCATGTTCTTTTTTTTAATGAAGATAAGAACAGCACGCTATGTACAATATCTTCAGAAGAAACGGACTCGTACCTGAAGTATCAATTTTAACATCGGATGCACCAGTAAGATTCCTGAATCTCACATTATAAAGCAATCAGAACACATTCATAACATGATCAAACAAAAACACTGAAAGTCCATAGAGGCATACATATCATCAGAGCTAAGAAGCATCTCCGCTTCGTTAAAATATTCAGCAAGCCACCCGTCACATGACTGATCTAAGCCATCATAACTCGAGGCTGATGCATCTTCTGCAATATTTTCTTACGATTAAAAACCCAATTGTGCTGTTGAATCAAGTTTATTATTATTTATATGAAAATGGGCTTGCATTAGAAACCTGAAAATCCAGCAATCCACTCAGATGCATCGGGTAAGACCTCTTCAATCAAATTATCCCTTTCCTAAGTATGGAAGGAAGAAACAAATAATAAGACATAGCAATAACCATGGTACATTTTAACCAATATTCATAAATATTGACTTCATCTCTTGAGAAAGTAACCATGCGTAGTTTTCAAAGGCAGCCGGAACAGGTAGAAGTCCAGAACTTGTTTTAAATAACTAATGAATTGTAGAAACAATAAAATTTTTGAAAATATCAACAATCTCTAGCCAGTAAATGAATGCACAAAATAATCCGGACAATAGAGTTTTCATTCTCAGTAATACAAAACAACTAGGGTCAACTAATACGTTTTTAGCATCATGATTCACATCTAGCATATCAATCCATGTCAGCTATTCAAAACAAAGTTGAAAGATGGAAGTTTGGAAAATACGGCATGCTTCTTTAATGTTCACAGGATTAGAAGAGTTATCTAGCACTCACTCTTGATTTTAGGAAAGCAGATGGCATCTCGTCACACATAAGGGAAGAATCTGCTGCATGAGTGTCAAATTGAAGCATTCTACGCCTTTTAAATTGCGAAGCAGTCTCCCTCTTATCCTCCGTTTCCTTGCTCATATCATCTGAAAGGTCACAATCTTATTAGTTATTACATCTAAAGGAAAGAGAGGAACGGGTGTTACAATGACAATAAGTTTACAAAGAATGTCAAGTAACAAAGATTACCATTACGAGTAACATGGTATGACAGATCCCCACATTCCTTAACAGGGGTTGTTTCATCAAACATGTAGGAAAGGTCTTCCTCGTTCAAGGTCACTTGGTTCCATGAACCTTGGGAAGCACCTGCTCGGATATTATTCAGACATCAGTAATCTATTGTCTCGAAACTTTTTACTCACTTTAACTAGATAATCTCAGGCGATAAATTACCAAAATCGTTGTTCTTTTGAACATCAGAATTCTCCCCGTGCCAATTCAAAGGCTCCCTGTAACCAATCAAACAATAAACAAAAATGAGTAAAGCAATAAGGCCAAAGCTAAGAGACAATGCAGACTTCACAATGAATCACCCAATACTTTACCAAAATGGAGTCCATGCTCCATTTTATCAGCATTAAGCAAATCCTAAACTGGGGTTCTAAATAAATTAGGAATTAAATCACCAACATTATCTATAAAACTAAATTAAACATTTCTACCTCACAAGTAAAACAACAAAAAGGGGGAAAAAGTAAAATTTGAAGCATTGGATCCACTTTATGATCCAAACAAATTTCACATGTACCATTTAGATCTAACAACAAGGAAAAGGGATCATAATCTATATGTTTTTCAGCATTGATGTTTAAGTTTAAGCTAATCAAAAAGCAAAAGAACAAATTAGAAAACACAGTGACCCACCATTTTAATGAGAGCCCACACCTTCATTCTTTCAATTTAGAATTTTAGTCACAGTACAAAAATACAAATCCCACTCCAAAAATTATATAAAAAAAATGAAATTCAAGAACACCCTTAAAAAACCCTCAAAATCAAGCAAAAACCCATTTCAGAAAAACCAGCATTGATCCCAGAAAAATGCAAATAAGTTGGTTATAAAGCAAAAAAACAAAAACCCAGAAACAATATCATGCATTTTTAAAGCTAAATGAGTTCAAAGAGAAAAAGAACTTTACTGATCATAATTGTAATCCATTTTCTTCTGCTTCCCTTCAAAAACTGAATCAAATCACACCCTTTTCCTCCCCTAATCTAAGTCTTCACTTCTTCAACAACACGCTCGAAGTAGCCGTTAGACAGAGATCGACAATTATTTTCTTCTTTTTTTCCCACTATTAATCTAAACGAAGCAAATAGCTCACCCACAAATATAGATGTGAAATACTAATAAATACTAAATAAATAAATACAAATACCGATATTTTACTTATAAAGCAGTGGAAAGCAGCACTTACTGCTACTTCACAGCAGCCTTTACTCTTTGGCCTTTACTTGAGATATGCGCTGTAATATCTATGGTCGAAATCGAAACAAAACAGAAAAGAAAAGCGTTATAATAGATTGTTGTAAGAATAATTTTTTATATGTATTTTACATAAGTTTACCTTAAAAAAATAAACTACATCATATACCACTCAACTACGGTATTTAACTCGAAAATGTCACTAAATTTTAAAAAATTTAAAACTAACACTGAAATTTAATATGTGACTCAAAATATCACTCCGTCGTTAACTCTTAACGCTTCCGTGAAATCAAAACGACGTCGTTTTGGTGCAGCTGTTTTGAAGCCTTATTTAGTCTAAAACGACGATGTTTTGCTGGAAGAAAAATATTAAAACCATGCGCTTAGAGGATTTTGTACCTTAAACCTCCAAATACAAGGACTAAGTTATATCCATTGAACCAACACAACATTATATAATGTTTTGCCACAAATATTATATATCTCAAACTAGTTAAGAATAATTTAAATTATTTTATAAAATAAATAATACTATAAATAATATTAATTTAAATATATAAATATATATTATTGACATAAATATATATATATATATCAATATATATAAATAAAAATATATTATTTTTATATATTATTTAAAAAAAAAACCCAAAATATTTATAAAAACAATATATTTATATTATTTATAATATATAAAAGAAAACTCAAACCCTAAGTTGTTAACCCACAAATCTTAACCTTCGAACTTTAAATTATATAAACTTATCCATTTAGTTCAACCAAATTATTTTATTACAAAATGATACTATAAATAATTTTAATATATAAATAATATAAAATATATTATTTACACATATATCAATAAAAATATATTATTTTTATATATTATTTTTAAAATAAAAAAATATTCATAAAAATAATATCTTTTTATTATAAATAATATATAAAAATCATAAACATTAAACCTTGAACCATGAGGTTTAGAGTTTAATATTTGGACTTTGTAATTTAAGGTTTAGAGTTTTTATATAATATTTATAATATAAATATATTATTTTTATAAATATTTTGTGGTTTTTTAAAATAATATATTTATACTATAAATATTATATAAAAATAAAAACAAAACACTTTTATTTATATATATTGTTATATATACAAATATATATTTTTTATTATTTATATATTAATATTATTTATAGTATTATTTATTTCATAAAATAATTTAAATTAATCTCAACTAGTCTGAGATATATAATATTTGTGGTAAAACATTATATAAAATTATGTTGGTTTAGTGGTTAAGGCTTAACTCCCTCATAAGTGCATGATTTTAATATTTTCCCTCCAGTAAAACGACGTCGTTTTGGGTTAAATTAGACTTCAAAACAGCCACACTAAAATAACGTCGTTTTGGCTTAACGGAATGTTAAAAGTTAACAACATAATGATATTTTTTAGTCACATATTAAAATTCAGTGTTAGTTTTAAACTTTTTTAAAGTTTGGTGACATTTTCGAGTTAGGGACCATAGTTGAGTGGTATGTGGTGTAGTTTACAAAAAAAAAATAATTAAATCTTTGTATAAGAAATCAAACATTGTTTTTAATTTATTAACTGATTAATTCAAATCAAATACTAAATAATTTTAGGGAAAACTATTCAAATAGTATCTCAGCTATTGTCGAAATATCGTTTTAGTACCCCAACTATTTTCTTTTGGAAAAAATAGTACCCAATGTTATGTTTCATTTTCAAAAAAGTATTTCGCCGTTAAAAATTAACAGCACTCTAACTAGGAGAGAGAAATCACATGTGATAGTCTACCATATCATTTTCTCTCTCTTAATCATCATGTCGCGTGTACTCTTTATGATTTTAGTCGATATGGCATGCTGACTAAGAGAGAGAAATGATGTGGCAGCTTGTCACGTATGATTTTCTCTCTCATAGTCAGCACGCAATTAATTTTTTAACGGTGAGACACCAAAATAAAAACAAAATGTAATTTTAACTACCATTTTGTCAAAAAAAAATAGCTAGAGTACTAAAACGATATTTTGGCTATAATTGGGGTACTATTTGGTTAGTTTTCCCATAATTTTATTATGAGAACAATTTTTAACCTAATTTGTTAACCATGCGAATATTTCCTACTTGTATTTTGCCTTTTCTAAGTTTTTTCGCCCGGAAATTGATTTGCGCGACTAATTATGGAGCACGTGTCAACGATTGAAATTGGGTTTGAAAATTGTTTTTGGTAAAATAAAATAAATTTAATATGAAAAATATTTTGATATATAAGCTTGTGTAAAATTTATATTTTTTTTCAATTTTAGGGTTTAGAGATTTAGGTTGTGTGTTAGGCTCGATGTTCACTCAACCGTTGCTTGTCAAGTTGTGGAGAAGATGTAATTTTGGGTGTTCGTGGTGGAAGCAAAAGATAGACAAAATTGAGACACGATTTAAAGTAGTTTGACTTTCTAACCAAAGCCTACATCCACTACCTTAGCTACCTACCAAAGATTTCACCAATTTACTAAGGATTCTTCCCATTTTTTAGGCTAAGGAGGCAACCACTTACAACCTAGACTCACTCACCGAGTCTAGCAATCAAAGCTTACAACCCGAGCCTTGAGCACACTCTTAAACAAAATAATTCTAAGGAAATAAAATCTCTCTACAAAGGTTGATGTTTGCACACTAAAACACTCACTCAAATACTAGTACACTTGACTCTTGAGCATACATTGACAATTTGAGCTCACAAGTGTTTGTTTATACAAGGAGTGTAAATTTAAGCACTAAGACAATATTTGTATCATAATGTTGTTGACAATAGGATCATTAGTCTTCCATAGATGCTTGGAGGTCTATTTTATACTTCCAATTGAGTTGCTAGCCGTTGGAGACCGTTGAAATTGAATTGGAGCCGTTTGGGGCTTTTATTTATTACAATAAATGCCATTCTAGAGCTGTCTGTATCGATACGCGAGTAGCCGTATCGGTACAACCTTCTTCAAAAACTAGCTGTTACGCTTTGTGCAGCAACTCGTATCGAAACAACTCCGCTTGTTTCAGTATGCTCATATCAGCACGCCTTGTACCGTACCGATACATATGTTTGTTAACCTGCAGGGAACTAGCTGTTGGGGTTTTTTTCAAATAGCCATTAGGCTTGACATGTAGGCGTATCAAAACACTGGAAGGCGTATCGAAACGCTTGACCTCTGTATCGATACGACCTATGATTGTATCGATATTGATTTTGGCAGAATAAAGACCTGTAGCTTAAACCCTTAAGGTGTATCGAAACGGGTATGCCCGTATCGGTACGGTCGAGCTGAAATCTTTGATTTGGCTACTTTAAAACAATTCAAACACTACTAAAATCTTTTGAAAATTCCTCAAACATAATTTCAAGTTGTTTGGACTTAAAAACATTTTTGAAATTTTTTCAATTTAATTCAAAACTACTTTTCAATTATTATATCAAATCAAACATCTCAACATTGTGGTTTAGAATTTAGAGGTTTAGGTGGTAGGGTGTATAGCTTAAGGTTTAGGGTTAGAATTTAGAGTTTAGAATTTAGAATTTATTGTTTAGGTTTTAGGGTGTTAGGGCTAGGGGTTTAGGTTTTAGATTTTATAACTTAAATGTGAAGAGTTGTGTAAAAAAAATTCTACACAGATTGTGTATCAAGATATAACTTATTTAAAATTATAAATACATTATATGATGTACTTATTTTAGATAAAATTTAGAATAATTACACCTTTGAAAGAAGAGTTGAAAGATGCGCGTGGTAATCGACGAATCTAGTTAAAAGGTAAGTAGTTTAATGTTGTTTAAGCAGTTTTTAAGTTTAATATTTTTTGTATACAAAATAATTTTTATAATAAAATTTACCTACTAAAATTAGATATACGACACAGATTCATTTCGAGTAAAATCCTAAAAATCGAGAAGGACAGCAAGAAAAGAAAAAGGCGCGTGGACTTCCCCAAAATGTTAAGTAGAAACATAAGATGGTGGGGCCGTCGGTCGTGTTTTTTAGTTGGGAGTAGTGAATTGAGAAATTGACCTTTTATAATGGGCCCTTTGATTTTGCCAAAACATTAATGATATCTATTTTGTTCCTCTCGATGGAATTTATTATTTTAGATCATGACAATTTATTGCAAAATTTAATTTACTAAATATTAAAAGTTCATTTGACAATTTAAAATAAAGAACATCGAATTTTCTTTGCATAAATGACATGTTACATGTATCCTATAATTAACCAAATTGTTTTAATTTTTATACTTTTTTTATTCAATTAAATTGTATAATAATTCATTAACAAATGATGTTCACCTTAAAAAATACGAGTTCAAATCTCTTTATCTACAAAGTGTATTCATTCAAGAATGAAGATAGACTTAATTAATAATTTTAAAAAGAAAACTATTTAATCACGATTTTTTTTGTTGCATAAATTATGCCTTATTTTAAAATATATATTATATTATAAAATTTGTATAAAATCACTATTATTGCTTGGCATATATTCTGCCTAATTTATTTATTTTTAATTAACCTCAACATTTAATTTATTTATTTTTAATTAACTTCAACAATCTCTAGAACATGTGTTAAAGCTCTCAGTTGACCTCAAAAATTGAACAATCCTAATATCGGTCTATTGTACAAAAAAATTATCCTTCTTGTACTAAGAATACTCATGCTTCGCACCAAAAATTATATACATCTTGAGTCTTAATTTTATAATTTAGACTTAGAGGCTTTTACCCTGAACAAATGTCAGGATTTGAACTCATACAAAATGAAACAATATGAGCATTATTTCTTAACTACCTATCGATTTAATAGATCTCTATTTGTGAACATACTTTGGTATATCAATATACTTATTTTTTAAGCAACTTAATTTCTTATTTCATTATTTCCACTTTCAAGGCATGCACACTAAGCTTGACTCAGCTAACTCGTTATTGTTGAGTGAAAGAGAGGTGATCGGGGCTGAAAGAAATGATCCATTATATTAAATATGGATTTTTACCTTTTACAAGTAGACATTGCCGGAATGTTTATCTCTTGACATCGAACAATCCCGGCCGCTCCACCGTAGCACAGCCATCTCTCACTACCCTTGTTCATATTCCATCTCACTCTATGCACTGCCACAATCTTGGGAGGAAATGTCTCGATTCCGCTTTCAGCTTCTTTCCCAGACCCTGCTTTCTCTTTTTTCGTTGGTTCTTCGGTTCTCAATGCCAATGCTTGATCAGCATCGGCTTTCTTCTTGCCTTCACTTTCAGATTTTTGTTTCCGTTTGGCTTTCAGAGATGCCAATGTTTCCTCGAGTTCGGATTCCACACCGGGATCGTTGCCAACACGAAGTGCTGAAACAGATTTAAGACATGTTGGCTGTTACGAAAGAAACAAGGAATATCTGATTGGCAACTCAGTTGTGAAAGCTTACCTAAAGTTTGTTTAGTAGAAAATGGAACTATTGCCTTCCTGTCCTCCTTTGCATTTTTTCCCGGGTTTGACTTGGTTAAGAAGGCACGCATGGATCTTTGGCCGTCCCCACAATCATTATTCGGCTTCTTCAACGGCAAAGGAATATTTGGTAATGGAGTGTTAACTATTACAGCGGAATCCTCCTCGGTAAAGGATCCACATGCAAAATGCGGGGTTCGATTTCGCGAAAAATCTTTGTCCACCGCTTTTGATGTAAGCTGGTTATAGAAACAAAATATCAATCGAGGCAAAAACTTGGAAGAAGCAGCTCATGGATACAAGACAAGCGGTTTTAAATTTTATTTTGAAGGAAATTTCAAGCAGTGGTATCACAGAATTTCTTGATATGCAGCATCAATGAAAGCACTCGAATAGTTTTACACTGCCAGTTGACTAAACCTAAGGGCTAAGGCTCTGTACCTTAGGAAGTGAAACTAAACATGATATGAAAGTTGAGATATGCAGAAGGTTAAGTAACAAAAATAACTCGAATAAGTAATTCTCGACCAGTCCCCAATATGAATGCTCAATGGAGAAAGAAAGAAAAGAAAATATTTATATCTTGGAAACAAAGTCTGTGGGGGGAAAATATGGCAAACATTGGAATAAAGGTAAACTAACTCACCTGAAAGCACGTCGCAGTACCATCTGCACCGCAATATGCAACCATGCCTAAAATTTATATTCACCAGTCAATCAAAATTTGGAAATGACAATTTGAAAACCAAGTTGTTCACCATCCCACTTTAATAGTAAAATATTACATTTGTAACCGCCAACAAAAATTTGCAGTGACATAAAAAGACAGATTCTGAATATCTAAATAGACATGTAATGCAGCAGCATAAATACTAGATCGATAATTAGCATCTCACAAACTGAAAAAAAAAAGTAGTTTGTCGCATGTAGAACAGTTTTATGCTCGCAAACGATTTAATCTAAAGAATGTAGAGCCCAAGTAATAGAGCATCCACCTTGTAGGTTGGAGCAAAATTTCTTTCTATTCTATGTGACTATGCCTACACATTTTTTAGCACATTTCTAGTCAAACAGTATTAACCATACACTCAATTCACTTTGCTATCCTTTATATAATCTTTTTTTAGCATATCTTATTCTTTAAAAGGTTTTCCAATTTCTGCATACCTAGATTTTTTCCCCCTTACTAGCAGATTAGGTCCACGGCAAGTTTTATATTAATGAAAGCAAAAGTTAATAATGTAAGAAAATCACTGCCTAGCATACCTGTTAATCGTGACACGTGTACACTCCAGATAGCAAAGGATGAACAATTATAAAGGTGCAGTCCTTGTTGCTTGGTCCCCCCATAAGGTTTTCCTGTGACTGGAACATCACATGCTGCATGAACTAAGCTGAGCAGTCTCATTGTTCCATCGTCAAAGGATATCATAACACATCTACAGACATGAAAGGTTGCCTCAATTCTAGTTGAAGAGAAGACCATCAATTCCAATGAAAACAATAGGAAAGCCGTCATGTACAGCCTACCTTGGTTCTGGCAGCCAATCCACGCTATACATGAACTTTGGTACTGGATGGATATCCCACAACGGAAGAAATGGATCACTGCAAACACCCATCAAAACAAGAGCTCTTAAGGAACATGTAATCATGCTACCATAGCATCTTGAACAGGTTAAATTCTTAGAGACAAGTGCACAATACAACATCCATATATACACACACGAAAAACATAATGTATCGAGAGAACACGTTTTGAGTGGTTTTAGTCAAAAGGAACCCACTATTCAGGATCCCTCCCCTTAAAACAACGGAAACATATTTTGCAGTTAACATATGCAAGCAAATGTGTCCTAAATGAAATCCTAGAGAATTACAAATCGTTTAGAAGTACTAAGTCCAAACTTTCAATGATTCAGAACTTAAAGGGAAATAGGAAATCACTCTGGTGCCAACTGAACTTAAACTCTTGAACATATAAAATTTGCAAGTTCCCACTTAAGCCAGATCAACCAAAGAAAATCACGAACATGTACAGATCTAGTTAAGCATTAAATGGATGTGTAAAATTTTTCATCTTAGTTGCTAATTTCTTCAACTATATATGCATAAAATGCAATACAAATGCCCATTGTTGTCGAGGCATGTGCCTTAGTGGCAGACAACAAAAGCGCCTCAAACCCTTGACGACAACACTAGACATGCAAATTCCTTTATTATCCACTCAACAATAGCTACAACAAACATTACTCTAATTTGCGGTGATTTACAAGTGAAGGTAAGAATGAATTAGAGGAAACACTGAAGAGAATCGAGCAAACTCCATTCACTAGTAGCAAGAGAAGTAAAAATAAGTTTGACTTGTCAGTCTATAAACACTATGACTTCAGCTGAACCTCCTATGTCTTTGTAACTTCGACAAATCATGAATTTTATGGAACTTAAAAGGAATCCTAAAGAAAATGAACTACATAATAGTAAATTAAATAGTAAACCGTCAGTCTACACTATTGATATATGTCATGCAATATGGCATCTCTAAGCATCTGCAACTGAGATGAATGCATAGGGAACATGAGTGCATGACAAGCAAAAGCTCAAAGATAACTGAGATGCAAAGTGATTAAACTTAAACTAGAACATGCTATCAATGTTACCGTATGTCCCAAAACTTAAGACCTCCATGTCCAGCGGTAAGAATAACATTTGAGCTCTCCATATCACTGAAATTCAACAATACAGTTTTAATTACAACAATCACCAAGCATCATAGTATCAAACATACAAGTTGGTAGAGTATGTCAACAGTATTTATAGCTAGATCCATATCATATTTCAGTTTCCTTAATGAAAGGAGCTTTAATATGGTTCTGTGACAAAAATAACCAGTTAATAAAGTAGTTATGATTCATTAGCAATGCTGCAATAGTCCAACAGAGGACACAGTCCATAAACTTTGAAACTTAAAGAAAAAAAGATAGGTACAACATTTACGAAAGGGCACTCCCTTTGCATTTTAGCCACCAAATTCCCAGAAGATATTGTTTAAAAACAGAAGAAGAGGTATTACTTATTATATAGCTATATAAAATTTAGTCCGCAAAAGTAACACTGCAGACATCACTGACCTTGATGGGGCCCATGCAACCGATCTAATTGGAACTGTATCTGCACTGAAACAAAGTAGAGGTCTTGTATCTGCATAATTACAAAGTGCAAATAAAATTCAAATAGTACTCTGATGCTGATAATCAGAGCCTTTATTCAAACCACATCAATAACCAAAAGATTTTGACTAATGTATTACCATTAATTTTAGGTGAACCACTTGCAGAGAATTTCCACAAAGCCACCTGATATTAACTATGTTAGTTTGATGCCAAAGAATTTCAGAATTACAATGATAATCTTAGTCACTGAAGTGATAATAATAGAAAAAATCTAATCAACCCAGAAAATGTTCAATCAACTTAATAACGCAGGAGAAACTTATTTTGCAATTATTCCCTGGAAAAGTTATATTGATTGTACAAATTAGAGAAATTCTAATGCCCTTTATTCAAAGGCATGATATTGATTCTCTCAAGAGTCAAAACAAATACTATACAAGTGAAATTATTTATAAGAAAAAGTATACAATACAAAAAACTAACATTATACCATTCCATCATGGCATCCAGCTAGTAAGTAATCATGAGGAGGTGACGTTGACCACTCAACTGTTAGAGGGATGCTGTACAATAAATAGGAGCCTCTGAATTAGTGATAAATGAAGTAGAATCGAACACATAACAAGGTTGTAAAAGAAAACTGAAAGTAGCAAAGAACTCTATATATCAAAGTATAAGCTTGTAGAAGCAACCAACATGTTTTAGAAATTCCAAATAATTGCAATATTAGAGTAGTAGTGCACAGAAACACATATCTATAGAGTAATTTAACTCTAGGAAATTATTGATTTGCAAATTACCTCTGTATATCACCACATTTTAACTTTGAGCACTTGAAAACTGGCTCCAATTTTACAAAGCGAGGGTCAGTACCCTGCTTAGGCGAAGATGAATAAATATTTTTTATCATATTAGGAAGAGGAACTTCCCACCTGCAACATATTGGTGGGATCAGGACACAGAAATTGTCAATGATAAACCTAAGTGAAACATATAATCAACTAATTGATATAACCTCATGCAAAAGTGGATGACATGCCACTGATTAAAAACAAGAAACAGGGGGAGCTGACATGTAAAGCTAAGATTCATATAGATTAGGGGAAAGGGAGGCTTCTAAATGATACATCAGTCTATTTTTAATGCTTACTGTGACACTTCTAATTTCTACATTTCAAGTATCTGACAAACACCTTCTGCCCCACTCACATTTATATACATATTATGCACCCAATCTATTTCCAATATTGCATAATTTAATTTAATTCTTCCATAACATTCTACTCGACTTACTACCATCTACTTCAGGGTTTTATATTACAATGATTATTACTAACAGAATTATTCCAGATATTTCCTTATTTTGAAACCTCGAAATGACAATACATCAACATATAGTTCTCTGGACTTTTCTCCAGTCCAATCTGCTTCTAGGACTGAAAAATCAACAAGCAGGGCTGTTAGTTGCAACGTTTATGGATGTCGAATTATGAATCTAACCTAATCTGTTAAATAAGACAAGGAAAAGAACAACCCCCTTAAAGAGCTTTTGTGTTCTATTAGTGTTGCATAAGACAATGATGTTCATTCTTCTATAACTCAGTCATAAACAAAGATAGGCAGAAAATCACAAAGAAAAATTTAAAATAGAAATTCTTACACTTCCAAAGATCCATTTCCCAGTAAGACAGCCAGATAGCCCATCCGTTGGTTGCATTTAGAATCATTTATATGATATGGCTGCCATTTTACATCCCAAACAACTTTTCCATTGTGAGCTAAGCAGAGGACAGCTCTTGGCAGTGCAACTTCCGCTGGAATATAAGAACCCGGGCTGTCCTTGATTGAATTAAAACCTAAAACACTATTTGGTGCAGTAGCATCTTGCCCAGGGTTAGGGTGAATTTGTTGGTTTATTGCAGAAGATTCTGATTCTTCATTTTGAATTTTAGCATCGCTGTTAGTTTTTTCCTGTTTCTTACTTTTCAATTTCACACTCTTCCTAGAAGTTTCAGGGGTTGCAACAGATGTACATGCTGCCTTTTTAAGACCTTTTTGTTTTTTACGATGATTCTTATCTGGAACATTTTCTTGTGTATTTCCAGGAACATTGTCCACGGAAACAAGCTGCATGGAACCTTCAGCATCACTGTTAGTTTTTTCCTGTGTCTTACGTTTCGATTTTACACTCTTCCTAGAAGTTTCAGGGGTTGCAACAGATGCACGTGCTGCCTTTTTAAGACCTTTTTGTTTTTTACGACGATTCTTATCTGGAACATTTTCTTGTGTATTTCCAGGAACATTGTCCACAGAAACAAGCTGCATGGAATCTTCTGGGTAGTGAACAGCAAGAGGCTGCACATTCGGATCACTGTTAGGAGATTCACCAAATGATTTCTTTCTAGGTCTGCGTTTTGGCCTCTTAACCTGGTCAGGCTGAGTTTCGTCTATTGGCTCCCGCTCTTTCCTAGGTCTTCCTCTAGGCCTCTTTGGCAAGCTCCCGTCCAAGAATTCTCTTTTTTGGTATTTCTGGTTTGGGTTTTTCTTTGACAGAGGAACTTCTTCCTCATTCACCCTACCATTTAGCACACACCATATTTGAATGATGCCTCTACCAATAAGTGGGACACCCAGCTTATGATAGTAAGATTCAGGAGGATGAGCAGCAATAGCAATAAACTGGGAAAGAAGGCAAACAACAATGTCACAACAAGGATGATCTCACAATATTGCAGCAATAAGACTGATATTATTATTAAGCCTACTAATAAGCATGCAGGAAAGTTTTAAACCGTTATTTAAGAACAAATCTAGGCTTTGTCTCTTTTATTTGAAATACCCAAGTAGAACTAGGTTTGGGCTAGAATAATGTGAAGCCTTGCAAAAAAGCATGCAAAAGCAAATTGAAACTCAAATTCAGAAGATTAAATACATAAATAAATGAAAATTTCCCACAAGTAGGTTTGGGTTTAAGAGGGGAAAAGTAAGGAAGTACCTCAGATTTGACAAGACTATTTGGATTCTGATGAACTTGAGGACACCAATCCAATGCCCAAACAGACCCTCCAACATACATCACAAAATCCTTGCTGCAAGAAGATTGTAGTTTAATCATGCTACTCAATAAATGCATATGATATACCATTTAGCAGCGGTGTTGTAAGACAGGCTTCAACTCTAAATAACTTTCACAAATAAAACAAGGTGGCCTATACGGAGATCTTATACAAGAGCACAAACCATCTGTAACAAGTTGATCATAAGAGTTTCTTTTATTTGGAGAGAGAAAGAGAAAGAGGAATCCTGTAGAATGACAGAAGTTTTATAGTCTACTAATTTGCATTTATGTGGCTCAAGAATGAAACTATGACCTTTTCCAAACCCAAACTAGACAGTCCTTTTACCACCTAAAGTAAACCAAACAACATTGGAAACTATTATCAGTCAAACAAAAATCCAATCTAACCAGAATTCCGCAGATGCATTGCTTTCATATACTCCGTCCTGCTGGTTCCATGAGCCAAAAGAAAAAAGTCTTAAGATTTGTCTGCTTTCATTGAGGAGTCCTCCAAGTGGAAGACAAAAAATAAAAGATTTGCTTTCACCTTGGAAACAGTTGATGATGAAAACTGGGGCAACTCTATGCCACCAGAGACATCTTTATGCTGTGAGTCTTCTAGCTCGTTAGCAAACCTAATGGCCCTCGGTTCATAATTAAAATGCCTCCATTCCCTAAAAGCATGTTCAATAGTACATCATGAACATGTAGTTGTAAATTTCTATATTACACTGAAAAAGCTAACATCAAAAGAAACAATCAGACTTACACCAGAAAAGACAACCAATCAACGCTGCTTAAAAGTTGGTTTAAACACATGTAACTTCAAACGCTCAAAGATAAACATAAATTTACCTTAAGAAAGTAATTGAAGAAGAGAATCTCTGGATATCATTTTCATCAAGATCATCATTCTTGGGCTCTTCACAAAGCTTAGAAATTGTATCCATTGCCCTAAAATGATTCTCGATCGAATCATCGAATACAGAAACCTTAATTCTTGAACCATCATTCGGGGCTTCTTCCATTTTCAATTCTTTCTTTCACTACAATCATAACACATATTTCGCCAATCACTCAAATACAAGACATATAATGCTCGACAATTGATAGTAAGAAATAGTATCTAAAGTATAACTCAATGCCAAATTCGGTACATTAACGTATAAAAAGTCCAATTCAGTGCCTGAACCATAACACAAAGTTGTTAGAGCACTAACTCTAATTCAGTAATTCACAATCAACAATGCAATTAACAAATTAAAACTTAAAAACCTTCCTAAACAATTTCACTTAATCAGCTCCAAGTTTTCCCCCTCTTAACCAAAAAGCAACGAATAACATACCAGTTGGCGATACTAAGACTGAGCGATCTCGGTCCTGTTTAACAAATCAAGCCTGTAAAGGTACACGCACTCCAGATCAAACGGTGAAGTGAAGCACGAGGATCCCAATCCGAAGAAAAGCAAAAGAAACCCAGAGATTCAAATTCTAAACTCTATACTCAGGCAAAAAGGTTATTTGAAAAACAACAGCGGCTTAATTTTTTTTGCAAGAAAGTAAACGGCACTTGAAAGTGGAGGGAAAATCCGAAATCGACACCTTTTATTTAATTTAATTTAATCTTGAAACACAGGAAGCTTCTTCTTACCTTTGTTTAGGGTTTCCAGGTTCGAACCCAAGACGGGAATATCGATTGTGCTATTTTTTGCCTTTTATTATTAATTTTATTTAGGGTCCCAAATTTACCAGAAATTGAAATTTGCCGCTAATTTTTATTACCGTAGATACTTATCGTTAAACTCTATGATTAAAGGCAAATCTGTTACTTTTTAGTTCAGCTTCTTTATTCGTACTTCAATTGAAAATTAATTAATACACATGTTGTGTAATTTTTAGACGGTATAATTCTTTCTGCTTTAGGAGTTAAATATTTAATTTAAAGTTTAGGGATTACGAGTTAATTTTATATGTTTATAATTTAAAAATTTTTGTTAAAATTTAAGGTTTAGGAATATAATTTAGGGTGTAAGTAATGTTAGATTTAAATTTATTTTTTAAATTGTAAATATATAGACTTGTGTATTTTTTTACCAATTCAACATTTATTTTATTATTTGTTTGAATGAATTTTAACATTCATTTTTTTGGGATCGTTTTGAAAAAAGTTAGTAAAAAAGTTAAGTGCTCATGTTATATTTTTTTTTGTCAAAATATGTGTTTAATATTTTATTTTATTATTGTTTTAAAGTCAATTATTCAATGGCCGTAAAACAAAATCTATCACCGAATCATGGTACGCCTTGAATTTTAATTTTTTTTAATTTTTTATTTTAAAAATCTTAATTTATAGACAAAAATACTTACATTTTTTTTAATTTCTCGCAGTTTAAATCCATGTTTTTCAATAATACTCTAATATTAAAATATCAACAAAACGACTGAATGTTCAAGTGATGTGATTAGAAGATGAGGGCTCGAACAAAATAAAGTTGTATCAGGCGTGTTAGCTTTCTTAGAATATGATGACCATTCCTTTAGAGATTTTGAGTCATGCATGTATAATTGAAAAAATGTAATATTAAATTTGATGTTTAACTCAACTTAATGAATGAATTAATGCTTAGAAATAAAGAAATGTGTTTATAAGAAAGCCTCTTTAAGGGTAGGAAACATTCGAAACAAAATCAAACATATTTCATATGTTATTGTTTCTGTTGCGATGGTAAGAAATGTTGTGTTAGGAAGATTTCGTGTGATACGACAACTGTATGATAAAAGGAGTGATTAATGAAAAATATAGTGAGTATTTGATGACGAAATAGGTCGTCATAAAATTAAATTGACTTTTACAGATAATACTTGAGTATTTAATATTAAGAATTTTAAAAAAATTTGTTGGAAACCCATAGAATAAATTTAAAAAAAAATATTTATCACAAATATTAGAAAAACAGAGGAAAAAATAAAAATTAAAGCTGAGTTACACATCACGTTTTAATTGAATACAAATTAGATAAAAAAAGTATTTTTACATTGTTTTTTTTTATATATTTGTGAATCTTCCTTTCCTCGTTAATTATCAAAATAAAATAAATAATTTTTAAAGTTCATCACCTAGTCATCGACGATCTAACCTACATGGATTGGTTTAATAATAAAATTGAGTTCTTAAGAACCACGTGATCTTATGTTAATTATATGTATTTGTAATTGTAATTATACTTGTAATTATATTGGTTACAGATTATATTAATAATTAACTTTATTTAATCCAATAATGTTATATTTATTTTTTTAGGGTAAACTATCCAGTGACCACTCAACTATTAGCCGCGACCTGTTTTGACCACTGGCCGTTAAAATATAACTAATCAAATAACGACATGTGTCTAATTCAAAAAAAAAATGAATATTTGCATGGTGTGGTTTGAACTTTGAACCCATAACCTCTTGGTTGAAAAAGCCAAGGTTTAACCATTGGGTCAACTACTCCTTAGTAATGTAAATTGCACCATTTTATATATATCTTATAATGAAGTCAGTGCTAGGGAAAAAAAAGAAAAATGTTTAAGAGGAGATTGAAACATGGTTCATCACCAGATTAGTTGATTAATTTTATTTATTTAAATTAAAATTATGATTAAATTGATATAATAAGTAACTAACAAGGACCAAATGTGTAATTATACACATTTGACTTTAACGGCCACATCATATTTCAGTTAGCTTTTAACGGCCGGTGGTCAAAAATCAAAATAGGTCCATTTAAATAGTTGGGTGGTTAAATTTTAATTTTTTTTAATTGGGTGGTCAAAACAGGTTGCAACCAATAATTGAATAGTCACTGGAGTAGTTTACCCTATTTTTTATTTGCCTGCAAACCTGGTATAACGTCACACCCTGTTTAGCAATTAGCGGATAGCGGATTACATCAGCTGATAGCTGATTGCATTAGCTGATTTGACTAGCGGATTGTATTAGCAGATTGTATAAAAGTGTTTGGTAAAATTAACTAATAGTTGATAGCTATTTGATTATTTAAACAAGAAAAATGACATATAAGGACATGATTATATTCAAATATTTGTTTGAATAATTTATCAGTTATGAATATTTAATATGTTATTATTTATATTAAAAATGTTATTATTTAATTTAAGTTATTTGAAGATTTTTGGTAATTGTTAAGGGTAAAAGAGTTATTACAACTCTAATATCAAACATCTAATCTCAAAAAGCTCACATTAGGAGCTTTTTCAAAATTAGTTTTTTCACCTCAATCCGCTCTTTCAATCCGCTAATTACCAAACATCAATATTAGCGGATTTGACTAGTTAAACCTCTAATTATATCTCAAACATCTAATTTTTGCCCAAATCGTTATTTACCAAACATGGTCGTTATTTTTTTAAAGAGTGCAATAATTATTATTTTATTTTATCACGGTGCAGCATCATATATTTTATGATGTTAGTGACTGAATATTACTTTAATAATAAATATTTTTTACTATGCTTTAATTAAATAGATTTTAAAAAATAAACAAGTTACGTGTTAACTATTAGTCTGAATTTATTTTTGTTAAATTCTATTTTTTATAATATATATTTCGTCTTACGATTTATATTTGAGGTGCGAGGTTGCCACTCCCAATAATATTTTATTAAATTATATTTTTAATAGGACAAAACTTATCACGACAGAAAAAAATCATATATATGGAAGTAAGAATAAAAAATATTTACATTATATTAAAAAATTGAATATAATTAATGTAAAATAATCAAGTTTTTCGACTCGATCCAAAAAAAAATTAGACATTTAGACTCGTAGTTTCTTTAACTTGACTCGAAAAAATTTCAAATAAAGTTTAACTTATAAAATAAAAATTCAAATAATTCAAATTTTTAGTAATTAATGAATCAAATTTTCAAGTTGAAGTCGAGTCACTCAATTTTGTCTAATATATATATATATATATCACATAAAAATATGAAAAAAAATATATGTATCGTATATGGTTTTTAGAAAGATATTTAAACTAGAACTAATTAACATCATAATATTATAAATATTTACAATTAAATTTAAACAAAAATTTAAACAACTCTACTCAAAAAGAAATTGAATAAAGTTTGAATTATAAAATATGACTCAACTTATCAAAGGATCACCCCTAATTTCTCCCGTTAACAAAACGGCGCGTTTTGCTTCATCATGCACATAAACATAAGTCGGTGATGTAAGCCGGTCTATTATTTTACATTATAAATGAATCCCAAACAGTTCGCTTCACCTTCAACTCTCAAAAATCAGAATTCGAAAGTCCAAAAAAAACCCCGAAACGACTTTCGCCAATCTACAAGCGGGAGGCAATCGCGCTCTTAAAAAAAGAAAAGAAAATTTCAGATCTTTGCATTTAATGCAAATTTGGGGCTAGGGTTTTTGATTTTATTCTTTGTTTTTTACTCTCACTACTAGATTTTTTGTTATTTTTTATTTTGAAAAGTCCTATAGAAGGTAGAATCTTTCGAAGTCTCCCGGCCCCTTTTTTCCCCGTGATTTTTAAAGATAATTGTTAGGGTTAGGGTTTTATTAGAAAGAAATGTATGCTGATCGAGTGGAGGAGGGAGCTGGGAAAAGGTCGGTAAAGGAGAGACTCAATGGCAACTCCTCTAATAACTTTAATCCGCGGCGTCAATTCACTGGCAAGAGGTTTGCTTCTATTTGCTTTTTCTGTTTGTTTTGACCGATGATAATTATTGGGGAAATAACTGGGTTTATCTGCATTAATATGAATTTTCCTTTTTTTTACTTGCTTACTTTAGTGAATGGCCTTTTGGGATGATGAATAAGCTTCGTCGCTAGTTTTGCCTTGAATATTTGAGTTTACACAATTGAAGAAATGGCTGTTTAACTAAATCCGCAAAATTCAGGGGTTATGTTTGTCTTGTTGAGTTTCTATATCTGTAATCAAGTATATGATGCATTGAACGTGGGTCATGGGTTATTTAAGAACTGGGAAGGGGGCTTTGAAATTTTAGCTTTCAAAGTATGTAGGTTGCACTGCATTATGATTTATTTCTTCTTCTTTTCCATCGAGTCTTGAGTGTTTTATATTCACTGCTCAATAGGTAATCTACATGTTTCCCCTCGTGTAAAGATAGAAAAATGAGAGAGCTAACCAGTATACTGATTTTGTGTACTTGCTGAGTATGAGCTTCTGTGTTTGTGGCTTGAGTTTGTATCTTTTTCAAATAATGGGGATAAATTTTAAGCTGGTATTAGTTGGCATCAATTGAGTTTGGTTTAAGTTGAGTTTGTTTCATTTGCACTTTGTGCGTTAATGCTCCTAATCTGCAAGCATCTTCATGCCATATCTTGCAGGCAGAGGCAAGATGACAAGTGGGAACATGATCTTTACCAAGAAGATGTACCTAATGTTTCAAGTATGGATTCCCTGACATAATTGCATGCAACTAAAATATTGCTGCTATAGTTGGATGCAACTAATCTCTATTTGGTCTTGATTGTGTGTTAATCGTTTGTGAAGATCGTAAAGTTGATGCTCGAGATCTTCGTTTGAAGCTGCAAAGGAAAAATCTCCAAAATGCGTCTCAAAGTGGAAGGGGGGCTCTCTCAGGTGTACGTGATCTTCGTGAAAAATTATCTGGAACAATGAATACACAACCAATAAATGCTGATCCACCAACACAAAAAGTAAAAGTTGCCCAACCAGCCAGGAAAAGTGTAGCAGTTGAAACTCCTGAACCAGAGCCCAAAAGGGCTGCAAATACTAGAGAAAGAAAGAAGGCTAAGAAAAATGTATTTAGCTTCTGCTCTTTTTGCTGTGTTGCATTTTATGTTTATTGGACAAACTTGACATGTCAAAGTTCTGTTTTTCTCTGTACTTCCTGTTAGAGGTGTATGTGTGTGTGTGTGTGTGGTGGGGGGGGGGGGGGGAGGTAAAATACTTGCCATCTAATGGTATGCATATCCCATGGGCATGATACCAATGCATGATGAATTGAACCGAGTGAACTTGCCATCATGGCATGCATCTCGCCAGGTCTTGTTTTGTTGGTTTGGAATGCACAATGAAATCAACTAGGTAAAGTTCCACCTGTCAACTCTAGATTGTGGACTAATATTAACACATTAACTGAAATTGGAATTTGTATAGTGTTGGCAGCTTCAAAGTCTAGTTTGTGGGACAACAAACCATGTTATGTCTTATGATGCTTAAGTATTTTTTGCCAAGGTATGGGGTTATTGAACAAGGAAAAATAGGTCAATAGAAGGCTTTCTGGTTTTCATGTAAATGGAATGGTAAATGTCTCCATGTTTGCAGAATTATATTTCTCTTTTGTTGTTTCCGACATAAGAGGCATTCCTCCATTTTCAACTTATGATGAGTCTGGTCAATATGCATTATTGTGTAGTTATATTTTTTGTGTCTAAGCTGTGTGGTTTCATATGCAGGCTGATACATCAGTGGAGGGCTTCCTCCAGTCTTTGGGTCTCGAAAAATATGCAATCACTTTTCAAGCCGAGGAAGTATGAGTTTTCTATGTTCCTATTTATATTGTACCCCCTCCTTATTTTTACATCATTATATAAATTAAACAAATTTATGCATCTGTTATAAACCTCTTTCTGCAGGTTGATATGACTGCACTTGTACACATGACTGATGAGGATCTAAAAGCTTTAGGCATACCAATGGTAACTTTAAATCATTTTATCCAGTTTTTTAAACTTGATATGCTCCAAATGTCATTTCTCTTTTAGAGCGCCAAGGCATATCTTCTTAACTTTTTGAGAATGTCCTTTTTTTCACGACCAAGAAAATCACTTTATTTTGCCTGCTTTTCTTCAATTCCTTCTACGTGTATATGATCATTTGGAGGTATAGTTGAAATTAACAGTTACATGGAAGTTAATGCTGACCTCTTGAAAAGAAATTGGAATTTTTGGAATGTACTGATAATTGGTGCTGAAGTGAGTTGTAGAAAATTATTTTGTCACTTTAGTTCCATCTTTAGTCCTGTCCTCTATAAATGTTTGTGCCTTTGGCTTGTGGTCTTTAAAGAACTTCCTTTGCCCATCAACCTTCACTTGTTATCATTCTGTATTTTTTCCTGTAATTTGCATGTACTGAAAACATTATGTTATCCCTATATTCGATTTGTTTTTCTCTTCCCTATACTTAGTCTCGTTTATCCTTTTGTTTGTACCTCCAGGGCCCAAGAAAGAAGATAATTCTTGAACTGGAGTCAAGAAGCTGATATTCAGAGATTTAGCAACAAAGTGGTCGTTGCCTGTTGAATCTAAAGATGTGTTAATGGCCAATCCTAGAAGATTGCAAGGCTATGTTTTGGCTGATAAGAACCTGCATATGTAGCAATTCTTTTTGGTATTTCATGTTCAGTTTTATTAACAAAAATATGGTTCGTGAGCTTGTTATTGAAATCAAACGATGGAATATTGTTAGATTGAGAGTAGGTAGAATGTTTTTTTAGCCCATTAGTGGTTAGAAACTTTAAACTAACTAATGTGCTGCATTGTCTTGATTTACATTTTGGGGAGCTTTCTAAAATCTAAAGCCAAGTGTTTGAGCTGAAACCATGTTTATTGGACTATTGATTATATATTATATTATCAGATTGAATTATGTAGTTTTCTTTTCCTCTGGGGTTTGTTTTCAAAAAAGGGAAGGATTGGCTCAAGAATACATTGCATTTCTATGATTTAACTTGAAAGAGTGTCATCAAAATAGCTCAAATTCAACAAATTTTGATAAAATTCTCTATGGATACAAGCCTGCATAATGTGTTTCAGATTTCTTGAATTTCTCCCATGGCTTATAGAGACTTCCCTCTTGCCTGTTGAGGCCTTTGCTTGATGTCGGTCTTCGATACAGGGAAATACTTAAGATGCTGTGTTTGCTTTAGCCTTCCAAACTAGGTACTTGGCCTTTTCTTGCTTATATCTTCTAAATTCTCTTAGAGCTGCTAGCACAACATGCATCGAAACGGGCAAGAAGAATGGCTGCAAAAATAGAACAGACACCGAGTTTGAGCCTTGTAATTCAAGTCCAATAAAATCAATGCTACTACTGGATTGCAATAGCACTCGAAGCAAATCTCAATATACAAAGTACTAAAAAGCATGCTTTTGTAAGAAAATCTCAGTTTCCCTTCAATTATTATCAAGAGAGAGAGAGATGAAAGTTCCATTTAACTAACCGAGTAAACAGCAAAGCAGTGCTCGAAGGAATAGTAGCTAACAGACATAATAGATGGGTGGAAAAAGGCATCCTCTGCCAAAGACCTTGCTTGACTTGAGGAGGCTGACCAAAAAGGTGAAAATCATTTGTTAGGCAGCCTAGCACAGATACTCGAGACAATTGAACGATAATCTGCTGGCAAATTTAGGAAAATACCAGCTGAAGATTCATACACTCCACTAGAAGCATTACTTAGTGCCAACTTTGCTGCCTCAAGAGAAAACTTCACCTAGTCGAAGACACCGCCATACATAGTTCAATGGTTATTTTCAAAGAGTTACAAATGCAGGTACTCCTATAAATAAACTTATACTCCAACATAGTATCTTACTTGTTTTCCTATCTCATCCATGATAATCATCCTTGGAAGTGATTGAACCTGCATTAAAATTTGTTATCATAGCAAAAAGTCTTATTGAATCGGATATAGCCCCTTTTAAATACCGACGAACACATACCAGTCTTGAAAGAGATCCAAGTGTTGTAGCACACGAATGGAGATTAAAGCATGTTTGCTGCCGTGACAAGACTTCCAATTCCCTGGACAAGAATTGAAAGTAAGAAAACTTGAACATAGAATGAACAACTGATCAAGACAATACTATGCTTAATCTTTTTAAGAAACATTCGATGGAATTTAAGGCTTAAGCAACCACAAAGAACAAGTTTGCTGATCAAACCACTACAAAATTGAGTTCAGTTTGGACTAACCCATTATTTTGTCTGGAACTACAAAATATAACTATTAGGCATAGCTGGGTAGCTGCATAGGATTTTATCTTACCACTCGGTAAAACCTCTTTCACTAGGCAGAAGGTCCCAATCGCCCGAGGCACCAGCATAAACATTGACAGATTTGAAACCAAAAAGTTGCCGGAACTGCCCAATGAATACTTCAAACATGTTCTCAAGATCCTGTTTAAGAATTTTCATGCATCAAAGTAGAGAAAACTAATGGAACCATGTGTATGGAAAAGACACAGAGAGAGAGAGCAGAATGGGAGAGAGGGCCAGCAATTTTTTGTTGAATTAGTCATGCATCATCTAACCTGTATTGGAATTATGTTCTTGGCACCGGGCTCAAATTCTGAATCCTTTAAACAGCCCCGGGGATTCCAAACAATAACGCCTCCCCACATCTAAAAGTTTTCATGAGAAGTAATAAGGTAACATAGTCTCACAGAATAATTAGTCGTGAAAAGCATGAATATAATAGTCTTGATAACTAACTGGAGATATAAAGCCATTTGTCTTAGAAATCTCTCCATTTGGCAGCTGGAGAAGAAGAGGGCATTCCTTTGCAGATGGTACATATCTGGTGACAGAGAAAAATGAACACCTTAAGAAAATGAAACAGGCATGCACACAAATCACAAATATGAGATCGAGCCAGATAGGTTATTGAGAAAAGTCATATCAAAGCTGGCTGACACTCCTGAATCAACATTTACTCCCAAAAATACATCGACAAGGAGGGAACCATGTGGTTGCCGATACACCCTTATAATTCAATAAATGCAAACATTACAGTTAAGAAATAAAAGAAGCATTGAGTAAAAGAATGTACACCGCAAATTGCAATATCTTTGATCGCCCACCAGCTGCAATTGAAGTATCCAAGTGCCATTCATTAGAATTTACCTGTTAAAACCATAAGTTCCATTAACATTTCCTGTGGCCAGAAAGCAATAATTGCAGAAACATACAATAATCCAAATAAAATGCAGTATTCTTTTATCAATAATATACAGAAACAGAAGAAAAAAACTCGAAGGCACATACAAAGAAAGGAAGATCCTTGGTGCTAAAGACATAGCTCTCCAACTTTTGATTCCAATAAGAGAATGAGGCCTTTGGCGTATGGTACAAAACCTACATATGAGACCAATGAAACACGCAATCAGAAGAAAACCAGAATACACGATACGGATGAAATGAAGGAGGAGGATAACCCTCGACCTGACTCTCTACACTGATGTTTGCCACAGGTGCCAAAGCCTCAATCATAGGGGCCAACAAGGTATCATCTATCTTCTCAAAATCCCTGCAGACCAATACAAGGAAATATCAGATGAGCAAAGTGCAGCACCAGTATAACATTCTAACTATAACTAGTTTCGTTTAGAATAATTCTATCAAACAGTTCTTCAACTGAAGATTTTCAACATAAACAAACAAAATCGAAACAGAATCAACAAACACTTAAAAGTCAATCAAATTTACAAGAAGGTGCAATGGTTAACATCAAAATGCTTCATACCAATCATAAACCCAATCAAGTGGATCCGCATTGAGCAAATTGAAGGAAAGAACGATCTTTCCATCGGCTCCAACCGGCATAAACTCATTCCGAATCGACCCTTCATCTCTTCCCCCATTAATAAACACCTTCACCAACAGCTCCGCAACCTTCACCACTGCAACTTCCACCTCACTCCCATCGCCAACTACCATCCAGGCGTGCCTATGCTTCCCCACAACAGCTCTTTCACTCCCACCTTTCACCACCGCCACACTGTACTCCTTAGTTTTCCCGCCAAAAACCGAGGCCAACCTCTCATCGACCGCCACATCATCGTTCTGAACAAAATCAGTGGCGGAGATCGATCCGCACTGGTAAGAACTCGAATGTGGAGATGAGGTAGGGCTGCGGAGGCAACGGGAGCCTAAATCCACGGTGACGGAGAGAGTATAGTTGTTGGAGCATTTAGGGTTTTGAGAGGTCAATTTGGTAATCTCGGAGAGGATTGACCGACGGAGTTGATCGGGATCAGGACCGAATCCGACGAAAAGGGCGTGGAAATGAAGCGGGAAGTGTAAATTATCGGATCGTAGCTGAGTCGAGAGCGAGTCGATTTCGCGAAACGGCAGAGGAGAACGGTAGATTTCAACGGATTTCCATAAGAATGGGAAACCTGCAAATCCAATACAGAAATTAAAACAAAAAGAAGAAGAAAAAAGATTTGTTTATATATTAAGAAAACAAAGGGATGAATTTGGAAATAAATCTGTGTCATAGATATGGAGGCGGACCAAGGAGGAAGGAGAAGAGGACGGAAAAGGTAAGAAACAGGCGCTTCAATCCGGGTTTGGTTTTACGCATCAACTTCGGGTCGAAGTCGGGTTCAGAATCGGGTCGCGGTGGTGCTTCACTGCCACTTTCATGTAACTTGGAGGAATCGGAATCGTGACCTTCTGAGATTTCGGCCATTGCTGGAGAAGCTGCTGTTGCTGCACTTTCTTCTGCTATGCACTCTGAAATTACTAAACTAAGACGATTGTAAATTTTCGAGATTGGTCTTATGTCAAATATAAAAAAATAATAATATTAAAGGAAGGAATGAAACGTGAGCCGTCTTAGCTCAGCCGGTAGAGCGCATGGCTTTTAACCATGTGGTCGTGGGTTCGATTCCCACAGACGGCGGTGTTTTTTTTCTACTAACTCCTTTAGGCGTGGAATGCGATTATCATTTTGCCTATTCTCGTAAAAATTTCCCGAATCATGCCTTGGGTCTCAAATGAGGCGTTTAAATGAGTTAAATTATCCTTTAGGCTTTTAACTCATGAAAGACTTAGTAGAAAAGAGGCGTTTAAATGAGTTGAGCAACCGCATGATTCGGGAAATTTTTACGAGAATAGAGGGATATGTGTGAGATGGCTTTTAACCGAATCATTTTGCCTCTTTTCTTAAAGACTTAGTAAAGATGGATATGTGTGAGATGAGCAACCGTACAGCGCTTTAAGAAAAGAGGCGTTTAAATGAGTTAAATTAAATGTTTATAATTATAAATTAAAGAATCTCGGGGGTAAAAGCACGATAAATTTCGGGGGTAATTTATTCTCAAATAAAAATTTGAAATATAGGGATCCTTCATCCATATTTTAAAATTAGGCCAAAATCTACAGTGAACGTGAAACTTCACCATTTGCACATAACGTTGTGTATTAAATGGGTTGGCTTTATCTAAAATATGTATATTTAAAAGATCTCGCTATGTGTACATGACATTCTCCTATAAGTACGATAGATATTAGCCTAGATTTCAAAATATGGACAAAGTTACCCTATATTCCAAAATAAAATTTGGAAATGGATAATCCCCAAATTTTGCCTAAAAGCTACCATGAATACGAAGGTATAGCATTTGCATTGGATAAATTGGATCGTGAGATGATTTTCACGATCAAATGAAGGGGATTCCTGTTGCTTTTGGCCTCTCAAACTCGGGTTTATCGATCCTCACAGCCGGTCATGAGAAACTTTAAAGTGGCTGAGAATGGCCGTTTGAACCAACTACCAAGACTCATCGTTGCAAGGATCGTAGATGGAGGATTATTACATAAATTAGTGGTGAATAAAACTCGACACGACACGACTCGAAAAAAATAAAATTTTTGACTCAACTCGAGGCGAAAAAACTCAACTCATTTTGACTCAACTCGAAATTACATAAACTCGACTCGAAAAAATTTCAAATGAATTTTGAGTTATAAAATGGAAATTTGAATAAAGTTTAAGTTGTAAAATGAAAACTCCAATAACTCAAAATTTTTAGTAATTAGTGGATTGAGTTGTAAGTTTGAGTCAAATTGCTCAATTTTTTCTATATATATACCAGTAGAAAAAAATATATATGCCACAATGAAAAAATAATATATATATATATGTCAGTTAATCAGTTTTACACGTTTTCTAGATCGTTAGATGGGAGGAATGATGGCTCAGATTAACTCTTTACTCTTTTTTTTCAAGTGATAATCTTTACATATTTACTGTTAATCTCATACATTCGTTTCACTCATCCAACAGTCCAAAAAACGTGTAAAACTTAAAGAGTTTTACACTGTGTAAAAAAGAGTAAGAAGTTAATCTAATCATATAAGATATGCATATATATAGAGAGATATGATCCGCTTACACTGTGTAAAACTCTTTAAGTTTTACACGTTTTTTGAATCGTTAGATGCGGGGAATGGATGGCTCAGATATTTACTATTAATCTCATTCATTCATTTCAATCATCCAACGGTCCAAAAAACGTGTAAAACTTAAAGAGTTTTACACTGTGTAAACGGATCCTCTATATATATATGCATATCTTATATGATTAGAGAAAATCATTTAAATTAACTTGAAAACTCGACTCAAATGTGACTCAAATTTTATAAACTCAACTCAAATAAAAAAATCAAATAAATTTTGAGTTATATAATATAACGTTTTTAACTTTACTCGATCAACGCTCACCCCTAGCAGAAACTATAAAGCAGGTCCTTCACTCCAAACAGTCAGAACTGCCTTCAACGATGCGGCAAAGAAATCCAGCTTCACTTAAATTATGTTCATCTTCCATATAGTGTAAATCATTCTCAATAAAGCTAAATTTAGTTATGTCAATAATAATATGGTCGATTGTAAACTTAGACGATTGTAAATTTTCGAGATTGATCTTATGTCAAATATAAAAAATAATAATATTAAAGGAAGGAATAGAACGTAAGCCGTCTTAGCTCAGCCGGTAGAGCGCATAGCTTTTAACCATGTGGTCGTGGGTTTGATTCCCACAAACGGCGATGTTTTTTTCTACTACTAACTCCTTTAGGCGTCGATTCATGGAATGCGATCATGGTAGTAATATTTGGGAATTCATGCCTTGGGTCTCAAATTTCTTTGCCAAGGGAAACATGTGGAAACCTTGTTTCCTTTTTTAGTAAAGATTGACCCAAGCTTTTGGGAAAGCTGTCAACCCTCTGATATCATTAAGGCTTGTCATCAATCAATCGGATTTGGAGTCCTTTGGCTCAGCTTAACGTCGGATTTTACGGGATCCTTACCACCTTTTTTAAGCTCTCGATAGATACTCGAATTTTAAGTTTTGGTTGAGATCCGGGCGGGTCTTTCTACACCGAAGAGATCCGATTTAGGTGGTCTTTCATCTCCGTGGATCAAGTTTTCAGTTTGTTATGTTGTTTATCTCCATCAGCTATGGTCCTTCCTAAGTCTGTTTTATGTTGGTTCTTTAGTTTTGTTATGTGTGTTGCTCGGTTTAGTGTAGTTGGGTCTGTGCTCGTTGAAGGTTTTAAGGAGCTGTTGATGTCTTGGTTTTTCGATCGGTGTTGGGTGGATAATCACCGTGCCGCTTGCCATGATAAGGGCCGTTTTCTCTGTAACAGAAGCCTGCCTCTGGATAGAGCTCTCAGGCGAAGGTATGGTTGTGTTGTTCTTCTTAGCTCCGTGGAAGACGTGTTTTGTCATCAGCTTAAGTCTCTCAAGCCTTTATGGTTTTGTCGATCGCTCCCCACTGATGATGGAGGAGACGGCTGTTTTCACCTCACCTCACCAAAGTTTTTATTTCGTTGTTGTTTGAACCCTGTTTTTTGTTTTGTTGAGCACCCTATGCAGGAGGAAGTTCTTGGTTTCTCACAGTCCCCTCACCGACAGTGTGTTGCTATCGACGCCTTGATAAGGACCAATCATCTATCGGAAGCCTGTCTCTGGAAAGAGCTCTCAGGCGCAATGACGGCAAAGTACCATCGATCGAGGTTGGCGAGGGATCGTTTTGTTCATCCTCCGATACGTATTAGGGGTCTCTGCTTTGGTTCTTCTCCCACTCCCCCGAGGATGGAGAAGCTTTCTGCGTCACCTATGTGTGGGACGTCTTGTTGGTTTAGGTTGATGGCTTCGGTTTCTTGTGTTCCCCAGGATCGGTTTACCTATCCTTTTATGTGTTTGCTGATTCTCTTTGGCTGGTGTTTCTTATTTTTCTTTTGTTCTTCGGTTGTTGTTGGGCGCCTGCTGGTGCCCTTGTTTTTCTCGTTCGTGCATGGCCCCTGCATGGTTGTGGGGCCCGTTTCAGTTTTTATTTAATGAAAGTATCTTTGGTCAAAAAAAAAAAAACTCATGAAAGACTCGGGAAAGAAAAATAAATTAAATTAGATGTTTATTATAAATTAAAGAATTTTATTTTAATAAATTATACATCACTCTGTAAACTTTTGAACTATCTCTGACTACAGTGTTCTGGATGTAAATGAGAAGCTCCATGCTTTTTTTACTGGAGATAAAAGACATGGCAAATTTTGAGATAATTCATTCTCAAATAAAAATTTGGAATATAGGGATCCTCCATCTATATTTTGGAAACTAGACCAAAATCTACAGTGAACGTGGAAACCTTGCCATTTGCACATGACGTTGTGTTGTGCATTGAATGGGTTAATTTTATTCAAAATATGTATATTTAAAAGATTTCGCTATGTGTACATGATATTCTTCTATAAATACGATGGATATTAGCCTAGATTTCAAAATATGGACAAAATTACCCTTATTCCAAAAAAAGAAAATTGGAAATGGATTATCCCAAAATTTGCCTAAAAGCCACCATGAATACGAAGCTATAGCATTTGCATTGCATAAATTGGATCGTGAGATGATTTTCACGATCAAATGAAGGGTATTCGTGTTGCTTTTGGCCTCTCAAACTCGGGTTTATCAATCTTCACAGCCGGTCATGAGAAACTTTAAGGTGGCTGAGAATGGCCGTTTGAACCAACTATCAAGAGTCATTGTTGCAAGGATCGTAGATGGAGATTATTGCACAAATTAGGGGTGAGTAAAACTTCACGATTCGAAAAAATTGAAAATTTTGACTCGATTCGAGGTGAAAAATTCGACTCATTCTGACTCGACTCGAAATTACATAAACTCGACTCGAAAAAATTCAAATAAAATTTGAGTTATAAAATGGAATAAAGTTTGAGTTGTAAAATGAAAACTCTAATAACTAAAAAATTTTAGTAATTAGTGGATTTAGTTTTAAGTTCGAGTCAAATTGCTCAATTTTTCCTATGTATATATATACTAGTAGAAAAAAATATGAAGGAAAAAAATATATGCCACAATAAAAAAATAATATATATATGAGTTTTATTTTGATGCACAAGCTGTGTAAATTTTTTTTACACATTCCTTTTATAAAATTTAAAATCTAAATCACAAACCCTAGCAACCTAAAACCTAAGCCCTAAATCCTAAACTCTAAATTCTAAATTCTACCCATAAACCTTAAATTATATACCCTACATACTAAACCCCTAAACCCTAACCTAAAACCCTAAACTCTAAACCCTAAAATTAAAGGGCTTGTGTAAACTAAAGTTTACACAAGCTTGTGCATCAAAGTATTTTCCTATATATATATATATAGGGATAGGATCAAATTACACCGTGTAAAACTCTTTAAGTTTTACATCTTTTTTGGATCGTTGGATGAGTGAAACGGATGGATGAGATTAACAGTAAAATATGCGAAGATTATCACTTGGGAATTAAAAACACGGAGTTAATCTCAACCATCCATTTTCCCCATCCAACGATCCAAAAAAGGTGTAAAACTTAAAGAGTTTTACACAGTGTAAGTTGATCCTAACCCATATATATATATATATGGGTTAGGATCAACTTACATTGTAGAACTCTTTAAGTTTTACACGTTTTTTGGATCGTTAGATGCGGGGAATGGGTAGCTCAGATTAACTCCTTACTCTCTTTTTTTCAAATGATAATCTTCACATATTTTTTGTTAATCTCATTCATTCATTTTACTCATCCAACGGTCCAAAAAACGTGTAAAACTTAAAAGAGTTTTACCCTGTGTAAACGGATCCTATCTTTCTCTATATATATGTGTATCTTATATGATTAGAGAAAATCATTTAAATTAACTCGAAAACTCGACTCGAATGCGACTCGAATTTTATAAACTCAACTCAAATAAAAAAATTAAATAAATTTTGAGTTGTATAATATAACATTTTTAACTTTACTCGATCGAACAATTACCCCTACCAGAAACTATAAAGCAGGTCCTTCACTCCAAACAGTCAGAACTGCCTTCAACGATGCGGCAAAGAAATCCAGCTTCACTTAAATTATGTTCATCTTCCATATAGTGTAAATCATTCTCAATAAAGCTAAATTTAGTTATGTCAACAATTAAAATGTCAAGAGTTACAAAATTTTCAACAATGCAGAGACTTTACTTTCCCCCTTTAGTCTCTTTAAGAAACACCAATCACTACCCTAAACACATTTTTTTTTCTCTGAGCCTTCCAAAATTTCCTCAGCTCTTGTATCCTGAAGCATGATTCTGAAGGTTTTGGTTATCTTCTAATAAACGATCGTACTCGAGTAGCAAATCTGCCGATTGCTTTTGGAGAGCAGCGACGTGCGCTTCTGCAGTTTCAATCTTCTTGTCTTTCTCTTCGGATTCCGACTTCAGCTTCTTCAAATTCTGTGATAAGGTAGAGATTTCTTCTTGTAGTAGCTTTATCTCCTTGGAGGCTATGTTGTCCTTTTCTTTAAGCTGTGATCTTTCTTTCTCGAGACGTTCGACTTCCTCTTTTGAACATCCCACTCTACTCCTCAACCCGATAAGCTTTTTAATATAATGGTGCATACGATCGATTATGAAACCGAGAAACAGGGTAAAACCTACAAGATCAAGTTCAGGCAATCACAGTTCTGCGCCGATATCACTAAATAAAAGAATGAAAGAGTTTTTCATTTCACTCAATATTTACAAGGCTTGAAGCTTATTCAGTTTATGATCAATGACTGAGCAATTCTCTTCAATTTACAGATCAGAAATAGCTTAGTACTGGAATTCATAGATCGCAAAGGAAAAGATTTAGCAATGAAACGTCTTTATATTTCCGAATTCCGGACATAATGCACATGCATAATTTAGCAACATTCATAGATCTCTACACCTCAAAAACAGGGTACATATCCGGATTGGTTAGTGAGAGTCCAGTCTAAACCTTTTCACCGAAGTTCCATGAAACTGATATAAACTTTAAGGTATCCACTGTACGTATAAACTCCGCGTAGTTAATCTAGCAGTTTAAGGGCTTATGACGTGAGAACATACTAGCTATCAAGACCCGGTAAAGTTCATAGTGTGAATTGTCCTGTCAGCTATGTTACATACATGCACTTAGTTGATCCAACTGCTTCTAATTCTACATGCTCGGCAAAGACAAAACGAAATGTAGCAATGCTAGATTATATATATCGTGTTATTTGTAGCATGTAGCAACTGACAACGGTATCGAGTCTGTAATTGCAGAGTTTGGGTTACTTCCTCCAATTTTTCACTGGAAGAAAAGCCAACAATTATCACTCCATGAATTTCTCAAATAGCTGAATGGTCAATAAAATCTAGACAATAGTAAACTGGTTAAACTCCACCAAGAGATACTCGGTATGGAATCGTGGAGTGAACCATTGGGGTAAATATCGGAGACAATACCTACACCACAGTCATTGGTGGATATGTGGGTTCATAGGCACGAGGAAGACAACAACGAACCCTGTAAGACTGAAATAACCAAACACTATACACAACTAACCTCCAAAAGGTCTTGAGTTCAAATCCACATCAACAACTACTGTATACGAATTTGGTTTCATTTGCCAAAATGTTCTAATGACATATCAAGCAAATGGACCTTCAATCACAAATTTCAAAAAGCTACATACATAACGGCTTGAACACTGAATGATGCATCATGTACCGATATCCAGAACATTTTACCATCAGTGAGTGATCATGTATTAACACTACCGACTCTTCTTTAAGAGCCATCGACAAAAAACTCTCATTAAAAGATCAAAGCACTCCTCGTTTCCGGAGTAAAAATCTCCTGCCCCCTAACCATGCCTCCTTATATGCCCCTACTAAAAAACACCTAAAAATTAAATTCTAAGCCCTAACCCTAATTTTCATGTCCTAAACCCTAAAAATACACCCTACCCCTAACCCTAAGCCACAACCCCAAACCCCAAACCCAATGTTTTAAAGTGGAGGCACTAATGGGGGCATAATTAAGGGGTAGACGATTTCCATCCTCGTTTCCGTACACACAAATGGACTTAATGAGTCAATATGGGTAAACAAGTCATAAGACTTTACAGCTTATGTACCGGATTTCATGATATGTTAATATATTAGCATTGCTTTCCCTGATGCATAATGTTATTCCCAAATTCAGAAAGATGAACCATTCATCGACCTCATGCGATTAGTCTCGCCTATATGCCCTGCAGTTTTCCTCAGCTGCAAACTTTGTTCTCATAGTCAGGGATTTAAAAAGCGGACCGCGACCGCGATATAGCGGTTGCGCCGCCGTCTGAAACCGCAATTGGGGTAAAAAAACGGTCCGCGATCGCCGCAATTCAGCCACTTTTGCTCATAGTTTCAAGTTCAACATCTACATGTCTATTGTCTAGTGCTTTCCTATGATTTCAGTCCACAGTTTTCGGTTCTGTCAATTGAATAACACAAGCTATTTGATTAAGCACAACCTTAAAACCAAAGGTACCCGACAACATAGTACTTTGTAGAGGCTGAAACAAAGGCAATAATTGAACAATCCATAGGTGAAAATTCAAGCAAAAAAAAAACCCAATGAAGCATGAAAAAGAAGAAGAAGAATCAGAACCATACCAATGAGTGAAGCTTCAAGCAAGTGGGTCCTCCATAGAACCTGATCCATTGGAGACATGGTTCCGAGCTTCGCGCCCTTGTTCTGGATCTTGACAATGCTCATGAGACTCGACAAAAGAATCACAGACATGGTTCCGGCAATAGTTTTCACAGTAGCCGGACCTTTCCCCATTTTTACTTGATCTAAACTCTTTATAACGAGCTCTCTTAAAAGCCCGATCTTTACCAACAAAAGGAACGCCATTACAGCCTCGGCAAAAAGGACCAAGAACAGCAACTGAATCATCCTAAAAGACTTGGTTTTTGACTCAGTGGTTATCGATCGTTCATCAAGTAAAGGGAAAAAAACTGGGAAATTCAGCAGAAACGAGTGGGAATCTTTGGTTCTCGACAAAAACTAGAAGAAACCCATTTCAGTGAAGAGGGATTTGTGTTTGGAGTGTATACATTTAGCCCTAGTGTAGAAAGCAAGAAGCTGTTTTTGAAGGAACTCGGTGGTGTTGATTTGCAGCTGAGTTGATTCGTTCGTGTAGATTAAGGGACTAAGCTTTGGGATTAGTGGTGTGTGGTCTGCTAATGGGCTTGCTTTTTAGGCAAAAGGAGCATGAAAAGAAGACAATAATTTAGGCTATACGGGAATTATGTAATTTATATAGAGAGTGAGTTCCTTTTAAAAATTTTGGCTAATATTTTTTTTTGTCCGACTAAAATTATTTTACGTTGATATTTTTAGTTTTTTTTTATTATTATTTAAAATTTATTATTATAAAAATATATATATTAAAAATCTTCAATTGAATATTTTTTAAATATATATTTTAAAAAATAATTAATTAAAACATTAAAAAAATTATAGTCAAATTGATAAAGCAGTGTTTGGTAGTGTGTAAAGTTTTTTTTTTTTGAATAATTCTTATCTAATGAGAGATAACGGAAAATTTGCTACTAATGATTTAGAACTTACAATTTATGAGAAAATTTTAAACGAGAGTTTCTAATCTCTTACTCTAGAGAATGTTGACAAAAAAAATTTAAATCAAAGACTAATTTATATAAAGATGAGATCCTTTTAAAATTTTTGGCTAATATTTTTTTTCGACTAAAATTATTTTACGTTGAACATTTTAGGTTAATTTTTTTAACTTTGACTTCTCGTTGTTTAAAATTTATTATTGATATATATATATATATATATTTCGAGAAAACTTACAATTAAGTAGTTTTTAAAAATATATTTTAAAATTTTTAATTAATCAAAATATTTAAGAAAATTTATAGTCGAATTTAAAAAAAATATCAAGAAATGTCAACATTTGACAGTTTTTAGGGCTAGAGGGATTAATGTTTTAATTCTTACCTATTTAAATTTACATTGAATTGAATATTTTACTTCTCATTTTTTTAATTTGAATACTTAATAAGGTTATTATTTTGAATTTAAGTACTTTATTCTTCTTAATAGTCGATTCTAACTACGTCTCTGATATAAAATAATTTAAATAAAGTTTTGAATTTAAGTTTTGTTAATGAAAAAACAAAATCAAAACAGGGATGAGCTTTATCTCATGTAGAATTTGATACGACTTAATAATTAATATATGTTGATATCTATATAGTCGGGGACGAAATCATCTCTTTTGGGCGTTGTGTCCCTCTTAAAAATCTTTTATTATAAAATTTAATAAGTTTTTTAATTATTTATATAGACTTTCAGTTTTTAATTATTTGAACTTTGTTTTCTTATGATTAGTTATATTTTTATTTTTATTTTTGACTCATCCTTACATTATATATAGCTTCCGTTCATAAGATTTTAAAAAAATGCAATTATTTCATGCACAATTACTTGTGGAAATTTTGTTTTGCCAATGGCTTCAAATTTAGGGTTTAATAGTTAAGGGTTTAAGTATAGTAGTTTTGAATTTAGAGGGTGAGGTTAGAATTTAGGGTTGAAATTTAGAGTTTACAGGTTAAAACCTTAAAACCTAACCCTTAAATTCTAACCATAATCCCTAAATTTTAACTCTTAACCTTAAATTCTAAAACATACACACGTTCGGCAGAGCTGTTGAAAGAAGGGGTTGGGTGGAGAAGCTGTGTTTCTTCTCCGAAGTTTAAATTTTCAGCTTTTCCAAAAGCGACGTTTAAGATCAAAAATAGTGAAAAAAGCTGGGTAGAATGGAAAGAAGATGGGTGTTCGGTGAAACTATTCTAAAAACTGGGTGGAGAAACAACGCCGAGCGAAGCTTAAATTCTTTAATCTTAACTGACTTTATAAAATTCAAAAATTAAAACACTTGTAGAAATTTGTTGTAAAAAGATATTTTTTTAGTTTTTGTAAGAAACAAACCTAAGATGAAGTTGAAATGGAAGAAACAGTTGGGTGTACTCTACAGTCTAGGGGTTGATATTTGTACATTTGAGTTTTGACAAAAGCTAGCTTCCACCAAATACCAAAAACCAAACCAAATGGTCCCAATCAATTACACTGAGATTGAATTACACATTTGCCATTCCAGGAATCCGACTGGACTATGTCTGTCTCTATGTATTTGCTGTCTTTATCCGTAATCACAGAGTTGAGATTAAAATTATTATAAATTGGTCACTCAAGTTTTCAAAAGTTATAAAAAGGTCATTATATGTAATTTTTAGATAAAATTTGTCTCGGCTATTATAAACAGGTAATTAGTTTTCAAAAGTTATAAAAAGAAATTAGTAAATTATATAAAAAAGCATTAAGAAGTTCAAATATTTGATTTGAGATTTGGAGAAGATGAGGGAGTTTAACGTAGAGTAGGTCTAGGGTGCGGTTAAAAAACGGCAAGTTTCGAAACTTGTAAAATGCTCACCAAAAATCTAAAATGTTGGAATTTTTTATAACATTTTTCAGTTGGTTTTTTCGTGATTTTTGACAAGTTTCTAAACTTTGTCCAATAACCTAAAATTTTGAAGGAAAAAGTTTCAAAACTTATCAACCAACCTAAAATATTACCAAAATGTTTAACGTTTAAGTTTTGGGTAAATCTTTCACAAGTATCAAAACTTGCCATTTTTTAATCGTGCCCTAAATTTGCTATATCCCAGACTCACTATAGAAATCAATGAAGTTTTATCTGGAAAATATAAATGGTGGCAAAGTTGTCCATCTTTGTTCCCTCATATTATTTTAGGTCATGAGTTCTAGACTCAGTATGAGCATTATATTCCTTTCCCTAATATTCTTTAGATTTAAGATTTTTCAAAAAAAAAAACCCTCGATGTTTCTTTATAATTGAGCCTAAATAATAACAAAGCATATATTTTTATAATTTCTAAATATTTATATACTTTTCACAATTTAAGAAATAATTGTATTTATGATTTTAAAAAAAATATGTTAATTTTAAAAAATTATCACAATGATTTCCCTTTTGAAAATTGGCTATTGATGATATTTTGTAAACTTTTAACTCGAGTGATCTATCTACAAATATACTAATTGCCAGATGACCTTTTGAGTAGTTTATCCAACAGAGTAACCAATAAATATTAAACACAACGAATAATTATCGATGTGTATAACATTATCTACTATATCAAATATAAATAAGGTTATTAAAGGATTTTATTTTGATGTGTCAAAAAAATTTAAACAATCCTTTATATTAAAACTGTACAATCTAATCTTAAAAATCTAAGTTCTAAATCATGATCATTTAAAAAGCTTAAATTATAAATTCTAACTTTAAAATATAAATCTTAAGCGCTAAATCCAACTAGTTTATGTAATAATTTATATATAATTTTTTTCTTTATATTAAATGTGATAATTGAAAACTTTATTTCTCACCACTTTAACTATAGATACATTGTTATACATAATATCTTAAAAGATAGGGTTTTATATTTGTAGTGACGGAGCTATGATTTTGATATAGTGGGGATCAGAGTAGAGTATGAGGTATGTAATTGAGGTTAAAACTAATATTTATATGAAAAATTCTATATTAACTCTTTGAAAATCCCATACTCTAACTAGGGATGGGCATGGTACCCGGACCCGACGGGTTCCGACCCGACCCGGCCCGATCGGGTCGAGTATTTTTATGAAAAATCGGGTTCGGGTCGGGTCGGGTTTTGTGTAGGGTGATGTCGGGTCGAGTTCGGGTTTTAGGGTGAAAAAATTCGACTCGACCCGACCCGGGACTAATAGTGTAATTTTCCCCTAAATTTTTTGGGATATTTGTAATAATACCCCTTTATATATATATATATATATATATTTTATAATTAGGTCCTTAAAATTGATTTTTTATTTACAATTTAGTCCTTAAATTTATTATTTTTTACAATTAAGTCTCTTAAAATTATTTTTTTACAATTTAGTCCCTAAAATTGATTTTTTTATATAGGTCGGGTCGGGTCGGAGTTGGAGTCGGGTTTAAGGTATTTATTTTCGGGTCGGGTCGGGTCGAGTTTTTTAAAAGATGTGGTCGTGTCAGGTCAGGTTCGGGTTTAGGGTTAATATTTTCGGGTCGAGTTCGGATGGGCCAAAAACCCCGCCCGGCCCGACCCAACTCGTGCCCATCCCTAACTCTAACAAATCAAGTGGGGTCAATTACACCCTAAATTTATACATTACCTCCGCCCATGCATATTTGTCAGCAACAACATTTTCTTAGTCGTTAATCACGGTTAAAATTGATAATTAATAATAAAATTGTTGATGCTGATTTTGGACTACACTAAACAAGAAGGTATCAATAGTGGTCGAAAAAAAGTTCGAGGACGATATTTAGTGGTTTATTCGTCGTAGGAAAAGGGCAGAGAGCCATAGTAGGCGATGGTGGACTATAGAAGCGGGCGGCTCACTCCTGATTAGTTTAGGGCCGAGAGCCACAATAGTGTAGAATCGGTGATCGAATTCGTGTAGGAGAGGAAAGGGAGAGTCGTCGGTCTTAAAGGTTGTAGACGTCGAAATGCCGTCCCCTTTATATTCGTTCTAGAGGGTATTTATATTTCTTTCGGTGTTGTAGACCGAGTAATGTTTGATGAGACAATGTCAGGCATAGTGATGATTATTGGTGGGCCTGCGGGTAGTAGCTTAGTTGTCAGGTTACGAGCTAAGCTGAAATTGATGGATGTCTAGTCTCAACGTGTTATGGGGCGGATGTGTTTTCTCCGAAGCTAAAACTTTTTGAAAGTATTTGAAGGAGGCACAACAAAATTTATTAAATTAAGTCAACAATCTCTAAAGCGGGTTGTTGAAACTCTCATTTGACATCCTCCTATTCTCCTAAGTTGTGGGTTCAAGACCTAGTAAGAGCAAAATTTCTTTCATCCTCTTTTTGGTATAAATTATTTTAAAAATTATTAATTTTTTTATCAGATTTAAAAATTATTAAATTAAAAATAATTATATGAATAATTAGAATCTCATGAAAAGCCACGTAAATTTATTAAACTTAACACTCTACAAATCAAACCCATTAATTTTATTATTGTTTTCAAAAGAACCATACATCTAGAAGTGGACAACATGTGCTTATTTTAAGAAAATCATAGTCTAAATGCTTAATCCATTGGTTAGGGGAGGAAACAACTAAAAAACAATATGTTGAAACAGCTTTGAATACCCGGGAATGTCCGAACAGAAGCCGACAAGTAAAATTTTATATGAAATTAACATCATATAATAATATATTTAATTCTCGATGTTTATATTTTTTTTGTCGACTCTGATTATTTTTTGAACTAATTGTCTAATTTTTAATTTTCCGGTTAAAGTGTTATGATTTTAACAAAATTACCGATTAAATCTTTAAAACTTTAACAATATTAACGTGACTACATACACTATAGTTCAAGTGTATGTCACTATCAACACAATATTAGTTTAGTGAGTATGATTTAGAATAAGCATAATGCTAAAAAATACCTTAACATTCGACTGAATTATTATTTTACTTTTTATTTTTTAAGTAATTTAACCTTTAATGTTTTATTTTGGGTCAAAATAGTCCCTATGTATATGAAAAATATTAACCAACAATAAATGGCTTGAAATGACATGACAAACATACATGACAGTGCACGTCGCGGTGACAGCGTCATACATGAAAATATGCTGACTTTACATAATGACACAACAATCAAAAAATAATTTTAAAATTTTATATAAAATATTTTTTTTTTCTTTTGACATATCCTTTTGCCAAGTCATCTCATGTTGTTTACTATCAGTTGACTAACAGTTCTCATTCACAAATGTACTATTTTGACTCAAAATAAAACGTTATGAGCTAAATTACTTTAATAAAAATAGGACCTAAAGTGACAATTCAGTCAAACATTATAAATACTTTTAACATTATAGCTTTAAAATAGTACATCAACTTTATAATATAAACATCAATTTAGTGAGTATTCTCGAGATAGTCACAACAATTTAAGTAAAGCGGAAAAATAAGACTTAAAAATCAAATATAATTGTAAAAGAAATTGAATTGAATTAATAAATGAAATAAATAAATAAATATTAAAGATTAAATTAATTATTACACAAAACAATAATATATAACTACTAACCAAAGAACAGGGGATACACACGGCTTTAAAGACCAAGTCAGCCGCCAATACTGGCAAAGGCGTTAAATATACAAGTCGTGGTGTTGATTTGAATATCTTCGCGTTGATTTCAAGATATCGGGGTATTTTCCTAATAGGAGATTAAATTAAATTTTACAGTGGTTTAATATATAGGTGATTTTTATAATTTAATTTTATTTATTTATGACGTTAGAATTTAAACATTCTGAATCTATAATTTTGTTTAAATATATTTTAAATAATAATATTATCTCATAATGTTGATTTGTCAGCATAATTATCAATATTGAATTTTTTAATTGATTAATTTAAATTATGTATTGCAAAAATTTATTTGTTATAGTGATCTTCGGACATGCTAAGGTGCAGCATTTTGGAGAGCGGTTAAAATGCGGCTTTACGCAAATTTTTACCATTTTGACAATAATTTATGTATGATCAAGTAATAATTTAGGTATAGCCGGAATTCTTACTAACGGAGTAAGAATTTGTGTAATTACAAAAAATTTTATATTATAACCTACATTTTTATCGTTTTGCGTAAAAAATTGTGTAGGTTGTAAAAATTTGTATAATTACACAAATTCTTACTAACTGAGTAAGATTTTGTGAAGAATCATTTTATTTTAGCCGCACCTTAAGAGTACCTCACGGCAGAACTTTTAAGTGATTCTATCAATGCAATTTACTATATTCACAAATCACAACAATAAAATATAAATACTCGACTTTATCTAGAGTACTTAACACTTCATTTTAATAGATAAACTAATAATCGATAGTGTTATCTTTCTCTTACTGGTGAATTAAAGCAGTGAATACGTACGTACTAATATTTTGGTTGGGTTTTAAGTTATAAAAAATTTATCTACATAGTATTTTTATTTTAAAAAATTGAAATTGAAATTTAGTCAATAAGACAATAGGTTAACGGTAAGTATGTTTATGAATTTCTTTGTGTAGTTTCAATCCAAATTTTATCGATATTTAAAATTATCGGTGTTAATATTTTAGTTTAATAAGAGTGATTGATTTTGATTTTGATTTTGATTATATGATTTTACTCATTTAATTGAAAAATATTTTGAGACACAAAGTTTACACAAACCTTTCAATTTTAGGTCTAAGGTTTAAGGTTTTAAATTAGAGTTTAGAGGTTTAGTGTGCAAGGTACATAATTTAAGGTTTAGGGTTAAAATTTAGAGTTTTGGGTTTTAAGGTACTAGAATTTGGGATTTAGATTTTAAATTTTATAAAAGATTTGTGTAAATCTTTTTTACACAACTTGTATATTAAAATAGGGTTTTATTTTGATGCACAAGCTGTGTAAATTTTTTTTACACAATCCTTTTATAAAATTTAAAATCTAAATCACAAGCCCTAGCAACCTAAACCCTAAACCCTAAGCCCTAAACTCTAAACTCTAAATTCTAACCATAAACTTTAAATTATATACCCTACATACTAAACCCCTAAACCCTAACATAAAACCTTAAACCTTAAACCCTAAAATTAAAGGGCTTGTGTAAACTAAAGTTTACACAGCTTGTGCATCAAAGTATTTTCCATTAAAATATAACTCATTATAATTACGGTAGTAAGTTGTAACTATCAAAACTAAAGCTAAATTGTTTAGGGACGACCTCTTCTTCGAATAAATATATACTAATAACATATCCCAAAAAAGGCAAAATTAAAATTAAATTAAATTAATTAAATAAGTTTTCTGCTAAAATGTATTATAAAATTTACAAATTAACCAAAAATTTTAATTATTGTTATTGAAAAATATTTTAATATTTTTTTTTATTTCGTGATCTATTGTATTTGTTATAGAAAAAAAAATGAAGTGAGTCTTGTATACCTGTTGATTTCAAAAAAAAGAAAAAAGTAAAGATGTCATGTATTTATGTCGACTTCATGTTAAAACTCATTTTATTTTACTTGAATCCATTGGTTACTCCATTAATGTAATAGAAATCATTGTATAGAAATAAAAAAGGATTAATATCCTATATACAGGCGGTGTAAACAGAAATTTTCCACCTTAGTTTTATGATATAGAGAGTTAGTTTATGATATAAGGTTTAGAGTTTAGGTGTATGAATTTAGAATTTAGGAATAATTGTTTCAATTTAAGGTTTAGAGTTATAATTTAAGGTTTAGTTTTTAGGGTAATATGGTAAGATTTAAGTTTTAACATATAAACCCTAAACTTTAAATTGAAACAACTATTCCTAAATTCTAACTCATACACTTAAACCCTTAAACCATATACCCTAAACTAACTCCTTATACCATAAAAAATAATGCAATATACGATGAAATATTTTTTTTTCAAACGCAATATCCGAACAATTACTCCCTTATAAGTTAGTTGTAATTGCAAATTTAACAAAATCGAATCATAACCAATCGATTTTCACAAACTTTTTAGTTGAGTGAACGTTGATGCTGTACGGAAGGAGTGGAAAATTTTAAATTTTGATTAGGAAAAAAAAAGATAAGATAGTATACGTCGACTTGGGTTGAAAGACATGAAAATGAGAAGAAACTTAGATTTTTACGGTGGGGGAGAATGGTCAAACATTACCGGTGGCGCCGGTCAATGGTTGAGATTCTCTCTATAAAGGGTCACTTCCCTGTTCCTCTCTCTTTTTTGTATTTGAATTCTGTGTTGAAGGGTTCTTTGGTCGTAGAATTTGTAGTTTGTTTGATTACAAAAGAAGCTGAATTTTTCTTTGTTTTTCTTTTCTGGATTCTGGGTTTTCTTTTTTCAGGTTTTCTGGAGTGGTAAATGGCAGTAAGTTCATCTCTTTGTAACCTTCCTCCCTGGTTCCTTTGTTGTTTTTGCTTTGGTTTAGCTTATACTATTCTTCTGTTTGTTTCCTGAGAAAATTGCAAAAGACAAAAAGAAAGACAGGGTTGTGACTTATGGTGAAATGGTGACCTTTTTTAAGAGTTCATTTGGTTGCCTGAATCTTCTGAATTGAATTCTGTTCAACCTGAGGTTCCATGAATTGGCTAGCTTGATTCAAAATTGACTAAAAAATGTTGTAATACAGACAGTTGATTACTTTCTGCAATAAAGAAACATTTTGTGTCTGATTTCTTTATAACAATTGAATAATATGTTTCCAGCCTAATGTTTAATTGATCTTAAAAATGTTGTCCTTTAAGTTATATGCATGCTCCTCTTTTGTTTGTTCAAAAGTCTACAAGAAATGTATTGTCGAAATCCATTCAATTTTAGATGTCGGAAATCGGAATTGTTTATGCTCCATTTGTGTTTGATCTGTAACAAGTTATTGTTCCATTGCAGCAACGTTCTCGTGTACCCAAGTTTGGCACTTGGGAGAGTGAAGGGAATGTTCCCTACACGGCTTATTTCGATAAGGCTCGCGAGGGTCGAAACGGAGGAAAGATTGTGAACCCGAATGATCCCCAACAGAGTCTGGAATTACATCAAGATTACGTTGCTCCAACTAGAGCTCCCTCTGCTTCACGACCGAAGCCAGAATCGGATGAACCAGTAGGACATGGGCCTGGGAGGAGCAGGGAGGAAGGTGACCTCAAACAATATGCAGACTCTAACATCAACCGCAGAGCTTCTGCCGACTCTACACCTTCTCGTTATGGTCGTGGAGTAAGTTCCGGTGGAGCCCCGAAACGATCTACAAGAGCAAGCATTGGATCTGAAAACAGCATAGAGAAATCACCACTTCATCACCAGGCACGGGGCGCAGGGAGGGGTAGCATGGCATCACCTGCGTGGGAAGGAAAGACTTCATCCAAAATGAGGCCGAGCGCTAGAGGCAACGAAAGTGTAATTTACATTTCTCCTTCCTTTCATTTTATTCTGGCACAAATGCATTAAACAGAATTAGTTTGCTGAGCATCTGCTGATGGATTTGAAAAGGCATAGCATACCGCATACGCATATGCATCGCTTATTGAAAACTTGAGAAGTTTTCGAAGTTTTCATGATTGGCAGCCTACATGACATTTGCCTAATGGAAGCCTTATCCATCTTATGTCATTTTTTATGATCTCAACTAGCATGATAAAGCATCAAAATGACAATGCATTAAACAGAATTAGTGTGCTGAGCATCTGCTGATGGATTTGAAAAAGCGTAGCATACCGCATACGCATCGCATCGCTTATCGAGTTTTCGAAGTTTTCATGATTGGCAGCCTACATGACACTTGCCTAATGAAAGCCTTATCCATCTTATGTCATTTTTTATGATCTCAAGTTCAACTAGCATGATAAAGCATCAAAATGACAATGCATTGTGCCCTTCTTGCTTCTCTCGGGTTCGATTGTTCGAACTTGAGTTAAGCATGTTGCTAATAATCTGATTTCTGGTGTCACAGCCTGATAAAGGTGCTGCTGTTCCGAAATTCGGTGACTGGGACGAGAAGAACCCGTCCTCCGCTGATGGTTACACTCACATTTTTAATCTGGTGCGAGAAGAGCGGAACAACGGAGGCAATGCAACGCCAGGTGAGCGGTCTCCATACAACAACACTGCCCGAAACCGGAAACCAACTAACGGACGTGCAAAGGTATGCTTTTCCCCAAGCACTTTGGTTGCTAGGCCAGTGGCTTCTGAAAATCTTAACACACATAAACGTTTTAATCCTGTGTTTCTTTATTTCCCCCCAGGGTTGCTGCTTTGCCTTTTTGAGGAAATGAGGCTTGCGGATTTTGCCATAAATTTGCTTGGTTCGCTACGGATTGGCACCATTTGTTTTCTTTCTTTTTCATGATGAGGAACATGACATTCTGTTTGATGAACATGTTTTGGTTTGAAATAACAGCAGAAGCAGATTCTTTTATTGTATTCTAAATAAGATTATTATCTTATACACCGACTGAAGTTTTCAGAAACGCCTTAGTTTTAGGGTTTAGGGTCTTAGTTTATGGTATAGGGTTTAATGGTTTAGGTATAAGGGTTTAGAATTTAGGGATAGTGGTTAGAATTTAGAGTTTAGATTTAGAACTTAGGGTTTACAAGTTAAAACCTAAATCATAACCACATTAGCCTAAAAACAAAACTTCAACCTCTAAACCCTAAAGTTTAAACTTAAACTCTAAATTCTAACCAGTGTCCCTAAATTCTAAACTCTAAAACTAAGGCAATTGTAAAAACTTTTAAAATATCCTTAGTTTTAGAATATATTTTGAATAGTCTAAAGGTGATTAGAAATTAATATATTCTTAATCATTTAACAATACATACACACTTTTATTTGAACACGTGTCTCTTAAGATCCGTTTTTCTATTATTACACTAGTTGGATTTTTTAGTTTTAGAATTTAAGATATGAATTTAGTCTAATTTTCAATCATGTGATATAATAATAATTTTCTATACATTATACAATTTATATCGTATAATGATTTAATATGTTAATGTAAAACTTTAAAAATGTCAAGATTGGATCTTGATTTGAAATTATTCTTAAAACGTTGATTGAGTAAGTTAGATTTATATAATTGTTGTTACTATATACATAAAACATGAGATAAAATATGTTTAAGCGCTCAAATTTTATTTTATTGATGGCCGTGAAAAAATTTGAATAGTATACATATTGTACATTGAATTTTTAAAAATTTAATTTTTAAATATTATTATTATATAATTGAAGTCATTATTATTCATTTAATTGTTAGATTAATATTATTTTTTAGTCTATTTAGGCACTCGAACTTAGTTTTAAGGTTTAATTTAAGGATTAATATCCTATACACTGGCGGTGGAAAGTTTTTATTTCCACAAGCGCTTCAATTATAGGGTTTAGGGTTAGTGTTTACGGTTTAGAGTTTAGGGGTTTTAGTGTAAATGTTTAGAATTTAGGGTTCATGTTTAGAATTTAGGAATTAGGGTTAGAATTTAGGGTTTAGGGTTAGGGTTTAGTTTTAGGGTAATATGGGTGGGGATTTAGGTTTTAACCTATAAACCCTAAATTTTAACCCTAAACCCAAAATTCTATCAACAATCCCTAAATTCAAAACTACTACACTTATACCCCTAACTTTTAAACCCTAAACGAAGTCCTTAACCCCTAAAACTAAGGCGCTTGTGTAAAAAAAATTCCACAAGCGCTTGTGTATAGAACAATTACCCTTAATTTAATACCTAAATTGTTTTATCCAATTAAGTGCACAAACCTTACTTTTTTTTTGTTCAAACTGATATCTTCACTTTTTGGTCTAAATTAATACTTAAATAATTTATTTGAATTAATTTTGACTATAATAAATAGGGGTGTTTATAGTTCGGTTTTAACGGAATAAACCGACTGAACCGAAGTTTTTCGGTTAATCGGTTGGTTAATTTTAAGTTCGTTCGGTTAATGGTTAATGATTTTTTTAAACTTCGGTTATCGGTTAATTCGGTTTGAAATCGGTTAATCAACAGAAATTTTTATATATTATATATATATTCTACATATATTTATTTTTTGTCACTGAACTTTTAAATATTATAAATGGTCATTAAACTTTATCAAATTAGCACAAAATGATCATTAAATTTACTGAATTATTAAAAACGATCATTAAAATTTTAATATTTATCAATAATTTATAACGTGCAATGAATGAATGACAATTTTGTAATATTTTGATAAGTTTAATGGTTGTTTTATAAACTTTTAAAGGTTTAGTGGCTAAAAAGATTATTTTAACATAATTTAGTGACCATTTGTATAATTATCCAAAATTTTATAACAAATTTTAGTTAATTAGAAAATCGACCAAATTAACCGAATTTTTTTCAATTCAGTTAAAATTTTTTGAAATAATTTTGGTTCGGTTAACGATTAATAGAAAAAATGGTTAATGATTTTTTAGAAGTTCAGTTCGGTCGGTTTGAACAACCCTAAGAATAAAGTATGAATATTTATATTCTCTTATATTTATGGGTACACTACAATGGAGGTCATTCAATTATAGATAAAGATACATTCATGTCACTTAATTATTAAAAGTTACATTTAGGTCACTCAATTATGTGTAAGGTTACATTTGGGTAACTCAATTATTAAAAGTTACACTTGCGTCACTCATTTATGGGTAATGTTACATTTGGGTCAACCTTCAAATTTAAAAAAATACATCAATTTAGTCATTTTCTAACAAATCACTTGTATACTAGATTACCATCGTTAACACTAGATTACTTCATTTGAAATCATTAATTAATCTAATACACAAATTAATATATATTTTTTAAATATGAAGGGTGATCCAAATGTAACTTTACCCACAATTGAGTGACCAAAATATAACCTTTAATAATTGAGTGACCCAAATGTATCCTTACTCATAATTGAGTGACCTAAATGTAGCTTTTAATAATTTGGTGACCCAAATGTATTCTTACTCATAAATAAGTGACCTCCGTTGTAGTTTATCCTATATTTATCCAAAATATTAAATAAGAATCCGTCAGCGTGAGTGAAACTCAAGAGCGCCAAAATTTCGCGGTGGCTCAAAACAATTCAAAATTTCAACGATAAACCCCCAAATTCAAAAATCCAAATTAACGTTTTTTGCTGCCAAAACTAAAGAAAGCGCTCTTATTTTGTTTTGATCTCAGATCTGGATTTCAAAATAAGCAAACAAGCGCTGAGAAAATTTCACCGTTTCTTTTTCCTTCTTCAATCTCAGGTACCTAAAACAATATTTACTTTCAGTTCAAATTATTTGTCTTCTTAATTTTATTGTGTTACCAATTTGTAATCTGGTTTTCATTTTATTGTTTGTTGGAATTGCCTAAATTTTATGAATTTCTTATACCCAATTTCAGAAGCTTAAATGAGTCAAATTATAGTACGAGCTTCTTGTTTTAGATAATCTAGCGAAATAACGTGAAGAAAAGAGACGGAGTTTTGCTTCTGAGTTCTGGGTGTTACGTTTTTACTCCAAATTTCCAGTTTTTCTGTTACTTTCCGGAGAAAAGTTTACAGTTTTCCATCAAATCTGAGCACCCAATTGAGGGAAACGAAAGAAAATGGTGAGGGAGGAAAGAGTGGAGTCATTTTACTCGAGGCTTAAGGAATCGGCTAGGGCATCTTCTCTCTCGCCTTTACTTATATTCCCGTCCACCTCCGATGTTGACTCTCTTTGTGCTCTCAAAATCATGTTCCACATTCTTGAATCTGATTCGGTCCGGTACTCGTGTTATCCGGTGTCTTCTTTTCAAGAAATCCGAGAATATTCTGCATCTGAATTGAGTTCTTCCTCTGAAGAGCCCGTTACTATGCTTTTGATAAACTGGGGGTGCCACCGTGACCTCCAGGAGGATCTTAAGTTAGGGTCAGCTGTTAGAGTTTTTGTTGTTGATAGTCATAGGCCGATTCATTTGCATAACTTGAGTGACCAGAATGATCAGGTGGTTGTTCTTTATACTAATGATGATGAACGGTTGGCTGATCTGGCCTATGATTTTGAGGTTATGGAGTTGGCAAATGCCAGCTATTCTTTGCATAATTCAGAGCTGGACAGTGAAGAAGATGAAGATAGCGAAAGTGAGGATGAAGACGATGACGAAGAGGAGGAAGAGAGAGCTAGGAGTGGTTCTAGGAAAAGAAGAAGATTATCTTCAGAAGGTGAAGAAGAACCAGCGTCGCGGCGTTTTAAGAAACTGAAAAGGGATTATTATCGGATGGGAACTTTCCACGGCAAGCCATCGGGGTGTGTGATGTATGATTTGTCACATTCTTTGAGGAAAAACACGAATGAGTTGCTTTGGCTGGCTTGTGTTTCGCTTACTGATCAGTTTGTTCACGAGAGGCTAACAGATGAGAGGTATGAAGCTGGGGTTATGGAGCTTCAGCAGCATATTAACAGTTTAGGGAATCTTGATGCTGTTACTTCGGTGACTCTTAAAGACGGTACCAAGGTTCGAGCACCTGATTCCTCAAGAATTGCCTATGAAGAAGAACCAAGACTTATGTTGTTAAGAGAGTGGAATTTATTTGATTCAATGCTGTGCTCCTCATACATTGCCCCAAAGTTGAAGACCTGGAGTGATAATGGCATGAAAAAGCTCAAGCTTCTTCTCGCAAGGATGGGATTTGCGCTTGTGGATTGCCAGCAGAAGTTTCAGTACATGAATCACGAAGTAAAACAGAAGATGAAAGATCAATTCGAACAAATTTTGCCCGACTACGGACTCAATGATTTCTACTACAAAAGCTTCTTGCGTCTACATGGTTACACCTCAAGGGTTTCAGCAGCAGATATGGTATATGGGGTTACTGCACTGCTTGAATCATCCGTGCAACCGGATGGCACATGTGCTTCGAAGCAGTTTGGAGTGGCGTATGATGCATTGTCGCTAGGTAATCCTGATAAGCTGAAATCTGGAATGCAACAAGCAATCAAGATACAAAGAGCTATTCTCAGGCAAGGAAGTGCTGCAATAACAAAGAGTGGCTGCATCAGGAGTGGGAGAAAGTTTAGGTGGGTGAAGCTTGAAGATTCAGTAGACACAAAGCTGTTGGGTCAACCCCAGGCTCTTACTAAGTTCTGTTACTTTCTAATGGATGCTTTGAAGGAGAAAGGAGCTAAGCTGAAGCCTTTGCTTTGTGCCTGCATATTGCAAGAGCCATCTAAGGTGTTGATTGTTGGGGTCTGCGGGAAACCTCGTCTCGGAGCACTTAAAGGGAATGCGTTCGGTCTCGCATTCAGGAACACGGCTGAGGAAATCGGAGCTGAATTCTTCCATGAGCTGTTTGAGTCTTCATGGATTGTGTTGGATGCAGGTGTTGTTAATTCCTTCATGGTCAAACTAACTGAAAAGCTTTGATGTAAAGCTTTCAATAGTTGGACAATTGTAACTTTGCTTTGTTAAAATGAAAACATTTGTTCAATACTTTTAAGCATTTTTTTAGCTTGTTTGAAATTATTCATAAATAAAAATCTAGTTTGCTGCAAATGCAAATAATATGATAATTCCGGTCAAGTACTTGACTTTATTATATGTTTGGTATTTCCTCAAATTTTGTAATGGTTATCTGCCCATTTATGTTAGTACTCTTTGGCTGCTACAATGCCATATATTTTTCCATTATAGTCATATGACATCAGCCATTTATATAGTTTTAACGATGTTCATCTTAAGAAACTTGGGTTTAAATCATTTTGTCATTTTGGTGACTAATGTAGCACTTCTTACTCGATTGAGCCTTTCGGAATGGATAGGGGGTTATATTTAGTAAATTCTAATCTAACATGAGATGAGTTTATTCCAGCCTTAACAACAGACTACTATCAGCATTGGATACTGGGGCAGATTTGGAGAGATGGATATAAGGGGAATGTAAAAATTCATTTATTTAGTGTAAATTCACTAAACTGGATATCAATCCTCCTAATTTACACTCTTAATGAACGTCTACAATGAAACCTGTAACAGGATAACCATCCCAAATCTTCATCCATGCATAAAAAGGATGTTGTCGAAGCTACTTACCGGAAATCGTGCCTGAAAATGCAATTGTATTAGCAAAGTGGTTACTTGAATCAATGATAAGAACAACATAGTGTGGTGGCTGAACCCTTCTCTTTTTCATCTTGAATCAGTCTGCACAGTGTCACAACAAATTAGGTTGCACTAAATGCAGGTAATGAAAGACATTTTGGTATATATATTTGTTGTTGGCTTTTAGGCATAGTTAAAACATCCATCTCGGGGATGTAGATGTATGACCGATGCTTTGGCGTTGTTTGGTTGGAGGTGGCTGCTCTGAGTTGTTTCGTTTCTTCATGATTGAGGAAACTGTAGGGCTGTAGTAGTCGTTACTTCTTTGAGAAGTTGCCCCTTGTGAGTATGTCTTCTTTCCATGAATAAAGCTCCTCTGCTTTTCTAGCAATGCCCTGCGAGCCGCCGGGTTTCTTTGAGCAGCTCCCCATCTTGTGTAACCCACACAACTCTGGCTCCTTCCCACCTGCTGAAACTTCCCTTCTCTTGGACTTGTATAGTTTCGACTCTCGGCCGTCTCGGCAGAGTACATGGTCTCCCCTTCACTGCTGTACCCATTATACATCTCGGGACGTTCTACTGGAGATGAACTAGATTGGACCTCGCTCTGGGCCCCGTTTACAGATGCCACTGAGCCAACATCAGCATCCTCACCGGGACTCGCATGTAGTCTATTCTTGATTTGCTCTTCTTCTCTCAATGGACTTTCTGGAGGAAGCTCCTTCAAAGCATTCTCACCTGAATTTGGAAGCTCTTGTTTGGCAGGCTGCAAAACTACAGCAGTTTTCACAATCCTGGGAGGAAAATTTATATCCAAAAGCTGGATTTGGCTGGTCTCTTTCTTTCTAAGTGGGACCGCGGTCAACTTTGGCGATTCATATATTTCAGGTGTTGGGATTCCTTGTACATGTGCGGCATGTGGATCGGAACACGGCGTCTCTTCTTCAATAATGTTCACTGCAGCAGAACTGCTCGGTCCTGGTTGATCCTTACCTTTCGTGATTATATTTGATGAAGATGGAGTTATGTCATTATCATCTCCGGATGATTTAAAAACCTGGCGCATTGTGAAGGATGCAGAAGAATGTTCACTCTTCTGGCCCGAAGACATCAACCTAATAATTGGTAGCTTGGGTTTGGTAACTTCATCAAGACTGCCTTCCCAATGCTGGTTTAACCAATCACAAATGACAGGAATGGGAATACCGAACTGCATAGGAGTATCTTTCTTACACGATGACGAGGATGAAGAAGAAGTCATGGATGACTTGGTATTAGGAGAGGTTGCTAGCTTCATAGGATCACAGATCATAAATGCAAGGTTCCCATGCGAATCGAATCCGGCTGAGCCAGGGTTCCATATTATTCCATCGGTTGACAGTTTTATGAGATTGTCTGTGGCAATCACCACCTTCCCTTCACCTACTGTCACTTCTTGTTTCTCGGTGTAACCTAGAAGGTAAACAGCACTTCCTAGATATAAATTTGGTTTAGAACACGTCTTCAAGTAATGAGGTTGGTGCCCCTGGATATTTGATTCTCCATCCAGGGCATCTAAGCCCACAATTGTTAGATCTAAAACAGAGCTGGTAATGAAAAACCTGCAATAAGAATGAAGACCATGAATTAAGTTTGGGGCGTTGCTAAATACAAGAAGATTTCGAAAGAAATATTTCAGGAGACCTGCCACCTGTTTTTCTTAGCCCATGCATGACATCAGTAAATCACAGGAGGAACATCAATCACGAAACTATTAAACCACAAAAATGGCCCAACCTAGAGAACAACCAGAGACTCGGATCGTCTAGCTAGAGCAAGTCAATAAAACAGCAGGGATCAGACTATTTTTCCAACTTATAATCAAATATCAAGAATTTCCACGGGTTCTGCGACTGTGAGTGAACTAACCAGGGCATCACCTATTGCCACCCTACTTCATGACTTCCCAAGGGTTGAAAGGCAAGACAGCATATGCAAAGGGAATATGAGAATGTCAGGGTTGCATCAAGGGTTAGGTTGAGAGGTAGAAGGAGAACTTCCCACTTCAATCCATACAAAAGGGTCAAAACTAAAAAAAGGAAACTATTTAGAATAAATCCAATTTATCACATTAAACTTGGAACTTTTTTAGCTAGGATTGCTAAATTATGAACATCACCGTTGCACTGAGACAATGAAAATGGAGCAAAAATCTTCTGCCCCTAACCATGACTCCTTATATTCACCATACTAAAAAAACACCTAAAAATTAAATTTTAAGCCCTAACCCTAATTTCCATATCCTAAACCCTAAACCCTAAAATACATCATACCCCTAATTCCATACACCCTAACCCTAAGTCCCAACCTTAAAACCCAAACCCTAAACCCGTTATTTTTAAATGGAGGCACCAATAGAGGCATAGTTAGGGGTAGACGATTTCCATCCATGAAAATGGTAATGAACAGTATATTACTGATCGTAGAATCAAGAAGCACAGGTGACTGTATATACATTTCCATTTCTTCTGATTTGCTATACAATCCAAACCCTTCTGTGATCAGCAGTTAAAGTTAGTATTACTCTCGCTCCCATAATGGGTCTCGGCAATATCTGATCCGAATTAATCAACCAATAAGTTGAATACCATATGTTATAAAAAAGGTTATCATTACTTGCATTTTCCTCTGTTGCACTTATGTAATAGACAAGGACCCTTGCATTAAACTAACTTAGCAAATAAAACTTCTAGGCGAAAAATGAAGCACAAATTGCAGTTATTTAGGCGAAATGTCAAGAAAAATAGGAAGAAAAAAATAAGTTGAAATTATAACAAAGATTCCATAAAGAATGTTCTTTTAATAATGTAAACTTTACAGCTAAAAGTTCTGCCATGTAATGATATATATAATGAGCAGAAAAGGTAAAGGCAAATTAAATACCTCAATCAAATCTCAAAGCTGGGAATTTTACTAAGTATGAAAATCAATTCTACAACTATCAATCTTGGACCCACGTTTCTTTAATCAACTAATCATAATTCAATGGAATTAAAATCCCTCATTTTTCCAATTATAAACCGGAAAAAAGGAAGATTACCTGTGAGGAACGAGAGTAGCAGCAACGCCGTTTTGGAGCCGGATCTCGGAGCTCTCGGCAGCAGCTACAGAAGGGAGGTTAACGTGAGTCGTTAATAGAAGGTTCCGGTGGATAAGGAATCCAGTAACTGAGATTCCATCACCGGAGGCGCCGGTAATTCTGGCCATTGCCGGAGCTTTACTTGAGAAAATGGTACCCTTCATTCTTTCCGACTTGCTTACTCCTTTGCAGAAACACCATGACTCTCTTAAACCACCCATTTTCTCCTTTCAAAATATCAGTGCTTCAACGAATCGAGAGAAATGGGGTTTTGGGTGTATTCTTCTATATATCAAAGGGCTGGATCTGGAGAGAGTGGCATCGAACTATTGCAGGTGTCGGAGTAGAAAAGTAATGGAAATGTAAAGTGTTTGACAAAATGCTTCACTGAGAAAAAAAAGAAAGAAATAGTGCGAGAGGAAGACGAGATGGTCGTGAAATGAGTAAAGGGAAATGGGATATGGAGCCTGGAGGGCTGTCTTTTGAGCTGGAAACTGGAGTTTTTTTTTTTGATAAAAAAAACTTGTTCCTCTGAAAAATGGTGCGAGGGACCTGGAATGTTGAATTAATTGTGTTATAAAACGCTGCTGTTATTATTATTATTATTGGTCTTAACTCTTAATATAATATTTGCTACCTGAATTTATTATTTTTTACCAATCTAATCTTAATATTTTTAATTCATTTAGTATTTATATCATTTTTTACACATTATATATAGAGAGGGGATATGATCCACTCACACTAAAATGTATAACTCTTAATTTTACACGTTTTTAGGCTTAAATGTTATTTTTGCAGTAGTCTCAATTTATTGATTTTATCCCTATAGTATTTTCGCATCAATTTAATTCTTGAAGTAGTATAATTGATTACCATTTAAGGTTTGAGAATACTTTTATGTTTTATAATCACTTTAGATTGATAAAAAAAAATTATTAGAGTTTGAGATTTATAAAATAGGGTTAGTATTAGTCAATGGGCAAACAGTGGGCAAAAGTTGCACTTAAACTTATTTTTTAAACTAATTTTACATAATTATATTTTTTTAAAAATATTTACATATTTTTTGTCGATAAATATTATAACTCTCATTGTCATATCAATTATGATCTCAACCAAAAAACATCTCACTTCAATTATTTTTTATGTCAAATTTTCTAATAAGTAAAAATTTCACTCAAATTTTTTTATATTAAACTTTAAAAAGTGTTATATTTTGATACATAAATTTGTGCAAAAAATATTACAAAATCATTCTTTAAAATATAAATTATTAAATCTAAACTCTAAGAATGTATTCTGTTTTTTTTAATATGTTAGTGTGATGCAAGAGTATCATCTGTTCAACTTTCTTAGTTTTTTCAAAAATGACACACACAACATGCATTCTGGTGCTCAAACCCGGGTCCTAAGAGATGATGAACATCTACCTTTGCCACCATGACACAAGGGGATGAGCAGCATGCATCCTAAATTTTAAAATCCTACAACTTAAACCCGTAAATATTAAATCTTAAATTAATACTCTAAACTCTAAAATAACAAGTTTGTATAAACTAAAATTTAAACAACTTATATATCAATTTTTTTCTTTTAAAAATTATACATTAAGATTTTAAATGGGTTAATGGCATAAAAATATATAATTTATGATTTATATTAATTGAGACTATAATTAATATGGTAAAAAATAACTATAATTAAACAATATTATAAATGGAAGAAGAAAAAAATATGAAAAGGCGATAAGATTAAACAAATGACAGGTGCTTGCTAGGGGACCATTCAGTCTTTTTCAGACAATTCTTTTTAGTACCGGTTTTTGCTGCATTTAAATTAATTTTGATAAATGCGTATTCATAACGTTCAATTTTAATTACATTTAAGTGTGATTATTATTTATTAGACGGTGAAATTTTAAGGATAAAATATACAAATAATCACTAAATTATGTTAAAATAATATTTTGATCACTAAACTTTTAAAAACTACAAAATATCATTAAACTTTTGAGTCTGTTGCAAAATAGTTACTCCACTGTTAGATTTTGTTAACGGCCGTCAAATGGACGATGTGGCAAGTTAAATTAAAGGGGAATATTTCATTTTTCACTTCAATTATAACTAAAATACTAGCTAGAATTTATGGTTGGTAGTTAGAATTTAGGGTTATAGACTTAGATTTCAATTTCTAAAGAGTAAATATGTACCTTCATTTTTTTGAAAGGTTGTACCTTCATTTTAAATTGGTTTCTAAACTTTTGAATATTTCAATTTCATCATCAAATTATCGCTTATGTCACACATTACACATCAATGTTTACATGCAGTTACTAATTTTTACAACGATTTTAGTGACATGAGTTATTATTAACATATACTAATAATTTGACGATGAAATCATGACATTCAAAAGTTTAGTGACCAATTTAGTATAAGAATCATAATTTAAAATGAAATGAAATATTTAAAATTTATGGACTAATCTAAAATAAAAAAAACGATAATTTAAAAACATGTGATACTCTTTAAAATTTATATGAACATAAAGAGGAGTAAAATTTTGATACACATGATGTGTAAAATTAATTTTACACAAGTCTACATATTTATATTATAAAACCCAAAATTTTAAATTCTTAACTCTAACCCTAAAAATCTAAACCCTAAACCTTATACATTATACCCTAAATTTTAAACACTAACCTTAAATTCTAAACCTTACAACCTAAACTTCTAAACTTTAAACCATAACCCCTAAAATTAAAAGGCACATGTAAATTAAAGTTTACACGGCCTGTGTATCAAAGTTTTTTTCCTATAAAGAGATTTCCCAATATACACAAATTATCCAAGTGAAGGTGGCAACCATGATTAGTGGTTTGTCTGCAAAGACTGACACAATACTTTAGATTAGGGGGGCGAGCTTATAAAAATTTAGAAAAGGCAGAAATAAATTATTAATAAAAAATATTCTAATTTTTTTTTAAATTGTATAAAAATTATAAAATTTTAGAGGGCGACAGTCCCTCCAACCGTGGTTCCGTCACTGTGTTGTCTGAAAAGTGAAAAATGTTCACGGAATCAGCCGGGCTTGCTCATGAGATTTATAATTCTCTCTTATTAAGCACATGAACGAACATGTTAGAGTGAAAAGGGATTTTTCTTTTTCTTTATTTTATTTTATTCTCAGACATTAATAAGCTGTCAGCGGAACAAAACATGTGATGTGTAATAATTGCATGGAGAAATGTTAGAATTTCGGTACCAAAAATACCCATTTTATAAAATTCATGTCGACCCTTCAATTCCGAGTTACAACTCATGACAATCACCTTTTTCAAAAGCTTTGGGTTTGGACACTTCAAAGCAACATATTTTCGACTCGTGATGGGCAAGGAAATGGCTCATTTGTTTCAGCATGGAACAAATAAGAGTAACCATATTACTTGGACTGATGTGTGTGTGGATACGAGTATAAATAAACAGAGCGTTCGACGAACTGTTCGTTTATTAAGCTAAATAAACGAGTATGGACATAATCTTTATGTTTGTTTAATAAATGAATGAACACGAATAAAAATATGTTCATTTATGTTCACGAACAAGCTCGTTTACCAGGTTCATTTTTCCTTTTTTTTACATTTCTAATATTAGCGAAGGTATGGATTAAATTGAACAAGGGTGAACTTTGGTGTTCAAACTGTGAAGCTTAAGGAGCTTAAGGACCAATGATGTAATTTCACCACTTTAACAAACATGTTCACGAACGTTAAATGAACAAACGGACATGACACCTTAAAAAATAAATAAACGAACACGAACACGAACGAAATATTGTTCGTTCAAACTCGGTTCATTTACACCCCTAATTATGTCAAATACGAGAGTAACTGATACATATATAATTTTGGGAAACCAACCCCTTTGTAGAGCTTTGATATACATGTTGTATAAGCTCACATATACACTTTTTGTTTTAAGGTTTAGAAATATAATTTATAAAACTTAAAATTCAAAGTCTATGATTAAAATTTTAGGATTCAAGTTTTAGAATTTTAGATTTCACTTTTTAAAGAGTAAATATATGTAGATTTGTGTAAGTTTTTTTACATTAAATGTGTATAAAAAATATGATGAACAATGAAGCTTTGTTTCTGTTCATGGGAAAATTACTCAACAAGTATAACTATCTATGAGAGTTTAAAAAAATGGTAACTCATTTTTTCTTTTTACCAAATATACTCCTCAATGTTAGACACAAAGGCAATGTAATTCTTCTATGAGAGTTCTGCAAACTTTGAAGTCAGTTCCCAATTTGCACCTTTTCACTCTGGTAAAAAAAAACAGTGGTCCATCGGTAAAACTTGCCGGAATTTGTTCTATCACTTGCGTCGGAGAAGAGATATTACGGAAACCGTCACTCGGAACCAACATCAACCCCCTTTTGCTTCAGAAAATCCTTGGCTTCGGCGATATCCTATGAACATTCCACACAACATTCAAACATCTCAAAAGATGTTAAGAAGAAAATGCAGGTCCCAGCCCCAGTAGATATTACCATACTGCTTAGAAACAAACCGGAAAAACAGGCGAGGAAGCGAAAAGGGGAGGATGTACGTGAATAAATCGAGACAGAGAGACGTAAAATACCTGCTGCAGAAGCACTGCTTCTTGAGGGCAAGTAGGGAATCGCATTAGACCGACTCCGACCATTAATAAACCGTAGCATCCAAGTGACACAATGAAATAGATTGGCAGCTGGGAAAATTTTATAGCACAAAGTGGCAATTCATTAGAATGATTCGGCGTAAACGGAACGGAACATCGAAGCAAAGAAAGAAACTCACCAACCAAGTATGGCTTTGGGGTATTATGGATGCCTGCAAGAGGCTGATCCAAAGTGCAGAGATGAGCACCAGCAGAGAGAAAAGCTTTAAAACATGCTTCATCGGATTCGGACCGGCAATGAAAATTAGCTCAGAAGTCCTGAATTTATTCCAAACAACTTAAACCTTTAATCAGATAAAGAAAGATTGTGCAGCTGAAAAACGAAATGCATACGCAACGAGAAGCTAAACTGCGAAACGAAGTCGACGAAGTCGCCGAGAAAGGAGTTCTTGAGATAAACCGAAACAACAAAAAGTTTGGCAACTCTTCATTATCACAAGCAGAACAGAAGTAACAACTAACATGCTTAAGAAATAAACAAAGAGGGTCTTACTGAAATCTTTTAACAAATTGCATTAAAAAGCCGGAAAAGCCAGGATAGACGCAGAATTTTATGTCAAGAGGTGCAAAATTAGATTATAAATATAAAATACAAAGAGTATTTAAAAAGTATATGAAAATTTCCAGGGCTATTTCTCAAATCTATGTTACTATTTACTAAGCTAAACACCTAAAACCAAATTAAACGATGGAAAATAATTGCTCACAAGAAAAGAAAAGCAACCCAAACAGATCGAAACTCTAACATATAGCTAATTATTAAAAAAATCATATATTTTTTTTCAAAGTATATGCCTTTGTTCATTTATCTAGCAATTAAACAATCAGATAGAAAAAACGAGAAAATCGAGTGATTAAAGAATATACCTTTGACGACCGGCAGCCGAAGAAAACGAAGAAAACCGAACAGGAAAGCAGAGAGAGAGAGAGAGAGAGGGATTTTCAACTGGTTTGGTTTCCTCGTATGCACAGGCACGGAACTTGGGTCGTTTGGGTTTCGATTTGATTTTGAAGAAAGCAAAAGAATAAAGAAAGTGAATCTGGGCTTTTGCCGAATAAAATGGCTCCAAAGTTTGATTTTTTAGGCTTTGGGCTTTAGTTTAAAGAAGCAAAAGTTGGGATTTTTTTTTCTTGAACCCAAAATGGTTGATTATGAAATCTGATAAATCTTGGAAAACTGGAATCGGAGCGGACAAACCTTCCTTCAAACTCAGATACCCGATTAATCAATAATTCAATCGAAACCGGAATCGACCGATGGGGACGACGGGTGGGAGCGACGTGGAGGCGGGATTCGCCAAGCTACAAGGGGAAGACTTCGAATACTACATGCAAACCTACTCCATAATGCTCGGCCGCAATTCCAAGAAATCCACCGTCGACGTCGACTTGGCGAGCCTCGGAGGCGGTATGAACATTTCCCGCCACCACGCCCGCGTATTCTACGACTTCACCCGACGCCGTTTCGCGCTCGAAGTCCTAGGCAAAAACGGCTGTCTCGTCGAAGGCGTCCTCCACCTCCCCGGTAATCCTCCCGTCAAGCTCGATTCACAAGACCTCCTCCAAATTGGCGACAAACAGTTCTACTTTCTTCTCCCCGTGAGGAGTATTCTCGGTGGAGCCCTTGCCCCTAGGCACCATGTTTCAATTTACCAGACGGCGGGTGCAGGGGCAACAGCTGGAGGCGTACCGCATTACGGTCATCACGGCGGTGCCGAAATGGGAAGGACGATCGGGTCCGTGGCGGGAGCCAAGAAGGGCAGAGGAAGAGAGTATTCTGAAGAGGATTACGGGGAGGAAGAAGATGTGGGGAGTGGCGGGAAGAAGGTTAGGAGGGAAGATTGGTATAGCGGGACCGAGGCCGGTTCCGGAGGGAAGGCGGGGTTGGCCGGAGCATTGGGTTAGTACATTTGACTGTTTTTTTCCCCTTAAAATTTATCATTTATGCCATTGTTTGATCAAGTTTTGTCCTTTTTTATTTCCTGGTAAGAAAATTGGCCATTCTTCAACCATTGCTTTTTAAAGTTTATTATTTTGTAAAGATTTAGTTATTGAATCGGACTTGCTTGTTGTTTTAGGGTACTGGTGCTTTTACATTTGTTAGTTAGCAGATGAGCAGAATGGTAGATCTTTGTTTTTTAGATTATCTATCTATGTTTGAGTTCTGCTATTACTACTTACTAGCAGGGTTTTAAATCGCGATCGCGGCGTTATTTCGCAGTTTCGAACAAAAGCGGATGAATTGCGGTAATCGCGGACCGTTTTTTACTCCAATCGCTGTTTCGGACGGCCGGTATATCGCGGTTGCGGTCCGCTTTTTAAAACCCTGCTTACTAGCTCCTTGGTGCATTCTTTTCAATGCTATTCTTCTTGTTTTTTCCGGCCATCAGAAACTCGCATTGGTAATTAATTGTGGTTGCAGCATTCAAAATGCGTTGCTCGATTGAACCTGAATGTTTTTTTCAGGTGGTCTTTTGTTTCCTAAGCTTCATTCCTGTTGATATCCGGGTTTAATCTATGTCATTTTTTTTCTACGAGGTTCCATACTTCCATTGCATTATTCTGTAAATTATCCGTTGTGTTTACCTGCAGCACCTACTGAATCTTGAACTGGTCTCGGAGAATCACACTAATTCATTGGGTTGTCTTGGCTTTGAGTTATCTTTATTTCTTTGGTAGTCTTTAAAGATGCTCCCTAGGAATTGCATGGTTTGTAGAACATCGAATGTAGTCATCTTGAGGCTTTTTATTTAAAACTTGTAAAAGTGCCTCCGTAGAAGAGAGTGCAGAATGTTTGGAAGTACTGATTGACACCGGTTTAAATTTAATACTCTATGGATCTTATAAATTTCCGTAATTGGTCAGTCATGGTGCGCATAAGTTTGTTTTTCTGCCACTCGCATGCTCATCATTCATTAGCCTTTCTCACACAATTATTGGTTGCTGATGTTCTTTTCATCTGACTCGTTGTTATTAGGCCTGTTACTTGGTGTTAGTCGGAGTATATCTTTTAAACGGAATCATACTATTAACACGTCCTGCCTCTCAACCTGAAAATAAGCAAGATTCTAGTCCCATTATCAGTTTTTTCACCCTTGGACATGAACTTTCATTCCTTAATGCTGTTCTTATTCAGTTCATCAATATTTTTCCCTCTATATTTTACCTGAACTTGGGAACTAGAGCTTCCTCTTTTATTTACTTAATGGATAATAAATACTGTTTCATTGGCATGGTAATATCCGCAGTTTCTGCAGAGAAGAAGGGAGATGGAAGATCAAGAGTTGACCGTGAATCTGATAATCAACAACTTATGCAGTTGGAAGAAAAGGATGTTGTTTCTTCTGTAGCTACCGTGCTTTCGGATCTTTGTGGTCCTGGAGAATGGATGGCCATGGAGAAACTCCATGCTGAGGTTAGTTTTAACTTTGGCATGGAAATGGTTTTCTTCTATATTGTGCTCTTAAATTTTGACAGAGTAGGAGTGCTCTTAAAAGTTAGGGCATTTCGTGCATGATCGATGTCATGTTTACAAAGAGGCCACAAATCGATCTATACTTATTGGGGAAAGAAAAAGGAAAAGCGCCCGTGCCCCTTGTGAGAAAACGATAATGGCAACAACCACCACTAATAGTGCTACCTATTTTTCTTCTTCTCCTCGTGTGTTTCGTTAACCTCGCAATTGAGAGCGGGAAACAAGATTTATTCTGTTATGATTTATTGATTTTAAATTGCTCGAGTTATTTTGTTTCCTAACCGCCCTTTGTTTAAAGTGGCTAATGGCTATACAGTCGATGATTTAAGGCCAGTTTGATATTGCTTTTGAAAAGTGTTGTGTTGTATCATGTATGGTCTCCTTGATATAAGATTGCTTACTTTCTTTGCCTTTCTTGTTACAGTTGGTTGAACAGTTTAGTAATGTCTGGCATCACAGCCGAGTTAGAAGATATCTCACATCCGAGGACTGGCCTGGTCCCGAATCCAAGGGGAAACCATGGTATGGTCTGCTTATGTTATTGAGAAAATATCCCGAACACTTTGTCATCAACACGAGATCCAAGGGACGGATAACGCTGGAGTTCGTCTCTCTTGTATCTTTACTTTCGTAGAGTAGCGGCGGCAACAGAAACCGCCAAACAGCATTCCCTTGCATGGTCATCGTACATACCGTGTTTCGGAAGTCGGAAGCTGCATAGAGTAGTGTATGATGATACTAATGTTGTCTCTTTAGATTCACCCACTTTGAGCTCGGAACTGGCTTGTATGCAATTGAAGATATATTGGCAATTTGGCATCAATTTTCAGTTATTATTTTGCTTTTCTTTGGATGAATTCTATGCACATATTATGATGGCAAAGGTAGATTTTGTGTTTCGTCGTGATTTTTATATTATATTTTTACACAATCGTAATTTTTAAGAGAAAAACTCCGAAACATAAATCACATTACTTTTTAAATCAATTATACACAAAATTAATTCTATGAAATTACGATGATCCAAAATCTATTGTACCACCGCAAAACTAAACCCACACTATTATCCTAACAGATTTTGTCTCCATGTCTATGTAACTGTATATACTCGCTGCACCGGATGAAAGCACCACAGTCGAGTAAATTACAAACTTGGCCCTGAAGTAGCAAAGAATATTGGAAATTATACAACAGTCAATAAAAAATTGACACGTTTAGTGGGATCCACTTGGAATATTTGCACTAAACTTAGCAAGCGAGTAGAGTGTGTATATATATATATATCCTAAGCTCTCCTTTTTCATTTCATCTCTTCAGATTTTTATTACACTACCAGTTTCGATCTAGCAAACCGCACGAAATATAATGAACAGGGTCAAGGGATTCAGATTCCACCCAACTGAGGAAGAACTCATCGAGTTTCTGCAGGCCAAAACCTCCGACCGTGATTCTCTCGTCCAAGTTATTGATCAAGTCCCCGACATCTGCCAGTCGGAGCCTTGGCAGTTAGCCGGTAAAATTTCATTCTTTGCTGCTGAATTCTGGCCATTAGTATCTAAGAAAGAAATATACTTTTTTATGAACTCTAGTTTAGTCCAAATGGATCAGACAGAAAAGACTAGACCTTTGTTGAACATGTTGAGACTTATTTCAGATACCCAATTTGGTGAAATATATGTGTTTTTGTTTTCAGAGGGTTCGAATTTGCAGACCGGGGATCGATTATGGTACTTTATATACTCACCGAAATATAAGTACCCGAATAGTAAACGGGTTAACCGTACAACCCGGGAGGGTTATTGGAAACCTACGGGCAATGCTCGGAAAGTTGTAGACCCTGAAACAGGCAGGGTGATTGGTACCAAGAAGACTTTGGTTTACTATAAAGGCCAATGTAATGATAACAAAATCAAGACTTGTTGGGTCATGCATGAGTATGAACTCAAGGTTGATCCTAATTCAATTGACACTGATCAAGTAAGTAATCATTTCGTTTCGATTCGATTAAATTTGTTTATATACTTCATTGCAGCAATATCTTGCTTTTTAGCTTATGATGTTTGGTATTTCGGTTATGTTCTTTGATTTCTTGTAGAAAACATTCAATCTTTGTAAAATGAAGAAAAGGGTTGATGTTTCAAGCACCGAGGCTGATCAATCAGGTCGGCACAATGATTGTAATCAATCCGGCAGCGTCGAGAGCTATGTTAAAGAAAGAAGCAATCAACATAATATGATTGCTGAGGATGTAGTCTCTGACTTATATTCTACTGTGATAAATCCCGTTGCCGAGGATGCAAATCCGAAAGTAAGATGATGGATACGAAGTTTCATAATCATTATCTTTCTAGATGAGATTGACTATCTAAAACGAATGCTTATTTCTTTGGTTCAGGAAACTCTACACCTTAAAAAGATGTCAAAAGAATGCAATGGGCCTAATGACAATAATGAGGCTCGAAAACAGTATAACAATGTTGAAAAAGATGATAAGTCTTGTAGTTCGATTGTTACCGATGTTGATGAATCCGTCACCGAAGAAAGAAGCAATCAAGATAATGTAGTTGTTGCAGTTGAGGGATTTGGAATACCTTTTGGCTTTGATTATCTTGCCGATGACAACTTCATTCCCATGGTAGAAATCTATTTCTATTAGTCATTTGTTCATGCAGGTTATGGTAAAGATACTAAGAATTGAGCTTGTTTTTGTCTATGTTTCAGGACTTTTTATATGATGACGGGTTATCGTTTGATGAGTTATTAGAAAAACCAGAGACAACTAATAACTCTAATCAGATTCAAGATCAATCTATTACTGACATAGAGGATATTGAGTTCTTGAATTCGATTCTTGTTGACTATAAAGAAGCTTACCACCAAGAAGAAAACAGACAACAGTGCTTGCCTACTGAAAATGAAGCCTTCGGCCTGCCTTGCATAGGTGTGATTGAATCATACGATTGAGAAACCTAGAAAAAGACCGCGTCTTTCACACGACAGTCATGTAGAAACCACAGAGGCTCAAGTTTGCGGAAACATCACATACGGGCAGTAACAAAGAGCTAGAGGTGCTGGAGACAAATGTATTAGCAAATATTGCAGAAAGCAGAGAATGTTCCTTTTTTTGTCTTGTTTTTTTGCTTCTTCTTTTATGGAACCTAATGTGTGATAACATATGCTATTAAGAATTTAGAGTTTGATGGTTTGCTTTTATGTTTTGCTCTGAAATGTTGACAGAATAAGAGTGCACTTAGGGCAGTTCCTGCACGAGTGTTGCCATGTTTAAATAATGAAGTGGCACAGCATCAACTCAGTTCCGAGATATATGAGTTCAACTTCATGCTAATGAGTAATTACATGTTTAAATAATGTTCCTACACATTGATATAAATAGGAGCAATAAGTTATACAAGATAAAGAACATCTAAACTGAAGTTTACCATAGCAGAGTCCCATGACTCTGCGTCTGCGTAAGCTGACCGTGTTGGCAACCTTTTAATCGGTGAACAACGGCTAATTCGATCGCCGGTTGCATCTATCCGTATGCTAAAACAGGTACACAACCAACTCAACTCAACTCATTTCCATGAACTTCCATTGGTTTAGGTTTTAAAGCTAAAGAAGTGGATTAGGTAGCCTACTGCATTCAGCATCGTGGAACAGGTTTGTTTCAACATCTATGTATTAAAGTGATCTCAGTATAGGCATATCGAAACAAGCAAATAGCAGTTTCGATTCTACGAAAATGCTACAACGAATCATATTTTGTTTCGCGGTTGTTTTAGCCATTGTGGCCGTGGTCCTGCTATCCTTGCTCTCACCGTTAAGCCACAAAAGCTCATCAAAAAACCCTTCCAGTTCCAGGCCTTGGCTGGCACTTTCCATGTACATTCAACAGCCACTTTCAACCTCCAACATCCGCCCGGACCACCCCGTTGCCCGGTCGGATGCTGGAGCGTTCATCTTTCACCGCGCGCTCACAGAGGGACCGGAGAACACGTCCCGTGTAGTCGGAAAAGCCCGAGGCTTCATTATCCCGGTAGAGCATTTCGCCAATTCTGCATTCAACATAATTTATCTCACTTTCGAAACACCCGAGTTTAATGGGAGCCTGAGTGTCGAGGCCAAGCATGTTGAAGACGAGGATATACAAGAATTAAGGGTGGTTGGAGGAACAGGTTATTTTGCATTTGCGCGTGGGCTTGCAGTTTTCATGCAGACTAAATCTCAGTCATCTGGAGCTGATCTTGCTTATTATGTAAAGCTCCAGCTTAGATTTCCCAATAAATCTCAGACCATTCCGATATGAGGCAGCAAACTAGAATCATATTGGAGGTATCCTTGTTTTCATGGCTCCAAATTTGATTGAAAATGTATTATGTTTTGAGTTTTGATCCTAATAATATTTCTTGTATCGGATCGGTTAGATTGTTTCAGTGCTATTTTTTGAAATACAAAATTATGGGATTAAAATCGTCTACCCCTTAATTATGCCTTTATTGGTGTATCTACTTTAAAATAATAGATTTAGAGTTTAGGGTATATGATTTAAGGTTATAGTTGAAGGTTTAGGGTTTAGGGTTTAAGATATAAAAATTAGGATTATGGATTAGAATTTAATTTTTTTGGTGTTTTTAGTAGGGGCATATAAGGAGACATGGTTAGGGGGTAAGAAATTTTTAATCAAAATTATGGTGTTTAAAATTAATTATATAAAAAGGAAATCTTCTAACTTTTTGGTGCCCTACTTATGTCCCTACGCTTAAAATTAAGTTTAAGTTTAGGTTTAAAAAATTTAGGATATGGTGTATTTTTAGGGTATAAAGTTTAAATTTTAAAATTTAGAGTTAGGACATAAGTATGGGCACCAAAAGGAGGTAGAGAATTTTTATCTATATAAAATAAGCATGCTGATTATTATGGCGTTGATCGAGTTTTATTGTGATCCTCTATCCATTTTTTTTATTTTCATTATATTGGATCAATTTAAAATTATTTTTACTTTCATTTTGTTCATTTGTTGATTGATTATAGTCATAATTATAGAAATTTATGGATTACATTTATCATTCTGCTAGTGTATTACATTGATTATTTTAAAATTATATAATTATATTAGGAAAACTATTTCAGTGACCACCGAAGTAATTGGGGATATCTATTTGAACCACCGAACTATAAAAAACGTCAATCACACCACCAAACTTACTAAATCAACCTATTTTGACCACCGCCGTTAAAAAGTTAACGGAAGAGTGACGGAAGTGTCACGTGACAGTTAACAAGACATTTTTAAAATTACATGTTTAGTCCCTGTTATTTACTTATTAAATCAATTTGATCCTAATTTTATTTTAATTAAATAAAAATGAATCAATCAATCAAATGATGACACATGTCATCACCCAATTGGATTAATTTAATTTAGTTTTAATTTATTTTTTCCTCCAGTCAGATAGTGACACGTGTCACCACCTGGTTAAAGGAAATTTAAAGAAGAAAATCATAAAGGGTTATAGTGGTTCAAACCTAGGACCAAGGGGATAAATCCTCAAGCTTTTATCATTGAACCAAACTGCTCTTAGTGTTATTATTTGCACCTTTTATATACATATCTTTTATATACATATCTTATAGTGTAGTAAAAGTTAGGGGAAAAAAAATAAAACAAGAAGGCATTATGGTGGTTTGAACTTGGGATCAAAAAGGTTAATCCCAAGCTTTTACCATTGAGCCAAACTACTCTTAGTTAAATTATTTGCACCTTTTATATACATATCTTAAAGTGCAGTAAAAGTTAGGGAAATAAGTAAAAATAGTTGAAATACGACTCGAACATAAATTACTTGGGATGTGTATAATCACACAAACATCCGATTTAATTTAAATTTGAAAACTATTAAATATTAGATTTAAAAGAAAAGAATTTTGATTTAAAATATTCGAATATTTTTTCTTTTTCGTAGTTTTTCTCTTTCATATTTAAATATTCGAATATTTTTTCTTTTTTATATTTAAATATTCGATTTAAATATGAAAAAAGAAAAAAATATTCAAATATTTTAAATCGAATTTCTTTTCTTTTAAATCAAATTTCTTTTAAAATCAATTATTTAATAGTTTTCAGATTTAAATTAAATCGGATGTTTGTGTGATTATACACATCCCAAGTAATCTATGTTCGAGTCGTATTTCAACCATTTTTACTTCTTTTTTCCCTTACTTTTACTACACTATAAGATATGTATATAAAATGTGCAAATAATTTCACTAAGAGTAGTTTGGCTTAATAGTAAAAAGTTTGGGATTAACCCCTTTGGTCTTAATTTCAAACCACCATAATGCCTTCTTGTTTTCTTCTTTTTCCCCCTAACTTTTACTACACTATAAGATATGTATATAAAAGGTGCAAATAATAGCACTAAAAGCAGTTTGGTTCAATGGTAAAAGCTTGGGGTTTTATCTCCTTTGTCCCAGGTTCAAACCACCATAACTCTTTTATGGTTTTCTTTTTTAAATTTCTTTTAACCAGGTGGCGACACGTGTCACTATCTAATTGGAAGAAAAAATAAATTAAATTAAATTAATCCAATTGGGTGATGACATGTGTCTTCAATTGATTGGTTGATTAATTTTTATTTAATTAAAATAAAATTAGGATCAAATTGATTTAATAAGTAAATAACAGGAACTAAACATGTAATTTTAAAAATGTCCTATTAATTGCGACGTGGCACTTCCGTCACCCCTCCGTTAACTTTTTAACGGCGGTGGTCAAAATAAGTTGATTTAATAAGTTCGGTGGTGTGATTGACTTTTTTATAGTTTGGTAGTTCAAATAGGTATCCCCAATTTGTTTGGTGGCCAGTGGTGTAGTTTTTCCTATTATAATACATGGATTACTATGATATTTTTATATACTAGTATTTTTAATATATTCAAAGTTTATATTACATAACCTATAATTTTATAATATTATTAATTACCAAAGGAATGGTAAATCATAGAAAAAGGAAATAAAATCCTAATAATTTTTTTATATCATGTTATCATTTAATTCGATATATATATATATATATATTTAATATTGTTCAAACTGAATTTAACCGTTCAACAGATTAGAGTAAAAACCAACTGATCCGACGATCAAAAAGAACTCCAGAAAATTTGTAGTAAAAAAGTATGTTATAGCAGGTCGAATTAAACTTCAAAACAGATGAACTGAAGTTATGTGTATGTCCATTACATTGCCTAACATTAATCTCAAAATCTCTAAACTGGCATCCTCATTACTAGTTGCCCCTGCATAAAGCTGTCAAAAATATACAACAATGTTAATATATATATATATATATATATATATATAAATCATTATTCGATACATTGATAGTTACTGAAATAAAAATATTATAAAAAAGGATTTAGAATATTATCATACACGATAGTATTTACGGACAGAGCCATGAATCAAGATTAAGAGAGTAAAGAATAATTAACCATAAAAATAAGAGGGAAATTTTTAAAATAATTAAAAATTAGGGTCTAAATAGATAATTTTTAGGGATAACTATATTTTTAGTACCCAACCTTTACTCGTTTTCCTATTTTGGTACCCTACCTAATTTTTTGGCAAAATAGTACTTAACGTTACGTTTTTTTTAATTTTAGTACCCGCCGTTAAAAAATTAATAGAAGACTAACTAGGAGAGAGAAAATCACATGTGGGATGCTACTACGTCATTTTCTCTCTCCTAGTCAGCATGCCACGTGTGCTTTTTTCATAATTTTTGTTGACGCGATATGCTTAATAGGAAAGAGAAAATAATGTGGCAAGTAGGGTACTAAAATAAGAAAATGGGTAAAGGTGGGGTACTAAAAATCGTATAAAATTTTAAAACTTTTACGGATCAAATATACAAGAGATAGAAGAACTAACCTCTTAATGTAATAGTAGCAAAAGTCAAGCAAGATGAAAGTTTGAACAATTTCTGAGAGGAGAGCCATGGGGAACCACAAATATCCATATCCAAACAAGAACAGATATCTCCCTCTGGTCTCATAAACCTTACACATAGGAACAATTAACATTAACTCCATTGTTTAAATTAACAAGTTTGAAGGTTTTAAACGTGTGGATTATAAATTATGTATAGAGTAGAAAAATTAACCTGAATAATCCAATTTGCGCATGACAGGAATCTGGCAACGCCAAGTGCAAATACATAATGGGCCGTGAACGGTTCGATCATCTGAAAACCCGAATAAAATATCAAGAAATCAATCATTTTTCTTTTATATAGAAAGAGATAAGATCCGTTTATACAGTGTAAAAATTTTACACGTTTTTAAGATGATTGCAGAAATAAGAAATAGTGGAAATGAAACCTTTGCATTCTGCATCATACGAAGCTGCGGCATCACTGAAACTGCTTCCAAATAAACACAAAATGCCCACAAAATTTGATTGATGTGTGTGTTTAAGTATGAAGAACCACGTGGGTGGATTAACAAAGCAAGTATGGCACATGGCACCACCTGTAAATTACATATATATTAATATTACACAATGACATGTCCAAGAAATGTAAAGTTTTTTTTAAGTTAAAATAAATATATGAAATAAGATTAATATCCTATACACTGGCTGTGGAAACTTTTAATTTCCACAAGCGACTTAATTTTAGGATATAGAAAATTAGTTTAGAGTATAGGGTTTAAGGGTTTAGGTGTAGGGGTTAGAATTTAGTGATAGTTGTTTTAATTTAAGGTTTAGTGGGATTATAATAAAACCTAAATTATAACCCTAAACCTTAAATTGAAACAACTATCCCTAAATTCTAACCCTAAACCTTAATTTGAAACAACTATCCCTAAATTCTAACCCCTAGACCTAAAACACTAAACACTATATCCTAAAACTAAAGCGCTCATGTGTATAGAATATTTATCCTATGAAATATATCTTTTTTTTGTCAAGATGTCAAAATAGGTACTTAAAGTGCTTTTTTTGTCATAATAGATAATGTTTTAACTAAGACACATACTTCAGCTCTTATTTTGACTAAAAAAATATATTTTAAATATTTATTTATAATGCAAACCTTACTACAATGTAAAGAAAAATCTGACATGAACAGTTTTATCAATAAACTTAGGGGGTAATTTTGCAATTACCAAATAGTAGATGGGAAAATTATCAAGCTCCTTGATGTAGGTGGACTTCAACTTGAACCGAATCATGAACATAAGCCAAGCAGTAAAAACAAGGGTGGCCAAATCGAGAAATGTATGAATATCACCTTCCAACATGAAGCTACACACCACTCTTACTGCTAGAAATATGGCTGTGATTTCTTGACTCTTGAGCGAAAGACCTTAACAACAAAAAAACACAAACACTTCACTAAATCACACTACACGCTAGCAGAAACGGATGCAGGATTTTATGTCAACCAATTATTAGGCAGTTATATTAAAAATTACGAAATTTTAAAGATACTAACTTAAATCATCGATAGAAACTAAAAAAAAGGTGCAACGGCACATCCAGCACCCCTCGATCTATCCCTGCACACGAGCATGAGCATAGAATAATGGATGTAATATGTAAATACCAGAACAAGTCTTCACTAAATCACACTACACGCAAGAACGGAGGCAAGATTTTATGTCAATCAACTATTAGGCAGTTATATTAAAAATTACGAAATTTTAAAAATACCAACTTAAATCATCGATAGAAACTAAAAAAGAGAGGTGCGACGGCACATCCAGCACCCCTCTATCTATCTCTGCACACGAGCATAAAATAATGGATGTAACATGTAAATACCAGAACAAGTCTTCTTGGTAGTAAGCTTGTAAATCAAGGCAACAATCCCAGCGGAATGGATGATCTCAGAGGCAATAAAGAAGTGGCTTATATCTTTCACCAGAAGCTTCAATACCGTGAAAGATAACACCGACGCCATCACAGCAAGCAATATCTTCATCGTCCTCGGTTGCTTCCATATCCATTCGAACACAGATTTCATCGTCGAGCTTGAATCCCTCTTGCTCCCCATTTTCTCAGATTCAAAGAAGAAGAAACAGTTGATTATTGAGGGTTAAAAGTTAGGGTTTTTGGAGGGTTCTGAAAATGGCGGATTCGAAACACTGTGGGGGGAAGAGACAAAGGGGAAGTCGCTTTTGGTGAAGACACGAAGAGGGCATGCAGGAGGGTTAAGTATGTGGCAACAGCCAATGGAATTTAAGAAGGTGGATTTCTTTAAGGGTTGGAGATTTGATTTAATCACTAAATTAGTGTAATTGCCTGATTTGCATGGTGCTGATTTGGTATGTGAATTTTCAATTAGATATTTTGCTATTTGTGTTTGCTTGTTTATTTGTCAAGTGAGTAAATGAGTTTCCTTGTAAATCTTTCACTGGTCAACTATTTTGTTTAGCTAATCTTTTTAGAGAAAAATTTCTATTTACAGAAAGTTTACACGAGCCTTTTAATTTTAAGGTTAATGGTATAATTTATGGTTTAAAATTTAAAGATTAAAGTTTGAGGTTTAAGTGTTAAAGTTAAAAATTAAGAATTTGAGTTTTATAATGTAAAAATGCAGGCTTATTTAAAATTTATTTATCAAAGTTTTGCCCATCTTTTTATTAGTGTTTTGTATATAATGTTATGTTTTCTAGGTGAATATATGAATTATCAAAGACTTCTCTAGGTCAACGTTAAATCTTGATGGAAGAGTTCGCTGTTTTTGTGGTCGTATATGATTCGATTCGATGAGATTAATTTTTATATAAATTCATTTATATTAGAACTTAAGGAATAGTCTCCGTGAAAAAAAAAAAGAGTAATGTTATTAAAAGTTAAGAGTAGGTGGTTAAAAGCTCTGAGTTGACATACTTCTCTCTTTTAGGTTGTGAGTTCAATATTCATTAGGAGCAAACTTCTCTTTTCCTTTAGTAGGAATTGTTTAAAAATAAAAACAAAAACAAATTACTATGTAAGTGGATTAAGAACACAATATTAAAAATTGAACTTAAATAAGATATTTAAGCTCAATTTGACTTAATTTTTGAAATTAGGGTAAAGTACATAAATGGTCACTAAACTATCTTAAAAATAACAAATGGTCACTAAACTTTCAAAAATTACATAATGGGCATTCAATTTTAATTTTTATTATAAAATGATCATCGAGCCGTTAAGTGTCGTTAAATTAATGGAGTGACAGTTATAAAATTTGAATATCACTAGATTTAATCATTCAATTCATATTCACACATTCAATTAATTTAGTCATAATTTAAACCTCATTATTGATATCTAAATTGATTAAATGTGTTGTTATACAAATTTTCGTAACTGACATGTTACCCAGTTAACAACAATTAACTGATCAGTGACCATTTTGTAACAAAAAATAAAGTTTAATGCCTATTATGTATGTTTTAAAAGTTTTGTGACTATTTTATACATTTTAGGATAGTTTTTTTTTTTGACCATTTGTATACTTTGCCCGTAAAATTATATACACTTTAAATATATAATTGTTTTTCGTACCGACTATGTAAAAAATTCCAGAAAAGGAATTATATTGTTACTACATATATATACTCTACTTATATTAAAAAGATAAAAACTAAAAAAAATAAATATACCTTCATGAGTTTTCCCCCTCCACACGTGAAATAAAATATCCTTAAATATAGTGGTATTCACAATTAATAAATAAACCCAAATCCATTAAATTAGAAGCCTAAGCCCATTGACCTGACCCAACCCGAATTCAAATTCCAAATATCTGAATTCCTAAAATCCGATTGTTTCAATAACATTCACATATTCTCAGCCATATGGATATGATTTATCTTACAACATAAAGAGTTTTTAAGTTTTACGTATTTTTTGGATCATTGAATGAATAAAATGAATAGTTAAAATTAACAGTAGAATATGTGAAGATTATCACTTGAGAAAAAAAAGTAAAGAGTTAATCTCAATCATCCATTTCACTCATCCAACGATCCAAGAAACGTGTAAAACTATGAGTTTTACCTTGTATGTGAGTGGATCTTAACCCATATATATTGTGCAAAACTCGATTACTTTTATAGCTTTTTTGGACCGTTGGATGGTGGTAATAAATTACTAAGATTATTTCTTTTTTCCCCAAGTGATAATCTTCATATTTTCTATTGTTAATCTCATTCATCCATTTACCTTCATCCAACGGTATATATATATATATATGATCCTCTTACACAGTTACACTATGTAAAACTTAAAAGTTTTATAATTTTTTGGACCGTTGAATTAATGTAAATGGATAGATGAAATTATCAATAGAAAATGTAAAGACCATCGCTTGGAAAAAAAAGAAATGACCTTAGTCATTTATTACCATCATCCAATGGTCCAAAAAAACTTTTGATACGCAAGCTATGTAAATTTTAGTTTACACAAGTTTGTTAGATTTAGAGTTTAACTTGTAGGTTTAGAATTTAAAGTATATGGTTAGATTTTAAAATCAAAGTTAGAGTTTTAGATTTAATATTTTAAAATTTAAAAAGGGTTAATACACTTTTTCCCTTTAAACATTACTTGTTTTCCCAATTTGGCGCCTAAAGTTTATTTTGACCACTTTTATCCTCTAACGTTTTTGACGTTACCCATATCGCCCCCTACCGTTCAAAAAATCTGTCTTGATTAATCAAAACATGACATGTCATTTTCTTTATTTATTTTTAAATTTTAAAATAAAATAAATATATTAAAATATTTATTAATTTAATAATATTTCTCAAAATACCCAAAACAACATCATCTTTATCCACCATCTTCTTCCCAATTTTCATAGAGCATGATTTTGGGATTTCTTCAAGGCCGACGTTATTCGCCTGAAAGTACCAAACTCATAAAAAAAATGTTCGTCTTAAACTTCTGGTCTCTTTATTTTTTTAACGGTAGGGGACAATATAAGTAACGGCGAAAACGTCAAGGGGAAAAGTGGTTAAAATAAACTTTAATGGGTAAATTGAAAAACATGTAAAGTTGAAGGAAAAAAATAAATTAATTTTTTTTAAAAAGAGTTGTGTAATATTTTTTTAATCGTATAAAAAATAACTCATATATAAAGTTATCGGGGAGTGTTGTCAATTTGTCACCAACCCACAACGGTTGGTGTGGAGCACATGGTTGGGTGGCCTCAATTGGTAAACAAGAAGCAAAATGAAAGTTTGCTGCCACCGAAATAAAAAATTACTTATATATTGGTATCAAAACTCTGATTTTACGTATAATTAAATATAAATTTTTATTAATACAATTTGATGTTTATTTTTTATAATTAGTGATTGAATTTAAATTTTTGGTTCAAATTATTTCCTAAAATTACTTATATATTGGTATCAAAACTCTGTTTTAGGTATAATTAAATATAAATTTTATTCGGTCGAGTCAAAAATTTTGAGTTATTCGAGTTTGCAAGTTCTATTTCACGATTCAAATTTTATTTGAATTTTTTGAATGAAATCGAGTTTATGAAATTCGAGTCAAGTTAAATCGAGTTGAGTTTTTCAAGTTTCTGTACAAATTTAATTGTACATATATATTTCTTCACATATATTTTATATGCATATACGTAACGGTACACTTATATATATATATATGTGGGGGGATAGGATCCAGTTACACAGTGTAAAACTCTTTAAGTTTTACACGTTTTTTTGGATCGTTGGATGGGTGTATATATATATATATAGGATCAAGTTACATGATGTAAAACTCATTGAGTTTTACACTAATTCATAACCATTGGATTAGTGAAATGTGAAGATTATCACTTGGAAAAAATAATAAGGAAATAATTTGAGCCATTAATTACCATCATCCAACGGTCCAAAAACTGTGCAAAAGTAATTGAGTTTTACACAGTGTAAGTCGATCCTAACTCTCTCTCTCTCTCTCTCTCTATATATATATATATATATATATATATATATATATATATATATATATATTAATATCTTATACACTCGCGGTGGAAAATAAAGTTTCAAAAATGAGTTTATTTAGGGGTTTAGTTTAGGGTTTAGATGTTAGGGGTTTAGGTTGTATGATTTAGAATTTAGGATTTATGGTTAGAATTTAGGGTTTAGGGTTTAGGGCTAGATTTTTAGGGTTTTAGGGTTAGAATTTTAGGTTTTAAATTTAGGCTTGAAAATAGGCATGCTTGTGTAAAATTTTTTTACACTGGCAGTGTATCAAATATTAATCATATATATATATATACTTAGGGATGCGCAATGCATGTATTGGTTCCAATTTTAACGGCTTTCTATATGCAATTACGACATACATATATATTTTTTCATATTTTTATATGTGATATATATAATATATCATGCATAATTGATAGACTTGATTGGAATATGAAAATCGATCAATTAATTATTAAAAATTTCGAGTTATTCGAGTTTCCATTTCATAACTCAAACTGTATTTGAAACTTTTTTCGAGTCGAGTTTATGAAATTATGAGTCAACTCAAAACGAGCCGTTTTTTCGCTTTGAGTCGAGTTGAATAACTCGATTTTTTTGAGTCGAGCTTTGCCTACCCTAACGTATATACCAATAAGTTTTAAAAAATATAATTAATTTTACAGAATTCATTTTTTGAAAATAATTTTGAGTAAATCAAACAGATTTTAAATTAAATTTATTTTTATTCGAGTAATATTCGAATAACTCTCGAACTACAAACGTGGAGTGACGTTGAAGGTTGTGTTTTCCGGTTTGGTGGGTTGGTGAGATCGAGATGTCAATGTCCCACAGTCCCACTCTCTCTCTCTCCTGCCCATTTTCTTTATTAAATAATTTCAGTTTTATTTAATAAATCAAATCTTATCTTTGCTTTTGGTGGTACCACCCTTCCTTTGACCCACACATTTACCTCCCTTTCCCCCTATCTATCCTTTTCTTGTCAAGAAAATCCAAATAGATATTTGGAATGGGTTGTAAACAAACTGAATGTTGAGCGATCTGTTCGTGAATTGTTCGGCAAGAAGATTGCTTATGTTTATTTATTTATTTATTAAACTAACGAACATAACAAGATTTTTCGTTCGTTTAGTTAAATGAATGAACACGAACAAATGACTTGTTCGTTCATTTACGTTCCTGAACGTTTGATAATATGTTCGTTTATATTCGTTTAAATTTATTCATATATATCCATTTATATTTAGTATTTTTCATAACGAAAATATTAGTATATTTAAAAAAATTAAAACACATGTATTAAAAATATGAAATAAAAAGAAAAATTAAACAATACACGATGTACAAGGCTTCATATTTCTTAAGAAAAAATTAAATAATATTCAATGTTCGTTTGCGTTCGTTTATTATTTTAACACACGAACAAGAAATTGTGTTCGTTTAATTGTTCGTGTTCGTTCATTTGTTCGGATAAAATTAAATAAACGAACTTGAACATACTCTTCTTCGTGTTCGTTCGGTTCTTTTACATGCCTACTTATAAGGAACCAAATTGTTATTGGACCAAAAAAAAATTGTGGACACGGATCCATTCTTCTTTAGTTCAACTCATACTTGATTATATTGTTAATAAACTCTTGTATTTTTCGATTTAAATATTTAATTTTACATGAACTAAATTATAATTAGACCAAAATTTATCGGATATTTTGATCATACTACCACAAGTCATCTCGGAAGGGAATTTGCCTCTTAAAAGAGTTCGTATATTTATAGAATTATTTTCATATTTTTTTTGTTGCCCCTCGGTTTTGACCTGACTAATTCGATCGACCCGCATCGTACATCTGGCTTTGGTGGGTGAGTCTCCCATCGTGAATTTTATGCATAAACAACGCATCGAACCTGAAACCTGCTTAAGCGATACCAAATTGCTTACCACTTGGACCAACCCGTTGATGAATTATTTTCATATTTTAATGAGATGAATTAAATTTTCTTTTCATATTCATTTTGTTACATCTATTATAAACTCAATAACTGGTCATAGTAGAAAAAAATGATAATGTTCATTTTTTAGGAGACTCGAATTTAATCGCTTTGTCTGCAAGATGTGTTTAGATTGTTAAAGATTTAAGAATAGATCTTGTAATTACTTTAAGAATAAAAAAGGCTTAAACTAAAAAGAAGCCTTCAAACTATATTTTTTTTAAGCCCCTAAACTATGGTTTGGGCAAAACAAGCCCCTAAATGATATTTTTGTCACTTTAAGTACTTAAATTATTATTTTTGGTCACTTTAAGTCCATAAACTATATTTTAGTCAAAATAAGTACCTAAACTATGTCATTTTTTCTTTTAGTCCCTAAACTATCTATTTGTCAAAAAAAATCTTTGTGACATGGAACATCTTATTAGTCAAAACAATTTTCTTTTGACTTAAATAACTATTGGACTTATAGTGATCCGATCCGACAGGGTCAATTTTTTTTTTAAATTTTTGGGTTGGGTTTTAAATTGGTTTAAGTCGGGTTCAGGTTTAGGGTAGAAATTCCTGGACCTGACCCGATTTATATTTAAATATGTTATATTTTTATATATATATTATATTTAACATTTTTATTAAATTTCTTCGGGTTGGATCGGGTTTAATCAGGTTTTTTTATTAAATTTTTGGGGTTGAGTCGGGTTATACTTTTTATCATATCGGGTTGGGGATAAAAATATATTAAATTCGGGTCGGTTTTAATTTTAAATTTTCGGGTTGGGTTTGGGGCGGCCTGTTTCTAATCCTTTCAAACCCGATCCGACCCTAAACCCAAAAATTAAAAAAAAAATTAACCCTATCGGATCGAGTCATTATAAGTCCGATATTTATTTAAGTCAAAAGAAAATTATTTTGACTAATAAGATGTTGACACATCACAAAGACACAAAGATTTTTTTAGTTTTTGTGACAAATAGATAATTTAGGGAATAAATGAAAAAATGACATTGTTTAGGTACTTATTTTGACTAAAAATAGTTTAGAGACTTAAATTGACCAAAAATAATAGTTTAAAGACTTAAAGTGATCAAAAATAACAGTTTAGGAACTTATTTTGTCCAAACCACAGTTTAAGGGCTCAAAACAGAAAAAGGATATAGTTTGAGGGGTTTTTTTGGTTTAAGCCAATAAAAAATAACCTCTCAAAGCACATGTACACTATATATGTCTGTGCGTGTTAAAAGACATAGGAGTGGGAGAGGATCCACACATTTCAAAGAACATCGGCAACCCTACATATCCCTCGCCCCTCCTCTGCCTCTCTTCCCTCAAACCTTAGTTTTTTCCTCCGTCTTTATTCATATCTTTCGTTTACATTCTCCGCCGCATCTGGGAGCCCCGGGTTTCACCGGTTTCTAATCGGAATCTGGGTTTTGCACCAACATTTTGATCGTCTGGTGGATTTTCATTATTCCTTGATTCTCGTCGACGTTGCTTGGTTTTGTCAATGGGCTCTTTGGACGAGGGCCATTTATGCGTTGAGATCGAGAATGGAATGAAACTGGGTTTTGAGAAAGAGCCTGAAACCATAGCTATTGAAGATGCTGTCAAAGTTCTATTGCTGGGTTTGGGTGAGGATGTCAACAGGGAAGGTCTTATGAAAACTCCCCTTCGTGTTGCTAAGGCACTCCGGGAAGGAACAAGAGGTGCTTTTTTTGCATTCATTTATTTATCCATTCTTCCAAATTCTAGTTTTGTAGTATACTGATTTAGAGTAATTTCTCTGAGATTAATTCATGGTTGTTAATTACTTGAAAAATGTTTTGTTTTTAGCTAGCTCTTCCATTAGAAGTTAGAACATTACGTGTAGACCTGTCAAATTTGGTCCGAGACCCGAAAACTGAACCGATTCACTCGAACTGAACCTAAAATTGAACCGAACATGTTTACCCGAAATTTGACCTGAAACCGAACCGAAAATGAACTGATTTTTAATTGAACTGAATGTACCCGAACCGAAGACAATATATGAACAATCGCACAACCCACCAAAATTATAAAACCATCAACCAGAAAAACTGACCAACCTAAAAACTTGATTAAAAACGACCAATATCCCATAAACCAGAAATTGACTCGAACCGAACAGAACCGAAAATCAACCGAACTGAAAATCAACCTAAAAACTTGATTAAAACCGACCAATATCCCATCAACCAGAAATTGACCCGAACCGAACATAACCGAAAATCAACCGAACTGAAAATCAACCACCCGAAAATTAATCGAACAATAAAACTGAACTGGAATCGAACTGAATCTGAACCGAATGATATTAGAGTAATTTCTCTGAGATTAATTCATGGTTGTTAATTACTTGAAAAAAATGTTTTATTTTTAGCTAGCTCTTCCATTAGAACATTACGTGCATGATTATATGTTATGTTTTACATATGTTCAAATATAAGGTTGTGTTTCCTCAGGTTACAAGCAAAAGGTGAAGGATATAGTTCAGGGAGCTTTATTCCCTGAAGTGGGTTTACATGATGGTGTTGGTCATGCTGGGGGAGTAGGTGGGCTTGTGATCGTTCGAGATCTCGATCTGTTCTCGTATTGCGAGTCGTGTTTGCTCCCGTTTCAGCTTAAGTGTCATGTTGGTTATGTTCCATCCGGTCAGCGGGTTGTCGGATTAAGCAAGCTTTCTAGAGTAGCTGATGTTTTCGCAAAACGATTGCAAGATCCACAGCGTTTAGCGGATGAAATATGTTCTGCTTTGTACCATGGAATCAAGCCAGCTGGGGTTGCTGTGATACTCGAGTGTTTGCACATTCGTTTCCCGAGTGTGGAGTCGGTCTTGCTTGACTCGAAGCATCAAGGATGGGGGAAAGTGCTGGTGTCTTCGGGTTCGGGGGTTTTTGGAAACGAAAATGCTGATGCTTGGGTTGATTTTCTCGGTCTTCTGAAATTCCGAGGCGTGACTGTGGAGAAAATTCACACCAGGGACTCTATGAAACAGAGTTGGTGCCCTTCACATTCTTCATCTATAGCTAAAATTCCGACCGAGCTTTTAGCAGCCAACCCTGAAATGGTTGCTGCAGTAGCATCAATACTCAGATCCTTGGGTGAAGATCCGTTAAGGAAAGAGCTTGTGGAAACTCCTGGCCATTTTGTGAGGTGGTTGATGAACTTTGAGAATACGAAGTTAGAGATGAAGCTGAATGGCTTCACTTGCGGCATAACCGATCTCCTTAAATCTAACGGTGAAGTCGGCTTGCGCAGCAATGAACATATGCATTCAGAGTTGAACCTGTCATTCTGGTCACAATGCGAACATCATCTACTTCCCTTCTACGGTGTGGTCCATATCGGATACTTCTGCCCTAAAGGCTTCAACAACATCGGGAAGTCCCTTTTGCAGTCGATAGTACATTTCTACGGCTTCAAGCTTCAAGTGCAAGAAAGACTTACCAGGCAAATAGCCGAAACGGTTTCATCAATCTTAGGTGGGGATATCATGGTCGTCGTGGAGGCTAACCACACCTGTATGATTTCAAGAGGGATTGAGAAGTTCAGCAGTAACACAGCTACCATTGCCGTGCTAGGCCGGTTTGCAACCGAACCGGATGCTAGGGCAATGTTTTTACAGAGCATTCCACACGACACCGCCTCTCAAATATCATAGTTATTATTTTCCAGATCGAGATCCAGTTGTTCTATGCCTCACTACATGCTTTCCGAGTATGCAGCAGTGCCGGAAAATGGTATGATTTTAAACTTTTATACTGTATACCTCACGGATTACATTTAAGGCCACCATATTTAGAATTTATTTATTTTCTTCTTACACTCTGCATTATAATCATCTTGAGGAAATTCCAGGGCTGAGTCTTTGATTCCATAATATATTTTACAGTGCTCGGTAACATTAAATCTCACATAACATTGTTTAAATTACAACCAAAAGACAATAAATAAAAATAAAATTACTTGCACACCAAGATTTGTATTGTTCATAAACTAGGGCTCCACAAGAATCTTGCCAGTGGCATGGCCATCAATGCTTTTGCCCCAAGCTTCTCCAGCCTTACTCAGAGGATGCTTTGAATCAATTACTGGCTTAAGCTTCCCTGCTTTCACCAGCTTCACAAGATAATCCAGGTTCTCTTTCTTAGGAGCAGTAAACACGGGAATGAGCTGCTTCTTCGAGCATGTAATCTTTTTCATGGCAACGCTCATCAGAGTTCCGAAACCAGGAGTGGTATCCACTACTTTTCCTTTTGGAGTCAGGTTGGCCTCGAAGGTAGACCAGGGAATGTTGGTTGTACAGTGGATGATTACATCGTATTTTCGACCGGAAGGGCTCTTCAGAGCCTTCCCTTCAGGGGTCTTGTAGTCGAGAACTTCATCTGCCCCCAGGCTCCTGATTAGATTCATGTTACGAGCACCGCAAGTGGCTGTAACGTGTGCGTTTGCGAGCTTTGCTAGCTGAACCGCATATGTACCTACACCACCTGAGGCTGCTGTAACGAGGATGTTTACTTGTGGCCCGGTTCCGTCGAGTTTGAGGCCGGCATGCTGGGTGAGTGCCTGGTGTGCTGCGAGGCCGGCAATTGGCAAAGCTGCGCCTTCAAGGGCGGATACCTCTGGTGGCCTTGGAACTGTGGAACCCTCCTTAGCCACAGCAAATTCCGCCAATGCTCCTCCATCCTGTCATTACAAAATATGTATGTTAAATTGCAGATGTCAAAGAAAACAGAGGAATTCGAATCAAATGTCAACTTACACCAAGCACGGCGACAACTTTATCCCCAACTTTAAAACTCCCGACTCCGGCTCCAACCTGTACGATTTCTCCCGCAACATCCGTGCCAGGAATGTGGGGGAATTTGCGGGGTAAAAACGGGCGGGCAATCCCATTCTGGATTTTCCAGTCGATGGGGTTAATACTAGCTGCCTCTACTTTGATCAAAACTTCATCCTTTTTCGGACCGGGAACCGGAACTTCAACGTGCTGCAACAAACATCAAATTCGCATCGTTAGAACAGGAACTTAAGCAAAGAAGAGACATGGTTGAAACATGGTTGAAGCACGTAGAGTTTACCTTCAAACCGTCGACTCCTCCGCCATACTTACTGTACTGAACGGCGCGCATCGAATTCTTAGCCATTTTTAATTATCTAAGGGAGAATGAAAACCAAAGCTCTTTTATAAAGTTTGTGGGAAGGGAAAATGAAGAATAGTATCTGAGAAAGATGAGGGAAGAAATGGAATTGGATTCTGATATATATTTTGGCGTTGGATTCTTTGAATTTATAGTAAAGTAATCCACACTTGATTACCTTTCTTCCTCTCCAATCCGAACGAAATAATTGAATCCGCGTTAGTGTGGAACCGATGGTGATGCTCTAGAAACATTGAATATTATAAGTCCTATGAAAATTAACAGTGAAGTCAATTCGGGTTGATTGGAATTTTTAAATTATTTATTTCATTAGATTTTAATATTTTTATATTAAATTTTAGTTTTTTAGCCAGATAAAATGCACCCTTTTTTAAAAATAAAACTGACTTTTGGTTGATGAGTTTTTCGATACCATTTTTTTATATACACAAAGTCTTAAATTTGAGATTCGTTTAAGCTATACAAAATTATAAAAATAATTTTTTAATAATAAAATGCCTTTGTTTTCTAATTTTTCATATTGTTTTATAAAATTTCAAAAACAATTATAAAATAATAAAAATTTATTAATTATTATAAAAAAATTATTTAATTCATCTAAATATTTTTTTGAAAGCATAATTCATATAAATATTATTCGATCTGATCTTAGATTTATGGAAAAGTCTTCATTTCTACATTGCGAATCCAGGTCCGGCGGCTGTTTCTTTTCAAATATGTAAATTGGAAAGTCAAGTTGGTTCTTTTTTGTTTTTAATACAAATTGGTTTCCGATGCGACATAAAGTTTAGGAAAAATTCTATAACGCTCTACGAACACTACTAAATACTATTAACGTTAAATATCGTTAAATTAATTAATAAAAATTAAAAATTTCAAGGATTCAACATATAATTATAAATTTTACTTAAATTCTTTTTTATATATATAATATTTTTAATCTTTTTTTAAATAATTAGATTAAATACCAACCTTAGTCAATTTTAAAAATAAAAATCTGGAACCTGAAACCCTAAACTATAAACTCAAAACCCAAAACCCTAAATCCCAAAACATAAACCCTAAACCATGAACCATATACCATAAACTATAAACCTTAAATCCTAAACTCTAAATTTGAATATTATATTTAGGCTTTACGTATTTGAGTTTAGGGTTTAGTGTTTACGATTTAAGGTTTAGGGTTTTATTTTTTAAATTCACTAAAGTTGATATTTTATCCAATTATTTAAAAAATAATATATAATAATAATATTATTAATAATAATTTAATTGAAAATTTATTTTAAATAATTTATAATTATATGTTGAGTCCTTGAGATTTTTAATCTTTATTAATCGATTTAGTAATGTCCAACCATGTTCAAAATTAGTGTTATTCAGCGGTGTTCGTCGAACGTGATAGACTCATACTAAAATTAAAAAATGAATTGTTTTTTTAATAAATTCAATCACTTAACTTAACTTTTATTTTATTGGCTTAATGGTTCAATAAGCCCTTAAACTTTTGTAAAAAAAATAATTAAGCCCTTGAATTTTTTTTGCACCAAATTAAGCCTTCAAACTTAAGAAAAAAAATTAACTTGACCCTTTGACTAACGTTCACCGTTAACTTTAACATTTTTTTTGAAAAATTCCTTTTTTTGTTTCGCAATAGAATAATGTCACTTATCATTTTTAGGAATTTTAATTTTTAAATTTTTTAAAAATATCAAAAAAACAGAAAAATACTAATTTTTCAGAAATTCTAAAAAGTATTTTTAAAAATAAAAAATACTTTTAAAAATATTAAAATATTTTTTAAAAATAAAAAATATTAAATATTATTATACAATTATAAAAAACAATAAAAGTTATTTTGATTTTTAAAATATATTTTAAACTGTATTTTAAAAAATATTTTTAAAAACATAAACCAGTAAAAGTTATTTTGAGTTTTTTGTGTAATTGTATATTTATAATAATAATATTTAATATTTTTGTATTTTTAAAAAATATTTTAATATTTTGAAAAATTATTATTTATTATTTTAAATAAATTTCCAAACCAAAAAAATTAAATTTTTAAAATAATTTTTAGAATTTTCTAGAATTTTTAATTTTTTAGAAAATTTTTAAATATTTTTAAAAATTAAAATTTAAAAATTTCTAGAAACAACAAGTGACATTATAATGTTGCGACACGTGTCAAAAAATTTCAAAAAAAAAATCGTTAAAGGTAACGATCAACGTTGGTAAAAGGGTCTAATTAGTTTTTTTCTTGAGTTTGATGGCTTAATTGAGTGTAAAAAAATTTAAAAATTTAATTAATTTTTTTTACAAAAGTTTAAGAGCTTATTGAACCCTTATGCCTATTTTATTTGTGTTTTGATTATTTAACTTTATTTTTAATTCTATTATTTAGTGTTTTTAATAAAATGCTGAAATTCATTGAAGAAAGAGGAGTGAAAATGTGTACAAGTTAAAATCACCGAAATCAGGACTAAATGGTGATAATAACAAAATATGAGAGTCAAAGACAAAACAAAAAACATAAAGAAAATAAAGAAAAAAGAAAACACTTTCTTCGAAGAACAGAACCAGCTTCTTCATCTGAGTTCAATGCTCCTTTCATGCAGATGAAATTTAAACACAATCGGAGTTGAAGAAATGCAAATATATCCTATTTCAACAGGAGCATTAGGGCTTAGTCACATTAGGGTCACAAGAGCTACCCACAGTAAAAATTCACAAAAAAATATTTTTCCTCTTAAAATACCTTTAAACTGTAAAATCAACTTCTATTTAAAATATATTTTCAGTAAATCATTTAAACATATAACGATAATTTCATAAAGTGTTTTACATACGCTATCATAAACAATACATGACATACATGCCCACTAATTATACCAGTACCGTACTCCGAAAGCAATGCCGAGAGAACTACAAACATTCATATGGGTCACTGAACCATGATAAATCTCTTTTAACTTGCGATGATAAAAATAACGTGAGCTTCGGGAAGCTCAATAATACAGAACTACCAACTGATACTATAGGCAACAATCATGTATAAGTCAAAGCATAAAGCTGTCATGAAGTTTCGAGCGACTACAGACTTCGATTTTAATTCGATGTTTCAGCAAAACGTTATATTTGAATATGACAGAATTGTTCTATTCAATCACTAAGTATCAAGCTATAACTCTATAGCCCAGAGATTCAGGAGAGGTATAGATTACAGAAGTTGAATTAGGAAGTTTAGTTGTTTCATTAAGCACATATTAGAAGCCTAGTGAGTGTTTCAGACTTTGGTACATTAATTTAGTAGGGTAGATTTCAGAAGATGTCTGAAAGTTTTGTTTTTAATCATCTAACTTCTCTCCAACCGTACACTGATATACATTATCTCAGAACAGTATCCAGAAAGACTTACCCTAGGCCCATTGGGCGTAGGATCTTACAGAAAGACAGTTGGCATAGGCGATATCTTAGGTCCAAAAGGGCTTACCAGCGCTGAGCCTACAAACCTTCAATAATATCTCAGATAAAATTAGTTTTTATCCAGTAAACAATAATATCATAAAACAAATATCATATATATTTTTATATCAGAAGACACATGTCAGCTTTATTTTTGTATCAAAAGACAAATATCATATATATTTTTGTATCATAAGACAGAAGCTAGAGATTGCTTTCATTTCGAATAATAGTATCATACTTTTAATTTAGAACAAATAATATTGGTTTAAAACATAGAGAATATTCATGGACACATGAAACACAATATATGGTCCCATTTTACACTTAATCATAGAAGGGAGACAGAGAACTATAGTCTGATCTGGACTGATTTTAGAATCAAAGACCTTATTCGTAGGAATTTGATAAATATGAACTTCATCCAGGTATTCAAAAATTATACACCATGATCATTCAGAATTTTCGTTATATCATGATTACGCATGAATTCAAATATATCATGATAGATTTTTGGAGTCTGAATAGATCATGATTAGTGAATATTTCAGATTTATCAGGAGAGTTTCAGTCAATTTTGCTTATAAGGGTATTTTAGTCATTTTAACACTCAAGGGCAATTTTGTAGTTTAACTCTTATAGGGAAAGTCAGAGATTTGCTGTATAGAAAATTGTTGACGGATTGCCAGGCTTTCAAGTCTATTCCATTAACCACATCTCTCCAATGCATTACATACCAAACATTCAAATTGGTACACCTTATCTGCGTTTTATATTTAGTTTTGGTTGCATTGTACATATGAACAAATCAATGTCACATATTATCTCAGAACGAGCCTCGAAATTTTGAACATGTATTTATACAGTATTCTTCCATTATTGTTACAATGTTAAGAATGACTGATATACATAAGTCACGCCTCCAACCCCAAAGGGCATTACAGTCATTTGTGGTCTATAAATTTTTTTAAGATTTTCTAATCTTCCACTTATCTTAAGTCATAGGGTATTTCAATCATTAACGAGCTTGATGTTAATTTAGTCATCTCGGTCCTTTTGATTCTTCCAAGCCATGCATTTATTTCAAGACTCGAGAGCATATCCGTCATTTAAGTTAATTTAGAAATTTCGGTGATCGTGGTTACTTCAGTCTTTTTTCATTACGATCATTTCGATCAATTTAGCCTTATCAGTATTTTTAACACTTTTGGTCATTTTAAACAATTCAGTATTTTCTGTCATTTCAATAATTTAAACATACGAAAAACTTCTCATAAATTTATCTTCGGAGACTTGTTCAAACTTTAGGAAAATTCAATTATTTACATTTCTGAAGGGTTGAATCTTGTTACCATAACTTTCGAGTCACCAAAGTATTATAGATATTCCAGTTCCCAAGAGCGTTACAGTCGTTTCGGTATGTAACGATATTTTTAGGCACTTCGAAACCTAGAAACATTTTAGTCATTTCAATTGATTCATTCGTAAAGTATACTTCCAATAATTTGGTCTTCAGATATTTATTTAGAGAATTTCCAGAAAAACGGTTTTTCAAACGTTTGTTTAAAAATTAGGGAACTTAGGCATTTCTCAGATCATTTCCACCTTCAGGGGTATTCATGTCCTTTTTGCACCTCAAGGGTATTTCATCATTTCATAACTGAGCATATCAATAATCAAATATTTTAACAAGGACAAATCGAACTGCAAGTTTTGAGTTTATTTTCTTTAGCATATTTTTCATTGTGTTTGGGTTTACCAACCGTTCATCAAACTTCTTATTCGAGTCATTCAAATCTTATCCAGTTTATTATCTTTCTAGCGCAATCAACAAGATTTTGAGATATTCAAGCATTAATCATAAGCATTCATGCATTAACCAATACCGACAAGTTCTATAAAGCATGCAAGAGGTAGTAAAGTATTACCTTGAATACTTTCTATACCAGTCGACCCTTGAAATGAAGTTCGAACACTCTCGAACCCGAATTCAACGTCATCAACCTCCCGAATACGAAGATATGTGAATACCTTCAATTAAACATAATCCATAATCAATCCTTAACTTGATCACAACTCGTAAACTGAAAAACTAAACACATGCATTCTCGGGTTCAAGGTTAGATTCGGAGGCCTTCAGTTTAGAATTGTGAGAAACAGACTTAAGACGTCGAAAAACATTAAATATGGGTCAAAGATGACGTCAGCAGTCAAAGTCAACGCTAACGTCATCAGTCAACGATCAAAGTCAACACTAACATCAGCGGACAACTAGTCAACCAAGTTGACTCAGACGGGTTGACTCGCTGAGTTGACTCAGATGAGTTGACTCACTAAGTTAACTTGAATGGGTTGACTCATTGGGCTAACTCGGTCAAATGGGTCGGGTCAGACAGGTTTGGTTCGGATTAGGTCAAACGGGTTCGGATCGGGTATGGGTTTTAACCTAAAAGCCATTGGGCCCATAGCAGGCCGGTTCAAGATTAGGTCGATTCAGGTTGTGGCCAAACCGGGTCCAGCACCGGTCGGCCAGTTCAGGCCGACAAACACCACATACGGTGGTCGGAAAATACACATGACGACGTGTGTAAGCCATGCACAGCCCAGATCAATCGAAAAACACCCATAAAGACAACAAACAACACAAGAAATCAAAATAAAGGGCCTATCGATGCTTACCATGACGTTGGGCGGCGAAAAACACGGTGGAAACGGGAAAACCAAATGGTTTATCGCATTTTCTAACGACCTACAAACCGACGACAAACTGTGATCGACGACCAAGGTTTTGGTCGTCCCTTGATACTGATCACAATGATGGCTACGGCTTCTCGCCAGGACGTCGGACGTCAACGGAAAGTATAGAAAACCAAGATGACGAGCAAAATGGGTTTCTGCCGAACCTTTAGCTCGAACCCCACAACGAACGGCACTGAATGACGGTGAGTGATTGGTACGGTGGTAGTCGAGACGGTGAGGTGGTCAAAAGGACAGTGGTTGTGCACACCACGGCGCCGCGATGGCTGAAATCGGCGGCAACGGGAAGGTGGTTAAGGAGAAAGTTTAGAACCTTTTAGGTTCTCTCAAGAATTCGAACAGACATCCATTAAGGGGTAGCTGGAAAGTCAGAGCAGGTTTATATTATTTTGGTATATTTATCGCATATAATATAAAGTTTAAATCGGGTAAGATATAACGAGAAATACATGTAGCTCAGATGGTTGAAGCTTATCTCACAAGGCCAAAGGGCACGAGTTTGAAATCCCTTGGCAGTACCTCTTAAAAAAAATTAAACCACACTAAACTTTAAATAAAAGCACATTTTTTTAGGGTGTTACATTCAAGCTCAGTTGTGTAACAATAATAATAAAATATTATATTTTAAGTATTTCTATTTATAAAATTTATCTAATATTTTAACATCATTCTTCTCATGGTCAGAAATCATTTTTATTGTCATTCGATTTAAATCAAATGTCTCCCTTTCTATCCTCTTTCCTTTTCTCAATTAGATTTTCTTCAAAATTGATAAAATTTAAATCAATTTTTTATATTTTTCTTAGTTCGATGTATAATCTCCGCTACTTGATAATAGTTTAATCATGATATTTTTTCCCTCCTCCATTTCAACTCACGCTATTTGAGTTTATAAGAAAATACTCCAATATTAGGTGAATCAAATGAAGATAAATAATGTGTTTGAGAGAAAAGATTTAGGATTTTTTGGCATAAAATTTATATACAATATGTTTAGATGACGTTAAATATTAATAATATTTAATAATCGAGTGACAAAAAGAATACAATTCAAAAGTTAAATGATGAATTTGAATTTTTTAAGTTATACTACATTGCATAAAAACAGTGAATTTTTTTTGATTCACCCATCATATTAGTAGCAACCCCATGATTTTATTAGTTGTGTTTATGGTTAACCGTTGTAATGTTTTAGTTAATCATAATGATATAAACATTAAGAGGCGAAGATATAGAAAAAAGATACGACTTTAATTGTATTTGAAATGAATTCGAGAATAAGAAAATGGGGTGATACGAGAAGATATAGAAAGCAGATTCTTCACCAATATCGGGAGCAACATCCACAATGATTTAGGCTCCGTTCAGCAAAGAAGTTTGAAAGTTCGTTGAAGGTCAAGTGATCGATTGTTAAAAGTTGAATTTTTCAGATATAACGAAACGTCCAATTCTACTTTTGACGCTCTAACGCTCGTTGAAGAAACATTACTGAACGAGCCTTTAGTGAGCTGGGTTTGATTTTAGGTTTTCAATTATTTAATCCCAAGTCCATTATCTTTCTTTTATTTTTTGGTTGTCCTCAAAACATGCTTAACCGATATTAAACTGCTTACCACTTAGAAATTGATTATGAATCCTTAAGTACTCAATAGCATTAAATATCTCACACATTACACAACATTGTTTAAATTATAAGCAAAAACACAAGAAATACAAATTTAAATTAAAACAAAACTCCCACCTACATTTGTATGGTTCAAAATACATAGTACTAGTGAAATATACAAATGGCTCATAAGCAACCCAAATCACTTAAAAATGTATAAAATTAATGTAAAGTATCACCTAATGTTGATAAACTAGGGCTGCACAAGAATCTTGCCAGTGGCATGACCATCAATGCTCTTGCCCCAAGCCTCACCAGCCTTACTTAGAGGATGCTTTGAATCAATCACTGGCTTAAGCTTCCCTGCTTTCACCAATTTCACAAGAAAATCCAGGTTCTCTTTCTTCGGATCGGTGAACACGGGAATCAGCTTCTTCTTCGAGCATGTTATCTTTTTCGCGGCTACGCTCATCAGAGTACCGAAACCAGGAGTGGTATCGACTACTTTTCCTTTTGAAGTCAGGTTAGCCGCGAAGGTAGACCAGGGAATGTTGGTTGTGCAATGGATGACTATATCGTATTTTCGACCGGAAGGGCTCTTCAGAGCCTTACCTTCAGGGGTTTTATAGTCGAGAACCTCATCCGCCCCCAAGCTACGGACTAAATCCATGTTACGAGCCCCGCATGTGGCTGTAACGTGTGCGTTTGCAAGCTTTGCTAGCTGAACCGCATATGTACCTACACCGCCTGAGGCTGCGGTAACGAGGACGTTTACTTGTGGGCCGGTTCCGTCGAGTTTGAGGCCAGCATGTAGGGTGAGTGACTGGTGTGCCGCGAGGCCGGCAATTGGCAAAGCTGCACCTTCAAGAGCGGATACCTCTGGTGGCCTTAGAACTGTGGAAATCTCCTTAGCCACAGCGAATTCAGCCAGTGCTCCTCCAACCTATCCTTACAAAATATATACACATTCATATGCAGTGACGGACGCAGTACTTTATGTTAAGAGACTAAACTATAAAATTAGTAGAAAATTATTTAAAAAATTTACATTATATACGAATTTTAAATTTTTAAGGGATCACCCTCCAACCCTCGGTTCATCCCTGTTTAGATGAGAACTGCAAAGAAAACAGAGGATTTCGAACAACAACTTACAGCAAGAACGGCAACAACATTATCCCCAGCTTTGAAACTCTTGACTCCTGATCCAACCTGTACGATTTCTCCGGCGACATCGGTACCGGGGATGTGGGGGAATTTGCTAGGTAAAAATGGGCGGGCAATTCCATTCTGTATTTTCCAGTCGATCGGGTTAATACCGGCCGCCTCTATTTTGATCAAAACTTCACCCTTCTTTGGACTGGGAATCGGGACTTCAACATGCTGCAATAGGCATCAAATTTCGAAGTTGATTTGGATTCGTTAGATTTCAGAATCAGTTTAAGTAAATAATTAAAACTGAAAAGGAAACAGAATCAAAGAAGCAAGTAAAATTCACCTTCAAACCGTCGACTCCTCCGCCGTATTTTTGGTATTGGACGGCGCGCATCAGATTCTTAGCCATTTGATCTACGAGAAAAAGAAAACCGAAGCTCTTTTCTTAAAGTTGGCGGCGAGGGAAAATGAAGAATAATATCTGAGAAAATGAGAGAAGAAATAGAATTGGATTCCGTTATGGGATGAAATATTCCGGCGTCGGATTCTTTGAATTTATAGTAAAGTAATCCACACATGAGTCCGGTGCGAACGTCATAGCTGACTGCGCGTAAGGGTGGAGCCGTGGAGCCGAAGCCGAAGCTGATGTTCTAGAAAATTTGAATTTTTATTGGTCTACGAAATCAAAGCGTATGAAAGCAATAGGCAGTCAAAGGTGATAACTTTCCAAGGAATTGTTCCCATCATTAGGACTATAATGTTAGTATTTTTTTATATAATATTTAGATAAAATTTAAATACGAAATTGATTAGATTTCTATAAAATAATTTTTATTATTCCATTTATAACCATTAATCAAATAAATCCTTATAATTATATTCTTCACTTCAAATATTTTAGTTCACCTCTATCATATTGCAGTGCACCTAGTATTTACTAAATGAAACTAGAATTCAATTATCGTGATATTTTTATTTAATTTATTACGTTAAAAAATTATTAATTGGGAAAAAATGAAAATTCTTAATTCATCTAGATTGTCAATGCCAAAGGTCTGGCGGCCGTTTCTTTTCAACACCCTAAAAGAAGATTTTTTTATTATTATAAATTTTAGATCTAATCTTAATCTTATTTAAAAGAGATGAAAAGATGACTTTAGAAAAAAGAACATGTTACTTTTAGTGTGTCTAGAACTCATAATTTTTTTAAATAGTTCTAGAACACATGACTTAAAAAAATATAAATGAACAAATATAAATAGTTTGACCAACCGATTATATATACTTACTCAAAGAAATGAAAACTCTTAATGCATCTTTTGTTTAATTTATACATGAATTTTTATTTAACATACTTATAATATATAAATCATGGAATTCTCATTTTCATATGGGAAAATAATTGCTCTCGAAAGTGACGGAGCCATTATTCCCATTTAATGGGGTTAGAGTAAAGTATGACGTATGAAAATTTTTTATATCACTATAATAAGTATTGTTGACCTCATACCCTAAAAAAATTAAATAGAGTCAAATCTAATATTTCTTATGAAAAATTTTATACCCTAAACCCTATCATTAATATTAAAAAAATAAGATTTTTTATCAATGGAAGCTATTTTCTTTGCAGGCACACGTTAGCTGGCCTAACGGCCTTGGAGATTCTTCCATTTTCTTTCTAGTTTCCTCATTTTCTCTCTTCGATTCTGTTCTTCTCTTCTTGATTCCTTGGTGTTTTTGCGGATTCGCATGTCGACGATTGATTGGAAGAAGATCCTATTTGGGGGCGGTGATGCTCAATCGCTCGATTTCTTCCCCCCGGTGATCAGTGCTGATTCCTTTGAAGTGGCGCCGCCTTCTGAGATTTTCAATGAGGGCTTTGCTGATTGGAGGCATTCACTTGTTGGGCAATTCATCGGGGCTGCTCCTAATTTTGTTAGTTTGAAGAAAATTATGGGAACTCTTTGGGGGAAGGAAAACCTAACTCGTGTTAGTCTGGCTGGGAACAATTTGTACGTATTCTCCTTTGTTAATGACACAGCTCGTGATTGGGTTCTGGAGAATGGACCTTGGCACATTCAACACAAGCCATTGGTGCTTCGCAAATGGGAGCCAAATCTGCCAAGGTTGGATTTCAATCTATCGCGAATGCCATTGTGGGTTCAACTCTACAACGTACCTCTTGAGCTCTATACGCGGTTACGTCTGAGCTACATTGCTAGTGGGCTTGGGATCCCTTTGTATATGGATTTGATCACAGCTTCGCGTGAGAGGCTCGAATTTGCAAAAGTTTGTGTGAAGATTGTTGCCGGAACAACAATGCCTCGTGTTATCCCAGTGAAGATGAAAGATAACACCATTGTGATGGTGAAGGTAAAGCTGCCATGGATGCCAGCAAGCTGTGCTGCTTGTAAAGTCTTTGGCCATTCTGATAAGCAATGTGTGGAAGTTCATGCTGGCAAACCGGAATGGATGCCTAAGTCAAAGGAGACGGTTGTTTGTCCTGCACCATTGATCCCTGATGATGCTGGTCCAAATTCTAAGCCAGTGGAGGTTTCTGGTTCCTTGAGATCTGGGGATGCTGATGCACATCCTGTCAACGTGGATGTTGCTCCTGTCATAGTGAATGTTGCTTCTGTTGATGTTGATCCTGAGACTCCACTAGTTAATGAGGAGGGGAGTGGAACTGGATGTACCTTGGATGCAAGTTTATCCCATCTTGTTACAGATGAGGATTTCCCCCTTTGAAAAGTCCTTTGAGTAAAGGAAAGAGCAAAGGATGGGGACGGGGTAAGGCTTCTGGTGGATCTGGTAAATCTCAGAATAGGTTTGAGGCTCTTCAGAGTATTAGCTCTGAAATTGTGGCTAAAGTTAAGAAGCCTCGTGTTGCTTCTTTGGGAGTGGCTGCTTTGCTGCAAAAAATGCGTACAAAGAAGGGGGATAAGTTGAAGACTACGGTACCTGTGTCCAAAGGTACCTCTCTTTCTCTTTCTCAATGAATATTGCGTTTTGGAATGTTCGAGGGTTTAACAACCATAGCAAGAAAAGAAAAGTTTTTGCTAGAATGGATTGCTTGCAGATTAAGTTACTCTGTTTGACTAAAACTAGAATTCGATCGAGTAACCTTGAAGTGAATTGTAGATCATTTTCTAAGGATTGGTGTTCATTTACTAATCATGATGTAATTGAGTTGGGGAAATTTTGGGTGCTCTGTAGGAAAGAGTTACAGTTTTCTTTGGTTCACTCTACTTCCCAAGTCCTTACTGTCAAAGGTGAAATTAATGGTAAACTAGCTTTGTTGTCTGTGGTTTATGGGAGTAATGACAATGGTATGAGAGGGGAGCTCTGACAACAGTTGAGACATGTGGCAAGTCTTGTTGGTCCCCTTCCTTGAATTGTAGGAGGGGACTTCAATATTATTCTGGACCCTTCTGAAAGTTCTGCTTATGCCCTGGTGATCATTCTTCATCAGGTATGGAGGCTTTCCACTATTGTCTTAGTGACATTAGATTGAGTGATCACCCTTTTCTTGGACCCATTTTCACTTGGTCAAACAAGCAGAGTGACACATTTCTTGTAAGAAAGTTGGACAGAGTGCTGGTAAATATGAACTGGTTTCTTGAATTCCCTGACTCCACTGTAAATTTCCTTGCCCCTGGTGTCTCAGATCATTGCCCTGGGATTGTTCAATTTTAGGAGTGTGCCCCTGTTAACAAGCCCAAGCCATTCAAAATTTTTAATTTTTGGACTCTCCATCCAGAGTTTAGGGCAATTGTTTCTGCATCCTGGACCGAGCCTACTGAAGGAAGCCCAATTCAGCAACTCTTTATCAAGCTCAAGCGTTTGAAGCCGAAATTGAGGGCTCTTAATAATGATCACTATGCTAACATCTCTCGGACAGTTGAAATAAAGAAGAAGAAATTAGAGCAGCAACAATTACTGAATTTACAAGGAGCTCATGTAAGACAAGACATTGAGCATAAACAACATCTGCAGATTGAACTTCTTGATTTGGAAAAAGCTGAGGCCCAATTCTTTCAGCAGAAGGCTAAGGTGGATTGGCTGCAGCATGGGGACCAAAGTTCCAAGTTCTTTCATGCTATGGTTGCTATGAAGAAAAAGAGAAACATCATCTCTTCTGTGTTTGATAGCATGGGAAACAGAATTTCTTCATTTGAGGGGATTGCTGAAGAATTCATTACATTCTTCACCAGGCAGATTGGATATGTTGATGAGAGAGTTAAAGGAAGTAGTGCTAATCAATTGAAAGATCTGCTACATGTTGTGCTTCATGTGGATGTTAAAAATGATCTGATTAAAGAGGCGTCTGTGGATGAAATTAAAAATTCTATCTTTAGTCAGGGGAAGGACAAGGCCCTGGCTCTGATGGTTACACCTCCTGGTTCTTCAAGAAGGCCTGGGACATTGTAGGTGCTGACTTTGTTCGTGCCATCAGGTTCTTCTTCAATACATCTGAATTGCTTCATGCATTTAATGCCACTGCTTTAACTCTTGTCCCTAAAATTCTAAATGCTTGTCATCATAAAGATTTTTGACCTATTACATGATGTTTTGTGATTTATAAATCCATTACAAAGATTTTAGTTGATAGGCTTACACACCTGTTGCCTTCCATTCTATTGCCTAATCAATCTGCCTTTATCAAAGGAAGAAACATAGCTGATAATACACTTCTTGCACAAGAACTTGTTAAGGGCTATGGAAAAGCTAATGTTTCACCTAGATGTGCTCTGAAAGTAGATCTACAGAAAGTATTTGATTCTTTGAATTGGAATTTTTTAATTGCTCTGTTGGAAGCTATAGACTTGCCTGTGGTCTTTAGGAAGTGGATTATTGCTTGTGTCACTGGTAGTAGATTCTCTATTTCTTTAAATGAAAGTTTGGTTGGATTTTTCAAGGGAAGAAATGGCTTAAGGCAAGAAGACCCTTTCTCTCCTTACCTGTTTGTCTTGGCCATGAACATTCTCTCCCATCTTCTTGATTTGTCTGCTGCAAATGTGATCTTTCTTTATCATCCAAAATGCAAGAGAGTCAACATTACTCATTTGTGTTTTGTTGATGACTTATTAATATTCTGTAAGGGAGATATTAGTTCCTTGATTGGTGTTCAAAGTGTTCTTGAGGTCTTTTATGAGATGTCTGGCCTTAAGCTCAATGCTGCAAAGTTTGAGATGTTTTTAGTCGGGATTTCTTCAGTTAACAAGCAAGCTTGGAGTTTGGGCACTGGTTTTGCTATTGGCAGATTGCCTGTGAGGTACCTTGGAATCCTTCTTGTCACTAGGAAGCTCACAATTAAAGACTGTGAAGGCTTGATACTGAAGATTAAACATCAGTTGAAACATTGGAGTCATAGGTATCTTAACTATGCTGGCCGTTTGCAGCTTATTAATTTTGTTCTGTTTGGTATTGCCAATTATTGGTGTAGACAGGTTGTGATTCCTAAGGGCATTATACACCAATTGGAGCAGTTGTGTATGAGATTCTTTTGGAGGGGCAAGGATGAGTCAGCAAAGGGGGCTCGTGTCAACTGGGGGACTATTTGTAAGGTCAAGAGTGAAGGTGGATTAGGGGTGAAAAACTTGGGTTTATGGAACAAGTCATGCATTGTTTTGCTCATTAAGAACTTACTATCTATGGAAGGTTTTTTGTGGGTTGCTTGGGTTTAAGCCTATAAGACAAATCTTATTGAACTGTGAATGTAAAACCTTGGTTCAGTTGGAGTATTAAGAAGATGCTGAAAAGGAGGAATGAAGTGCACAGTTTGCTTTCTCCTGGTCCTATTAATAAACGGATGATCTGAAAAAATATAAGAGGTGAAGATTCCAAAGTCTTATGGCACAAGATTATCTGGTTTGGCCTGCACATTCCTAAGCATGCTCTTATTGCTTGGATGGCCATTCTGAATAGGTTGCCCACTCAAGATCGGCTGCAACGTATGGGGTTGAATGGGAACCAGCCTTGCTACTTGTGTGGAATTGAACAAGAATCGAGAGACCATCTCTTCTGTGGATGTGTTTTTCCTGCCCAGATTTTGAATTCTATTTTGCTTCTCTGCAGCATTAGGAAAACTTTTTGTTCATGGAGTGAGGAGTTGCAGTGGCTTAGTTTGCATCTAAAGGGTAAATCTATGCGAGTGTTTATACTCAAGCTTGCTTGGAGTGCTTTTGTGTACTTTATCTGGGAAGAAAGAAACTGGAGAAAATTTCGGGGGTGTGCGCGAGATCCTACATGCTTACTTAATTGCATTAAGGATGTGATTCGTATTAGAATTGATAGCAATTATACTCGATTTACTGATGTAAATAGGCAATTATACATAGCTTGGGGATTATCTCCTTGAACCTTACATGTAATTAACAGTTTTGATGTCTTGGATAATAATACTTCACAACTTATCTAAAAAAATATTAAAAAATTTTATTTAATTATTAAACATGTAAATTATTTTTGTTTTAGTTATTCTGTCATTAAATAATTATCGGTGTTATAATTGAGCATTTGTGTTCTAAAAATTTTGAAATGATCTCAAAATTTTATTTATTTATATGTGAAAAAAACCTAATTTCAAATTTTCTTTTATTTCCCAGCAATAAAGCATCTTCTTTTAAATCCTAATAATAAAGAGGTGAAGAAGAATGAGACGAACTATATATTTATATTTTAAGCTGATTGGATGGTGAAGATTGTAGTTTTGAGTGGGATGAAGGTTTTGTGAGTTTTAGTTTTTGAAATGAGTTTTATAAAATTTAAGGAGATTTTGGGTTCGAGCGGTGAAGTTTTGTAATTTTTTTTAGCATCTTTCTCCTTTAACTTTTTATTATAACATTTCAATCGTATTATGCAGTAATTAGTATTAGAAAACGTTTGACTTTGTATTCTAGTGATAATTAGAGTTAACTGTATCACATGTTTTTAAACTATGGTTATTATTTTAAATTGATTTTAAAACTTTTGGATATTTAAATTTTATCTTCAAACTATGACTCTCATATTAAATTGGTCTCTAAATTTTTGAACATTTCAATTTTATCTTCAAACTACGTCTCATTTTAATTTGGTCCCTAAACTTTTAAGTGTTCTAATTTCATCCATAAATTATCAGTATATATTAATCATATCTAATGTTAGTAAAAGAAATTGGGATTAAACAGCAACATTTAAAAGTTTGAGAACCAATTAGAATAGAACCTATGGTTTGGAAATGAAAGTAAAATATTTAAAGGTTTATAAATTAATTTAAAATGATGGTCATAATTTAAACACGTAGTGCAGTTCAATCGTAAAAATAAGGTAGAAAGTTAGAAACTAAGAATACGTTATGTATACTATATGTGCATATCAATTACAGTCTTTAAAAATTGTAATTATACAGTTTGTGCATATCAATGTTAAATTCTAAGAAAGAATTCGAGTTTTATAAATTTTTCATCATTGTTCAGAATCCATGTTGCAAATATAGTTCAAGAGACAAGAAAGATCTTTAAAAAAAATTTAAATTTCATAAGGAAACAAAGCGTTCAATAACATTACATCTCAAACAACATTGTTCACATGCAGAAGACACGAATGATTAAGAAAACAATAACTCACACATCAACACTTGTTTTGTTCAGAATTCTGAATACCTTTGAATATACAAATGGTTCATTAGCAATCCAACTCACTGAAAATGTATGAAACTAGGTGTATCATAGTAGTCTAAGGCTCCACAAGAATCTTTCCGGTTGCGTGACCGTCGATGCTCTTGGCCCAAGCCTCCTCGGCCTTGCTTAGAGGATGAGTCGAATCGATTATCGACTTAAGCTTTCCTGCTTCCGACAACTTAACAAGGTAATCGAGGTTCTCTTGCTTAACTGCCGTGAACAACGGTAGCAGCTGCTTCTTCGCGAATGTGATCTTTTTCCAAGCGACGCTTAACAGGGTACCGAAACCAGGAGTGGTATCCACAACCTTTCCTTTTGAAGTCATGTTAGCCGCGAAGGTAGACCATGGAATGTTGGCTGTACATTGGATGATTATATCGTATTTGCGACCGGACGGGCTCTTCAGAGCCTTCCCTTCGGGAGTCTTGTAGTCGAGAACTTCATCGGCCCCTAGGCTAGTGACTAAATCCATGTTACGTGCCCCGCAAGTGGCTGTCACGTGTGCGTTTGCAAGCTTTGCCAATTGAACCGCGTATGTGCCTACACCGCCCGATGCAGCGGTAATCAGGACGTTCACCGGGGGACCGCTTCCATCGAGTTTGAGCCCCGCGAGCTTGGTGAGTGACTGGTGAGCTGCGAGGCCAGCAATCGGCAATGCTGCACCATCAGCAGCTGATACCTCTGGAGGCCTTGGAACTGTGGAATCCTTATGGGCCACAGCGAATTCAGCTAGTGCACCTCCATTCTGTCATTGCAAAATGCATTCATATAACATTAAACATACAAAAAGTAGATGTTTATCATCCCTTGGGACTCGAGTTCGAACACCAGTAATGTCATGATGTGTGTGCCGTCTTTGAAAAGAATAAGAAAATTGAACAGATGTTACACTTACGCCAAGTATGGCAACAACTTTATCCCCAGCTTTGAACTTGTCGACTCCGGCTCCAACCTGTACGATTTCTCCGGCTACATCGGTACCTGCTCCGACAAAAGTTCTTTAGCCATTGGTTCAAAATAAGCAATCCAAATATTTGAAGAAATAAAACCCAGATTGGGATGAGCAATGTAAAGTACCGGAAATGTGGGGGAATTTGCGAGGTAAAAATGGGCGGGCTATCCCGTCCTGTATTTTCCAGTCGATTGGGTTAATACTAGCCGCCTCTACTTTGATCAAAACTTGATCCTTTTTTGGTTTGGGAATCGGAACTTCAACGTGCTGCAACAAGCATCAAATTCACAGCCGTTAGAAAAAAATATATCATATTTAACGTTTTTGCAACAACAGGAAACAAATTTAATAAAAAAATATATCATATATCCACTTTGATTAAAATTTATTACTAATTAGATAATTAAACCAAACCATGAATGGTTATCAACAGGGGCGGAACCTTGTAGGCCTAGAGAGGCCTATGGCTGTAAATGAATTGAGCGTTCAGCGAACCGTTCGGCGAGAAGTTCGTTTATGTGCATTTATTTATTAAACGAATGAATATGAACAAGATTTTTTGTTCGTCTAATTAAATGAACGAACATGAACAAAAGATTTGTTTGTTCATTTATGTTCGTGAACATTCGGTAATCCGTTCGTTTATGTTCGTTCGTTTATATTAATTTATGTTCGTTCATTTAAATTTATTCACATATGTATGGGGTGTTCATTACTCGGTTAAACCGAACTAACCAACTGAACCAAAACAAAATTGGTTAATCTATTAGATAATTTTAGGTTTCGGCTAATGATTAAGAGTTTTTTCAAATTTTAATTATCGATTAATTCGGTTTAAAATCGGTTAATTAACTGAATTAATCGAACTAACTAAAAATATTTAACAAATTATATATGTTCGTTTGTGTTCGTTTATGTTCGTTTACCATTTAAACGAACGAACACGAACAAGCTATATTCCTCAATGAACGAACACGAACAAAAAGTTTTGTGTTCGTTTATGTTCGTGTCCGTTCATTTGTTCGGTTGAAGTTGAACGAACGAACATGAACACACCCTCGTTCGTGTTCGTTCGGTTCGTTTACAGGCCTAGCAATACCCTCGCAAAATTTTGAAAAATTTAAATTTTACTCTTAAACTTTTTAAAATATTAATTTGGCCCCTTAAGATTTTTAAAAATTCATATTATGCTTCAAAAGTTTGAATATTTTTAATTAAATTCTTTCTTAAAATTTTAAAAATTATGATTAAATCTCTCAAAATTATTAAAAATTTTCAGTTCAACCCTTAAATTTTTTAAACATTTTCATTTAAGCCTCTATTTTTTTTTTAAATATTTTGGCCCCTCCAAACTCTTATTCTGAGTTCCGCGACCACTGATTGTTTATCACCTTTCTCCATACTGATTGAATCGATGAGTTGAAGAATATTCTAACTCAAACCTCAAAATCTAACTTAAATAAACAACTAAAATTCACAACTTCTCGATTTCACTTTGAAAAATAATCCTAAAGAAAGATGAAAATAAATAAACAAATAAAAAGAAATTCGCAAAGTATAAAGTGGATAGATCCGGAGTCTCAGTCGCCAACGGCGGTGACTCCTCCACCATAACTGGAAAAATCAAAATTAAAACCAAAGGACCAAGTAGTTTACCTTCATATCGGCGACTCCTCCACCGTATTTACTGTATTGAACAGCGCGCATCAGATTCTTAGCCATCTTTCTTCAAGTTCGTCGGAAGGCAAAAATCAAGAACAAAATTCGAGAGAGATAGAGAAGCGGAGAAGGATCGGATGGTAGATTTTTCCGTCAGATACTTTGAATATATAGTAATATTAATGGATTCTTTACTTGAAACCCAGATCGACATAGCTGTGATTTCTAGAAAGCGTTGAATTTCTATTGGTCTATGAAAATGAATTCAGTCAGAGTAATATTTTTTTAAGAATTGCTTCCATAATGTATTCTTCTAATTAAACCGGACATTCCGTATTTTTTTAATATGCTGGTATGATATAAAGATAGTAATGTTTAATTTTTTAGTCTTTTTTAATAAGGCGCACATCGTATAAAATTAATGCTAAAAAACGAGTAATCTGAATGAATTACATCATCTTTTACTACTGAGACAACAAGAGATTAGCGACTTTCCACATTCTTATCATTTCTTCTTGTTTAATTATTACATTAAAGAATTATTATTTTTCGATAAAAAAAGGAATTATTATTTCTGTGCTTATTATATCTATATTTTCTGGCCTGGCGGCTATTTCTTTTCAATTACATGAAAACGGCAACTTGGCACACTTGCAGGCTGGTGTTTCCTTTTACAAGCTGGTCTAATACGACAAGAACAATTATTTTTTATTTTTAATATTTTGATTCTTGAAATTAATTTGTTTTTTTTTTAATATAAAGTCTGTGTGCATTATTAAAAAGTTATAAATATGTATTAATAATAATTATTTTGTAATTTTGGATCAAAAAATAATTATTTTGTAATTAATTTAATACTATTCAAAAAATATTTATAGAAATAAAATAACATTTTAATAGAAGTATATTTATTATTTATTAGAATTTATTCATAGGTTTTTAATAAAATGATTGGGGTCTAAATATTTCATTCTACATTGATTAAGGAAGATATCAAGTATAAAACAAGATTGATTAATGGATTTTTTTGAATTAATATTTCTAGCCAATGTTGATTGTCAAAGTGTTTCAATTGAAACTCTATGACATTTAATTAATTCTTATTTCAAACAAGTTTGCTTCGATTACCTAACCCTGTTTATTATTATTTTATTTGCACTAGTTTATTTGTAACAAGGTCCATTGCGCAGGGACCTATCAACTTAAAGGGGTAAGGATAAGAATAAGAATGAGAATAAAATAGGCAAAATGACAAAATATGTCCTCAACGTTTGCATGTTTTGTTATTTGACCTATGTTTTTTTTGGAGCAAACAATCATTAACGTTTTAATTTGGTCTAAATATGCCCATGTTGGATGACAATTACTAGTTAACTAACGGTCAACGGCTGATTCTGATTGGACTTGTCACGCGTTAAAATCGATTAACGTGGCATATGCCACGCTAATTTTTTAAAAATTTTATTTTGTTATACCCTTCTTTATGGTGGCACGTGGTTGACTATCATGCTGACATGTGGCCGAACCAGATGGTGACACGTGGCGAATATGATGTTGACATGTGGTGAATATGATGCTAACACATCATCAGATCTTAACACGTGACAAGTCTAGTTAACATCAGTCGTTGACCGTCAGTTAACTGACAATCTTCCTCCAACAAAAGCATATTTGGACCAAAATAAAATATTGAGGTTGTTTGCTCAAAAAAGAATACAGAACCAAATGACAAAACATGCAAACGTTGGGGCATTTCTTGATATTTTTGCCAATAAAATACTAAATCGAATCATAATTTCAATTTTCGTGTTGTATACATCAAATATTGGTTCATGAGACATGAATATTAAACTAATAATAATAATTAAACTTAAACCAAAAAAAATACAAACTCAACACCCAAACTAACCTATTATACAAAGAAAGTATATTAAATAACACATGGTCGAATCGGATGGTGGCACGTGACGAATATGATGTTGACACGTGATAAATATAATGCTGACACATCAATAGATCTTAACACGTGATAAATCTAGTCAATATCAATCGTTGACCGTCAATTGTGAAATAACAATCCAGAACCAATTAACTTATCAGATGTTATTCCATCTAGTCGTTTTATCATCTCAGGTGTCAAACAATTCTTCCAATCTCCAACAATTCCCTTTCTGAAAAAATGTCGATTATCGACCAAGCTGTCCCTGCTGAACTTGTGTACACTTGTTCTGTTCACTTCCAAATTCCTCAAATTCTCGAAACAACACAGCTTCACTATGTCTTCAACCACTCCATCTCTCTCTTCCTGTAATGAAAAAGGGTACCCCAGAAATTCACCTAATCTTTTCACACCAACAAACGCCTCTTCCTTCAAATCTTCATACTTCAAAAACAATATCTTTTCCGGGAATTCTAAGCTTGCTTTCCAAAACCCTAAAACATGATCCCAGTACGGTCCGTAATGGGATATCCCTTGGCAGAACAACTCAAACGCTTCCTCCAGTGGAAACGGTGGCAGTTCTTTAGGCCTCAGATTGCTCAAAAAGTGCCATTTCGAGACCACCACGTCCTTGGGATCCCTGTAGATGTAAACGAACCTGCAGCTTCGGTTAACAGTCATGGAATCCGGCAGCAAAGCGTAGGGGACGTGAGTCGAGAGGAGACGTGGCGGGTGCGGTTCACGGTGGCGAAAACGAGTGCCTTGAGCCATGTGGTGCCGGTTTTCGGTAACGAGGCTAGGAAAATATCGGTGGGTCGAGGGTTGAAATGGCCTTGGAGCCACATCAAGTTTTTCAAACCTTTAGGGGATAGCCAAAAACCTTGGTATTGAACCAGATGTTCCGACATCCAGCCTTTGCCTGTCGGAAGATTAGAATCATTTTGCTCACCGGAGATGTTGTTACTCTGTGGAGAAGAAGGTGCGAAAGCAGCCATGATGAATCAGACACAATTTGTCAAGTATTTGGTTAATGGTGAGATAAAGACTCACCAGCAATTGGTTATAATAATCGGTATTTTATTTATTGGCGGATTCATGCATCTAAAACAATTATTGTAGAAATTCGTAATATAAGTGTTTTTTAATTTAATTTATTTTATTCACACTATTAAAATTTAAAATGGTGATCACTCCTAACTAATGAATAAGAATCCTCTGCTCTTTTTCGATATTTCTATTTATGTCCCACACTAAAAAAAGACTAGGTTTAGAGTTAGAGTTAGAGTTTAGTGTTTAGAGAATTATTAGTATGTTATATTTTTAGGGTTTATAGTTTAATATTTAATATTTAGGGTTAGAGTATAAAATTTATTTTTGGCTTAAGGGTATGGGAGGCCCTCAAACTTTAAAAAAAAAACTCAATGCGACCCTTAAAGTTAATTTGCACTCAATGTAGCCCTTAAACTTAAAAAAAATTCAATGTGGCCCTTTGGCCAACGGTTTCTGTCGTTGACTAACGGTTATGTTAAAATGGGCTGATATGGACCGTTACTACTACCATGTCACTCTATTTACAGGTTTTAAAGGTGCTGAGTTGAATTTTTTTATTAATTAACTTTTATAAAATAAAAAATTTATTTAATCTAATAAAAAATTATCTTTAATATCGGGAAACCTGATCCCCTATTCCTTAAAAATCAAAGGGCCACATTGATTTTTTTTTTGAGTTAAAGGGCTACATTGAGTGCAAATTAAGTTCAAGTGCCGCATTGATTTTTTTAAAAGTTAGAGGGCCACCCGTACCTTTAAGCCTTTATTTTTTTAATGTCGAGCACAAAAAACAAATCGAAAGATTTTTTTGTCTCTAACTAATACCTCTTTATTGTAATAAAAAAAACAACGAATAAAGCAAAGCCAGCTACTTGGTTAACTTCTAACGCCACTTTATTATAATCAAAGCAATAAATAAATCGTAGCTGGATCCTTGATTAACTACAATTTAGTGTTAGCCAATTAAGCATAAAATAATGGATTTATATTAATACACTGCGGTGGAAACCGAAAGTTTCCACAAACGTTTTAATTTTAGGATTTAGGGTATTAGTTTAAGATATAGGGTTTAGAGATTTAGGCGTAGAAGTTTATAATTTAAGGATATTTGTTAGAATTTAGAGTTTAGGGTTATAATTTAGGGTTGAGAGGTTGGGGTTTGATTTTTAGGGTAACATGGTTAGGATTAAGATTTTAACTTATAAGCCATGAATTATAACCATAAACCCTAAATTTTAACTAATATCCTTAAATTCTAAACTCCTGTACCTAAACCCTAAAACTAAGGCGCTTGTAAAAAAATCAACTTCCACCGCTAGTGTATATGATAATAATCCTAAAATAATATTGTGAGGTAATTTAACCACTTTGCACTGAGATAATTAATATTAAACTCAGTTCTTCATTATTTTTAAAATTAATTTTTTAGTCTAAAGTATTATGAGTATTACTATTAAAAGTAAGAAAAGTATTTGAAGCATTTTAGTGAAAATTCTTATCTCAAGCAAGTTTAATTTAAGGGTTATGAGCTTATTTTAATATTTAGTGATTTAAATTTTAAAATTTTAAATTTAAGATGTATGGTTAAAATTTAGAATTTAAAGTTTATAATATATAGAATTATAATCGTGGATTTAGATTTTAAAACATCAATAGACATGCTTTTGGAAGAAAAAAAATTTTCCACCCTATCAAATATTTTCTCTTAAATGTAATAATGAATACGGTTGAAAAATAGTTTTAGCAATAAAAATACTTTTCAAAATATTAGAAAAATTATAAAGAAACTTTTACTTTTAAATATAAAATCCTCAAAATATTATTTAACTTATTCTTCACTTTCTAGCATGTCTAAACTATATATTTTAACTTTTGACAATACTATTTTATAACAATGTCAAATATTGTTATTGACATTGTTATAAAATATTGTTATTGACATTATCTGAGATATTACTGAGATATTAGATTACCTTGTTTGGTTTATTTGGTAGGAATATAAGATTACATTGTTTGGTTGGGAAAATATAAGATTACTTGAAAGTAAATTTTACTATATTATCTTTGTGATATATTTTCTTTTTAATAAGTTAAATTTTCATTATTAACTTTAAAATATTTGCTTGAAGATTCATAAACTTATACTTAGCATACTACTAATATAGTTAGTATAAACAATATGAAATATATATTTATTAATATTAAAATTCTTATAATTAAATTCAAATAAATAAATATTGAATGGGTAACAACATTTAAATCTTAAACTAGCATAAAATAATTTTAAATAAATATACTCTCCAAATATTAAAGCACATTTGAAATAATAAAATGAATAATAAATTTACATAAAGTCAAAAAAATGATAAATAGAAGATGACGATCATATCATGAAACACTAAGTTACGATGATTTCTACGAAACTAGAACATAAAATCTATAAGCACAAAGTTTCTCCTTGTAATATGCTATGCGTCTATTTTATTTTCTTAATAAAAATTTTATAAAAAATTTACAGAGTATTTAGACATTTTATCGAAATTTGTCATAGCCATAATTTTTTCTTTTATTTAAATATTAAATTACTTTAAAATATGTGTAAAACCATTTAAATATCAAACTAATATGAAATAAAATTATTTAATAAACTTACATCATTTAAATATGCTACAAAGGATCCAAATTAAGAAAACTATTAATTTAAGGACAATTTTGTCTAAAGTGACGTGAATTGACAAATACCTAAGGGAAGGGTGAGAATCACATTCCCGGAATGTTGACAAAAAAGTGCCACTGTTAGTAATAATCTTTTCCGGTTGGTGGGAATGAGGACAAACCAAACATGAGAATAAAATTTCGGAATAAATTATTATCCCAGGTAATAATCTTTTTCGTAAACCAAACGCCCCATAAAGGTGATTGCAATGTAGTATATGTTCATACATATTCTTAATCTTTTGACAATGCACATACACTCTGTAGACAAAACGATTTGAACTCGTATCTCCTTGAATGAATACTATCCATTTTTTTACTGTGACATTTGTTGAGTTCCAATCTCTTAAATCATGAGCAACGCGGTAAGTTTCAAACAAAACTGCACCCTATGTAAAAACGTGAGAAATCTCTAAAGTTGTGTTGCTCGGTGAAAGAAAGTTTATTGGTAACTATGTAATCAAAGGGAACCCATTTTGACACTCAAAGTAGCCATGATGCATAGAAAAATGAATATGAGTTTAGGGACAAATGAAGGAAATTAAGGGATTGTTTTTTATTGTTTTTAAATTTAATTTTGAAGGAAAAAATACTTTTGGGATTAAGAATAATAAAAGCACTTCCGAGAGAAAAAAATTAACATATCAACTTTGACTAAAATTTATTTTCTAAAAATTAAAATTTATAGTTTTTTAAAGTAAATTTACTTTTTAACTTTATTTATACGATCATTTTTTTATATTTTAAAGAATAGTTTTCAAAACAAACATCTTCTCTATTTAAAAGTATATATATATATATATATATATATATATAAAGAAGAGGGAAGTACCACCACATGCCTCATTAAAAAAATCCTTACAGACCAACAAGGGTTGGGTGCATTGGTAAGGCACATTGCACTCCCAAGGAGAGGACGTGAGTTCGAACCTTGGAAATGACATTGTTGGGAGGGGCAGCCACGCACCCCGAACATGGACCGTAAGACGGACATGCATAGAATCAAAAAAAAATTCCCTACATGCTACACCTAAATGGGGGAAAAGAGTACACATGGTGCTACATACAAAGGGGTATCAACCGAACCGAAGCAAAACACAAATGACAAAACATCACTAACTATCAAGAGATAATAAGGATTCCACGTCAGGTGGAGGACGAATAAAAACCATGTCACTAGATGGCCGATGAGCCAAACTAGCCAACTTATCAGCAACCATGTTAGCTTCACGGGGTATGTACTTAATCTAGAGATTCCAATCCTTCGCAACAACTCTCCTTAAACGTTGAACCAGCCCATTCTCAAGCAAAATATTCGTCTTCATGTTAAGACCGCAGTTGTTTTATTGTCGGTTTCAAGGTCCACATATCGAAAACTACGCTCCCAAGCATAATTAAGAGCCTCATACGCCGCCCACAATACACTTCAATTTAAACTAAACAATTTAATATTTATCTTTTACCGTATTTAAAAAATAACTCTAATGGCACTTGGAATGTGCATGACGCTTCTGCTTCATGTGGTGGGGTGATTCGAAATAACTAGGGGTAATGAAAAATAAGTTTTGCTAAAATGATTATAGTTTGCTGGATTTTTGAAGCTGTGTTGTGGGGATGGGAGATTGTAGGATGTTGTGGAACCGGATTGTATTGTTCACCATATCAAGTTTTTACTTCACCGTGATTGGGAAATGATCATGGAACATGTGTTTTGTGAGGAAAGTCGATTTGTAGATAGAATGACTAAACTTGTCGTTGTGAATAATTTCGAGTGTCGTCTCTTTATATAACCTTCAGTGACAGTACGAGATACTTTGTTCGGTGCTGCTTCTCTACCCAGCTTTTGGAGAAGCTCTGTCAAACACCCAGTTTTATCCCTCATCACTTAATTTTTGCGCCGATTTTAGTCTCAAACGGAACTTTTAGAGAAGCTAGAATTTTCATCTTCTCCCCAAATGCTGCTTCTCAACCCAAATTAAAATTTTACCAACATGCCGAACTAAGCCTAAGTATTACAACACCAACATATAACATGTCAATGAAGTGTTGGTATTGCAAACGAATCCATAAATAATGGTTTAATCTAGTAGTACATTAATTAAGCTAAGCTCACAATAAGAAAGGACAAGACCCAACGCCAAAACTAAATATTACAAAAGATACAAAAGTACAAGAAAAATCTAGCCTATTCATCATATTGAAATTATGTTTTGTGATTAAATTTGATCGAATTAATTACATTAATAATCATTTTTTTTATTAAATTCGATCCGATCTAATCACAAAACAGTTATCGTAAAAGGTTCTTCAAAGGGTCACACTTGGAAACTTACAGTGTCCAAAACCTGGAGGAAAATCAAACAGAAAACAATTATAAACGAGAAAAAGTTTTACGGTCGAATTATTATATTTTTCACAGTCAAATTACGCAATCATTTAAAAAAAATAAAAAAGAAAAACGAACTTACTTGGATCCTTAGCCGTCTGAGTAGCCAAGCCGTTAAAATAACAGGTCGCGCCGCTCTTCTTGAACTGCGACCAATAAGAACTGAACGCGTAGCTCGCGTGCCAAAACAATGAATCGGGTTTAAAGCATGGCTTGCCGGGTTGAATCGGGTCACAAGTCTTATTCCCCTGCGAACACGCGTACGATAAAGCCGAACTCAGCGCAGTCGCATTAGCTCCTCCAACCGCCATGCACCAAATCTTCCCCTTATACGGCTCATTATTACCCGGCTTCGGCAATGGCTCGAAACCCGAATCCGGAGTCTTCCCACTCAAATCGATCCCGTATACGTATGACCCGTTAGGATACAGCAGCCCGAAATGCCGCTCAGTCCCCGGACCCGGTTTCTGGTTCTCATTATACAGAGCAAATACGAGAGAGGGGATAACCCATCCGGGTCGCGCCGGCGTGCCAATCGCCGGCTTAGCAGTTAGTTTCTTGACAACATTCCGGTTGTAGGTAGCGGCATTGTAAACGTTGGCTCCGATTTGATCGATGTCGCCGGCATTCGGCCAACCCGTTTCCGCGATAAAGATTCTAATATCCGAGTACCCGAGTCTCTTCATTGCGAAAACAACAGAATCAACCATCTGATCAAACAGATTAGTGTAGGTTAAAGCGGAGACCGGGTCGGTGTATGTTATATTTCGGGACTGAAAGAGCGCGTAATCGAGGCTAATGCTTTTGGGATCCGCCGCCCATGGGAAATAAGGGTAAACGTCAAGGAAGTAGAAAGATTTGGTCCGGCTCAAAAACTGTAACAACGGTTTAACAACCGGGTCGGCGATGTCGGATCGGAAAGTGCCGTTCGAAGGGGGAAACGACGATTCCAAGACATCCATGGCCATCGAGGTAGAGACTTTGATTTTGTTGAGGCTATGGGTTTTTAACGAGCTTTTGATTTTACGCATGGCGGGTACGATTCTGGGCCAGATTTGTTTAGGGGAACTGCTGACGACTTCGTTGCCGACGAGAAGGTATCGGATTTTGGTTTTGGAGTAAAAAGGGACGACGTTGGATTCGACCCAGGAATCGGCTAGCTTTTGGCTGTTGGAGATGTTGATTATGAGTTCGTTCGGAACCATAATCGAGACTTGAATGTTTGTGTCCTTGAAAGCGTCGAGGATGTCGGGATTTGCACCGTAGATTTTGACGCATTTTGCTCCTAGAGATTGAACTAGCTTGACGGATTGCTTCGGTGATGGCAGATTGTTCCCGAGCTCGCCGTAGTTTACTCCCACAAAATTCGAGATCTCCCCACCTGGAAAACCAAAAGGATCGTATCAAAATCTTTACGTATTAAAAAAGTCCCAAAATTAAGTGAAAATGACTGCTTTTGTTTCTGGGTTTTAGAATCGAGCTTACTCGAAAATGAAAGGAAAAGAAAGAGGAAGTGAAGAGGAAGAAGACCCATATTCGAATGCTCTGTTAAAACAATGGAGAAAGTACAGAGCAGAAGAAAGATTGGATCTTCAATAAGTAGCTAAGAGTTGCTCAACAGTCAACATGCATGAGATTAATAGAGAGTGAAATAAGATTATTTATTGGGTGAAGTAATATTTGAAAGGAACATTACTTTTCTAATAGCTTTTAAAAGGGAAAAGATGGGCAATTATTTATTTTGTTAAAATAATAAAATGTAAAATTACTTATTTTGTTGATAAGAGTATCAATATATTAGGTAGCGCTTATTATGTTATTAAAGTTTAAGCTGATGGAGACTTGAAAAATATCTATACTTTTTGAGTAAATTATTTATTTTGTTGATACTTTCGAAAGTATCTATATTTTAAAAAAAAATAATGTAACCGGTTGCAATGTGGCTCTAAAGTATCTATACTTTTATGCAACCGGTTACAATACTTTTTAAAAAAGTATAGATACTTTAGAGCCACATTGCAACCGGTTACATTATTTTTAAAAAAGTATAGATACTTTCGAGCCACATTGCAACCGGTTACATTGTTTTTAAAAAAAGCATAGGTACTTTTGAAAGTATCAACAAAATAAGTAATTTACTCAAAAGTATCAACAAAATAAGTAATTTACTTAAAAAGTATAGATATTTTTCAATGACTCAACAGCTTAAACTTTAATAACATAATAAGCGTTATCTAATATGTCGACACTCTTATCAACAAAATAAGTAATTTACCTATTTTGTTATCGTCGGATTTCCAATGCTCCATCGGCTTAAACTTTAATAACATAATAGGCGCTACCTAATATGTTGATATTCTGATCAACAAAATAAGTAATTTTATCTATTTTGTTATCGTCGGATTTCAAGGCCCCATCAGCTTAAACTTTAATAACATAATAGGCGCTACCTAATATGTTGATACTCTTATCAACAAAATAAGTAATTTTATCTATTTTGTTATCGTCGGATTTCAAGGCCTCATCAGCTTAAACTTTAATAACATATAGAAATTATAAAGAGGGGTTAATTATTTTTAAAGAGGTAACATTTTATTTATTAAGGGTGTCAATCTATTTATAAATGGGTGTCAATTATATATTTTTCAATTTTTTCATATAGAAATTATATAAAAAAAATACGATTTCCAAAAAATTTGGGGTGTCATCAGACACCCCAATCACCTTAGTGGCTCCGCCTATGAATACTTACCGATAACTTAAGTTTGCCAATAACTTAAGTAATTTTTTTAATATTATGCTCTATCTAATATGTTAATATTTTAACAGATTATTTATTGGGTGAAGTAATATTTGAAAGGAACACTGCTTTTCTTATAGCTTTTAAAAGGGAAAAAGATTACAAGGAAAAACATGATATTGAGGAGATTCCCAGAAAGGGTGAATGAAGTAAGATTATTTATTGGGTGGAGTAATATTTAAGGAATAAAAAGTTGCAAATAAGACATGGGAGATGGGGTCTAATGTCTAATCTAGTAAGCTTTTCTCAGTCTCTAGTTTCCAGGAAATGTAGCGAAAAGCAGGAAAATTTTAAAAAAGGAGATGGTGAGTCGGAAAACTACAGCAGAGAGCCGTTGCGAGGGGTTCATTAAACAAGCATCCGTCCTTTGTTTGACGTTGATGTGTCGGTGACGGTGACTGCTTACAAGAGCAGTTCTGCTTTGCTGAGCGTAGCGAAATTTGTTCCGTCGGCAACGGAACGTTGACAGCATTGTTGATTGTTCCCGTCAGATGGGAACAAGTTTTTCTATTTTATATCAAAAACCTTTTTTTATTAATTATTTAGAAGAATGATCCCGCCGCCTTTTATTTGTAAAAATGACCCCAAATCTATTATGTATGAAGAACTTGTTTTTTGGGAAACGCGAGACGTAGTATCGCTTTCTGCATAAAGCTAGTTTTGCATACTTGTCAACGTTTTTTTAGAATAATGAATTTAACAGGAACGCGAGTTCCCCGATAATTTGAAAGGCCGGCTGAATTTATCGCGGGGAACTCGTTTTCTGCAGAAAGCGAGTTCTTTGTAAATCGGGCTGTTAGACCAAGCGTCCATAGATATGTTCGAGCAATATTTCGAGCTTATTAATCGTATAATTTTTAGTAAACATTGAGTTTGGGTTCGTAGTACTGGAACTTGTCTTTCATTTGACACCAATATGGGCAAGTTCGGTCCATTCTAAATCGAATAAAATTCACGTCGAAAACGGTTATATAGCTTGTTTTTCTGAATGAATGAAAATATAAAATGGTCTGATAGGCTTGTTTTGTCAAAATTTCCAGGTTTATAATCCGAGAATTATCGCAATTTTAACCTTGGAGGCGTTGTACTGGAACTTGTCTTCGATCTGAGACTGATATTGAGACGCGCGATACATGGAGAAGGGTATAAAATTTGCGTTGAAAATGGTTTCAAATCGTGGTTTTGTGCAGGAACGAAAAGTCTGAAAGAAAATTTTTAAAACAAATTAGATTTTATTATTTAAACTGAAACTTGAGGAATGTAAACAGTAAGAAATTACAATCACTTAGTTGATACGAGGGCCCGAGCGATTAAGACACTTGTTACGCGTGTGTCCGAGATTTCTACATATAGTGTAATGTTTCTTTTATCCGGTTTTTTCTTTATGTTTGATCATATCCTCCGAAAAGTAAATTCATGTCGATTGCGGGCGTCCCTATTGTCTTAGTAGTGCAGGATCTAGGCGTATGGTTGGTTCAGCGTCAACGACATACGGATCAATTTCATTTTCGATAGGAAAAACTTTTTTTCGTAAACCTTGAATACTATTTCTAGTAAGTATACCAGATCAAACACTCTCATGTAGTGAATTCGTTGGGAAGAACAAGCAACAATGGTGTGTGCGCACGGATATTTGAATATTTAGAATTCTCCGTACTCGCGGGTTCTTTGCCTAAGATCTACCACATACGCATTGTGTTGTATGCCTTCCAACGGCCTCGAAAATTCTGAAACACAGAACAAATGGCCTTCTCGAGAGAAGAGAGTTGCAGTTATCGCATTTGAATGGCGCACATAAGTTTGTAATTGTTCGAGGAGGTTCGGGTGGACTTTGTGGCCACCTGCCATGTACTCAGTTGCTTGCCTTTCAAGGGTTGCAAATAAGGTAACCAAACGATAGTAGGTCGTTTTGACAACAGAAGCGATAGGCAAATGTCGCACTCCCTTGAGTGCTGAATTGACCGACACAACCAAGTTCGTTGTCATGTGACCATATCGTTTACCCTCGTTATATAATCTAACCCATTTTCCCTCAGAATTTTGGCAAGGTATTTCGCGCCATTTTTCCCTCGAGATTTTGGGTATGTGTTTCAACCGGCTTTTCAAATTCTCGAGGAACAAGCGTTCTGCATAACGCGAGTTCTTGTTAAATTCGTTATTCTGAAAAATGTTGACACATATGCAGAACTCGCTTTCTGCAGAAAGCAATATTACATCTCGTGTTTCTCAGAAAGCGAGTTTTTCATACGTGATAGATTTGAGAGTCATTTTTCCAAATAAAAGACGACGGGGTCATTTATACAAATGATTAATAAAAAAGAGTTTTTGATATCAAAAACCCTATTTTATTAGGCTATTTTGTTTGAATATTTTTTTAGGGAATTAGTTTGAATTATAACCCGCAAGTTAGATTATTTTAAAAAGTAATCTCCACGTAAGGCCAACCCGCAATTTGTAAAGCGCGAATTATAAATATGTTTCTTGCTAAACGCGGATTCAATATGAGGTTGCATCCCTTATCCGTTGTAGTACTGAAACATATCATTAAAATAAGATAGAACTTGCGTTTGACAGAAAGCATGTTCATAATTCGCGATTTGTAGACCGCGGATTGACTTTATATGGACTGAAAGAGGATTGTTTTCCTAAATGATCTGTATTGGGGCTTGAAATTCAAAATAATTTCTTAAAAAGGAATATTGAGACGAATTAACCGTTTTATGATTTCAACTTAATATCTATAATTATTTTTTATAGTACATTTTCATTTTTCAATCCAGTGCAACACAATGTGATTACTCTTTTTGAATCTTGATAATTCTACCTTTGCTAGTGCTAGAGATATTTTTTGTACAAATTTGTGCAGGAATCTACTTGGATTGGAGGAGACATTATTATACGTTATCAGCATCTGCTATTCACAATTGTGTGGTTTTGATTTAAGAGTCAAATTAAGGTGAATAGATTAGGGTACCCTATTCACATAAAGGCAAAAGAAATTGCTCCTTTTTCCACTTAATACAAGAAATCTCTTAACCTAATTAATTAATATTAATTTTTTAACAAATCATATTTTTAATCCTAATCATATTTAGAGGGGAGAAGAAAGGTAGACTCTAGGGGGAAGAAAGGGGTGTTTATAGTGAGTTAAGAACTCATGACCTAAAAAAATATGAAAGAACAAAGATGACCAGCTTGGTCAACCGGCCAAATGTACTTGCTCAACCACTGTATTTTTTAAACGAGTAATATTAGCCATTAATAATTCAACCTTAAAAGGTAATTTCTTTTTTAAATAAAAAGGTCATTTTTTTATAAAGAGAGGGGCAGGAATAAGTCCCTTTATAAAAGTTGATTTTTCTAAAAGAAATTGAAAAGTCCCCCCAAACCAAAAACCAGGGTATCCCTAGGGTTAGACAAAAGAAAAGAAAAAAGTAAAGCATTCCAAGTTCACTTTGGTAAAAACTAATCCAATCCAATTGATTGTTTTATTTGTTTTAGATATAATAAAACTTCAATTATTAACTCAAGAATCAATGATTATTATAATTATTTTAATGTGATTGAAATAATAAAGCAAATGTAGGTGCTAATCAAGTGATAATTGAACCGTATGATTTCAATGTGGTAAGATTATTAATCCCATGATAAAATGCGTTCATAATAAAGCAAAATAAATTTGAGATGTTAATGTTCGAGACAAATATTGAAAGAAAGTTCGAAATAAAGATTATTAAAATACTGGAGAGTACAGATACAGAATAACATAACAGAATAAACCAAACATGTGTGTTTCAGATAATTATATAAATCAAAGTATAAACCATAAAATCACGTAATCATGCTCATAGTACATATACAACAATCACATTAATCAGGTCATTTGCACACAAAAATATTTAATGCTAGCAGAAGACACACATATATTTTATAGGATGCGAAAATTCACGAGTCATCGTGTAAGGGTTTTGCGGTGGTAGATTTGATTTTGGATTATCGTGATTTTATAAAATTAATTTTGTGTATAATTGATTTTAATGTAATGTGATTTATGTTTGAGAGTTTTTTTTCTTAAAAACCACGATTGTGTAAAAATAGAGTGTAAAAATCACGACAAAACGCAAAAGCTACTTTTACCTTGCTTTTCCTAAAATCACGTTTGAATTTTTAGAACCAAACATGTTGACATAATGACTGAGGTATATTTTTTTGTTCAATCGGGATTTTTGAACCCCAAACGCAAAACTAAACATGCAATATCGTTGCTCTGGACATCAAGACTATGTAGGAAAAATATAGAATGTTTGCTTCATAGTCCTCCAAATAAGGTACTCGGTATTTTGTAATGTCACGAGTAAGTCTAATTTGATAACACCGACAACTATTAATCTGAAAGTGAAAATTTCGAATTATTTTTATTTTTAAACGATCACACAATTATAATCACTTAAAAGTTCAGTCAAAACATTTCAACTAAAGAAAATTTTACATGTGAATGAAATGCTTATGTATAATTAATTTATAACTTAAATGGAAATAACTAATCATATTAACTATGGATAAATTTTCTATACACAGGCGGTGGAAACTGAAAGTTTCCACAAGCGCCTTAATTCTAGGGTATAGGTAGTTAGTTTAGGGTATATGGTTTAGGGGTTTAGGTGTGGAGGGTTAGAATTTAGGGATAGTTATTTCAATTTAAGGTTTAGGGTTATAATTTAGGGCTTATAGGTTAAAACCTAAATCCTCACCATATTACCCTAAAAACTAAACCCTAACCTATAAACCCTAAATTATAACCCTAAACCTTAAATTGAAACAACTATCCCTAAATTCTAAACCCCTGCACCTAAACCCCTAAACCCTATACCCTAAACTAACTCTCTAAACCCTAAAACTAAGGCGCTTGTGGAAACTTTAAGTTTCCACCGCCAGTGTATAGGATATTAATCCATTAACTATTAGGATTGGATCTATTAAAGAATAGAGATTAAATCCAAAATTTCATCATTATATAGGGACTAAAATCAGAAATAGACCATTTACAAAACTCCAACTGGACATCTAAAACGGGCCACGGCCCTAATCCAAGAAGGAAAACCGTTTCGGCCCGTCACTGTTATAGGCATCGTTTCCTGAGGTCTGTTTATAAAAATCCAAACACTAAAATTCTACAGTCCGAAGAGAGTTGCAGATCGAAGAGAAAATAGAAATTAAAAATGAGATTCGGCAGCGCGTTGAAGGTAGCTCCGATTCTGCTTCTTCTGCTGATCATTTTCACATTTGGTAAGTTTTCAAATCAAATCAACTCAAAATTCAGTTCATTAATTATCCGCACCTTCTCGTTGTTTCCAGATCTGATCCGATTTTGAAACTCCTTTTGTGTTTCGATTTAATCTATGTATGTTCATAACGTTTGATTATCGGTTTCTTCGTTTTTCGCTTCAATTGCCCAGTGAATGCCAAGAAGTCCGGCGATGTGACCGAGCTACAGATCGGAGTCAAGGTATTGCTTTAAATATGTTTGAACAGTTTTTTGTAAGTGTTTACTTTAGTGATTTAATCTGATTTAAATAGAAAGTTGTTGAAGGTATCTTTCATTAGCTTTAATATGTTGTGATGCGGAGAAGTTTATGCTCGTATTGTTAATTTTTCCATTTTCATTATATGTATAAATTCAATCTTCATTGATATCATTATCTTTCATGACTGCTTATCATTTAATTATAGCTTTATAAAAGAATATATATATAGTTTAGGATCAATTTAAGTTTACACGTTTTCTGGATTGATGGATAGGTAAATGAATGGCTGAGATTAACCCAGTGATAATCTCATCCATCCGTTTTACATAGTCTTATATAGGGTTAGGATCAACTTACACTGTGTAAAACTCTTTAAGTTTTACATGTTTTTTGAATCGTTGGATGGGGAAATGGATGGTTGAGATTAACTCCGTGTTTTTAATTCCCAAGTGATAATCTTCACATATTTTACTGTTAATCTCATCCATCCGTTTCGCTCATCCAACGATTCAAAAAATGTGTAAAACTTAGAGAATTTTACACTCTCATATATATATAAGCAACAGATAATTGAAAAGGTTAAACGAAGGGACATCGGACTACATTTAGCTGGTAGTAGCCTGATCTTAGATCAATCTTGAAAGAATCGTAGCTCCCTAAATTGATCAAACGGGTCATCAATTCTAGGTAATAGATCTTAATTTACGTATCCAGTTTCATTTGTCACTTTTGGTCTTAGTTTTTCGAAGTGATTTGATGTAGTAATTGTGTGTCATTCGGCCTCTGCATGTTAAGAACACCATATAAATGCCATAGTTAGCATTTAGATCACGTGAATAAGCCCTCGTACACTAAGTGGACTCGATGTTCGTTATCTTGGAACAAAAGTTTTGCACAATGAAATAAGTTATTGACACAAAACTTATTGTTGTGGAATTTGAATGTGAACTCACTGAACTTTTGGTTCCATACAATATGGATTGTTGTCATTAAGTTTGTTTTGGATGTGATCATGAGTATGTTACTTTGTTAATTCCTCACCTTGCCTTTCCATGTTTGTTTGTTCATATTATAATAATGTTTCCTTTTTCATTTCCCTTGTTTCGTTGCTTGCCATCTTATTATCTCTTGTTCTATTGTACTTTTTCCGCAGCATAAGCCCAAATCATGTGAACTTCAAGCTCACAAAGGTGATAGAATCAAAGTACACTATCGGGTATGTTAGCTTCAGCTGGATGTTTAATTTTTGCTCTACAATTGCTTCACCCTTAAATGAAGTGAAGAATATTTGATGGACTTTTTTCCCTGAAATTTGAGAAATGTATTCAATCATTCTTTTGGGTTTTTGAATTTCATTGTAATAAATTAACTAAACATTCTTGAGGTTGCTATATGGCAACTGGTTTCAAGTTTCAACATCTCAGTCATGTTCCTTTTGTTGGATTTTTAAAATAGGAGGCGGGTTTAGTAATTTTCAATTTAAATTTCAAACCAACATGCCATCGTCTAGGATAGTTATTTGGGCACTGTGTATTGTCACTAATAGATGTTTCCTTTTGATTGTGCTATTTTTATTTTGGGTTTTCAGTTTTCAAGATTTATTTATTTTCATTTGAGATAGGTTAAACGAAGAACTGGCTGGCATGTGATCATAAAATTTGCTTTGTTAGGTGATGAGTATCCTACCTGGTGGTAGGTTCCACCTAATTGTATTGGTCACTGGCTGTTTGTGGATGTGTTATTAATGAATGACCTTTATAGGTGCACTTTTTTCTACTCTTAACTCCGAAGCACCTTTTTATGTGATTTTTTTTGGTTAAGAAAATAGTGTCATCAAAACTCTTATTGTTAGAAACTTGCAATTAATTGTTTACGAACTAAGACTCTCATGGTTTACATATATTGTCATCCCCTTTTGCAGGGGAAACTCACTGATGGAACTGTTTTCGATTCGAGTTTCGAAAGGGGCGACCCAATTGAGTTTGAGCTTGGTAGTGGTCAAGTGATCAAAGGTTTGTACCCCCGAGCAACCACTCACATCCTTCTGCCAAGTTTCAGACGATGAGTTATTCACCTTTATGGAAGGGTTGTTGGTTGCTATATGTATGGAATTTATTGATACTTGAAGAAAAAAAATGCTCTATGCAGGATGGGACCAAGGGCTACTGGGGATGTGCGTCGGTGAAAAGCGGAAGTTGAAAATACCTGCAAAGCTTGGTTATGGTGAACATGGTTCACCACCTAAAATCCCAGGTAATTCCTTTGCTTCCGTTGTTCTTGTAATGTTAACGGGAACTACTTCGATGCCGTAAGTTGTTAACTATAATCAATCACCCACTGCTTATCTAATTGAACGACTGATGTTATTAATCAAAGCAGCAATACATAATTGCATTTAAAAACCATTGCTTTTAGCTGCTTAACGTTTTTGTTCGTTACAAAAATATATGACAATGTGTGGTTCATCCGAATTTACAGGCGGAGCAACACTGATATTCGAAACAGAGCTTGTTGCAGTCAATGGGAAGCCATCAAGCGGAGGAGATACAAATACTAGTGAAGATGAGCTATAATAATTGATGATAGTTTCCGGTTCGATCAGCTTTATCTTCAACTACGTTTGTCTTTTAAAAATGCTAGCGATGGTAAAACCTCACTAGGGTTTCTGGTTGGGATTGAGAAAACATATTCGGGTTGCCTTTTCATAAAAGCTTAAACCATTTTCATCATGATACTTTCTTGGGAAAACTATTTATTTATGGGTAATTATATCATGCACAATCATCTTAAGTTTATGGGTTTAGGGGATTTAGTAGATGAGTTTTGAATTTAGAGGTTGTGTTTAGAATTAGGGTTTATGGTTAAAATTTAGGTTTTATAATAAAATTTAAATTTGTAACCATATTATTTTAAAAAGTAAATCATAACCTCTAAACTCTAAATCGTAACTTTAAACCTTGAATTCTAACCTTAAACTTTAAATTCTAAATTTATACACTTAAATCCATGAACTCTAAACTCTAAACTAAGTTTCTAAATCCTAAAATTAAAGCACTAGTAGAAACTTTTTGTTTCCAATGTTAGGATATATTTTTGTTTTATTTATTTTCTTTAGGCTTGTAAATGAACTGAACGAATACGATTGAGAGTGTTCATGTTCGTTCGTTTAACTTTAACCGAACAAATGAACGAACACGAATATAAACAAAAAAAATAATTTGTTCGTGTTCGTTTGTTAATGAATGTACCTTGTTCGTGTTTCTTCATGTCCGTTCGTTAAAATGATAAACGAACATAAATAACATATATAATAGGTTAAATATTTACTATTTTGGGTTAATTTAATTAATTCAGTTAATTAATTGATTTTAAACCGAATTTATCGATAATTGAAATTTAAAAAAACTCTTAATCATTACCGAGACTTAAAATTATCTAACAGATTAACCAATTTTGTTTTGGTTCAATCGGTTAGTTTGATTTAATCGAACAATGAACACCCCTAGTCGATAAGAAGGAAGTTTTTAACGATTTGTAAAATAGGACTTGTCAATTTGAATAACTTGAGTTTTTTTTACTTGATTCGATCTAATGCTTACCCTTAGACATATGTGAATAAATTTGAACGAACATAAACAAACAGATTGTCGAACATTTACGAACATAAATGAACGAACAAGCTTTTGTTCGTGTTTGTTCATTTAATTAAACGAACAAAAAACTTTGTTTATGTATATTCGTTTAAAATATAAACAAACATAATTGAACTTCTCGCTGATCATTCGGTTCGTTCGGTTCGTTTATAACTCTATTGATTATACTACACCCGTGGCTGGTCACTCACTCAACTATGGCCAAGTGTTTTTTTGGTCACCAAACATAAATTTTGTGAAAGAGTTAAGTTTGGGCTCTTTTTCAGGGTAGGCCTAATGTAACTAGAAATTTGGGCTCCAACAGAGGCAGAGTTGGGTCAATCACGTAAATCACTAAATCTAAAGGCACTACCGAGTTCAATTTGGTTGTCTTACACCATCAACTTGGACCACTAACCTACGTTCATTCCCCCAAACATACCAACAAAATCCCTATGAATTATAAATTAATATAATGGTGAAAATTGCATTTTGAGACTAAAAATTTTATGACTCACTTTTCACCCTTCAAATAATTTTTATAACTTATCATCTTTTAAGGGCGGAGCCAATATCGAATATTGGTAGAGATTAAAATATTAAATTTTAAAAATATAAGGGCTTATTATGTATCTAAACTCAAAATTCATGAGGCAAAAACTAATTTATCTAATATTTAAATTTATAAGGACTTAAATTGTTATTGACCAAAAAATTTGAGGATACATATTCTTTTTTAGTTCAACCAAGAGGAGTAAATAAACATAGCGTTTGACGAATTGTTTCTATAACATTCGTTTATTAAGCTAAATAAACGAGTACAAACGAACAGGAACATATGTGTAACCCGTTCGTTTATGTTTACGAACAAGCTTGTTTATAAGTTCATTTACTTGGTTTTCATTTTCTTTTATTTTTTTACATTTTAAATATTGATTAATCTATGGACTAAATTGGACACGTGGTGATTTTTTGAATTCATACTGCGAAGCCTAATGAGCTTAAAGATTAGTGGTCTAATTCCTCCATTTTGAGAAACATATAAATGAATATGTTAACGATCATATAAATGAACAAGTTCACGAACATTATACAAACATGTTCACGAACGCTAAACGAACATATTTGTGAATGTTAAACAAACAAACACAAACATCATTAAAAATAAACTTAAAACATGATATTAAAATTTTAAACAAACTGAACATGAACACCTTTAAATATAAATAAACAAACTGAACATGAACACCTTCAAATATAAATAAACAAACATGAACAAAACCTTATTGTTCAAGCTCGGTTCATTTACACTCTTAGTTTAATCCCTACTTGATTATACATTTAATAAATTTTTATATTTTTAATATAAATAAGTATTTTTTTTACAGAGACTAAGTTGTTATTAAACTAAATTTCAAATAATTAAATTTTATAACAGTGTTCAGGCCCAATAATAATATTTGGAAATAGGCAATTGAAAAGCATGTAATGTAATGGTTACATGATTATCTTCAAAATTATAGTATAATTGAAAATCATATTATGTATCATTTCAAACTTTTAATTTAATAGTAATCTTGATTATGATAAATGCATTGATTATTTCCATTCTTCACATGATGCATCATTAATTCCAAAGATACTCTTGAGTACATGATCCATACAAATATGTACAGCACTATTTAATTATTCAAACCCCTAATGATAGCTTAATATTAAATTTAATTGTTCGGATTTTACATAAGAAAATGTTCATTTATCATACCAGTTTGTCTGCTATTTCTAGTGTTATTGTCTGCTTTAATTTTAGAGTTTAGAGATTCTATTTAAAGTTTAGGGATTTAAGTATAATAGTTTTGAATTTATGAATTGTTGATAGAATTTTGGGTTTAGGATTTGTAGGTTAAAACCTAAACCTCTAACTACATTACCTTAACCCCAAAATTCTAAATCTCTACACTAAAATCCCTAAACTCTAAACTCTAAATTGAAACCACAAATCCTAAATTGAGGCGCTTGTGGGAACAAAAATTTTCCAATGTGTGTATGAGATAATAATCTTTAAACTATTACATTTATATACATTTTTAATATTTTATCAATTTAAATTGTATTTTCTATGTATTTATGTTTTCAAGATATTATATTTTGTATGTTATTTGAAGTATTATTATTCCATGTGTAGGATGTCAGTCAAAATTTATTCTAATTTAGATTTTAATGTATTTAGGCATCTAGATCAATTATGATGCATAATTAAATATATTTCGATTATTCGTTCGTTCGTCTGTGTATTGTAACTATCATCGATCAAGTATTGATAACCAATATAATTAACATGGCCTAATCCCTTCTACAAATTTCATGACATTTGATTAAGAATCTAAACTTTACTTGATCATATAGAGATTATATCAACATTCTCTTTTTGTGTGTGATTGGGTTAATTGAATGGAGCCACTAATCTTTTGTTCTAAAACTTAATTGGTAAGTTAAGGGTATAATAGTAACCCTAAACCATTGTTACAAAGTGGGATTTGACTTTTTATCTTGAGTGCTCTCCAAGATTCCTCCACTCAATTCATTAATTTTTACGAGATTTTAATTAATATAATATAATTGTACTTATTTCGGGTAAAGTACACAAATGGCACTAAAATATTCTAGAAAAATATAAAATGGTCACCAAACTTTCAAAAGTTATATAATGGGCTTTAAAATTTAGTTTTTGTTACAAAATAGTCATTGAGCCGTTACGGAGAGATATGGCAATTACGATAATTTGTATAACAACACATTTAATCTTCAATATTTACACATTTAATCAATTTAGATATCAATAACGAGGGTTAAATTAAGAATAAATTGATTGAATGTGTAAATATGAAGGATTGAATGTGTTATTATTCAAATTTTCGTAATTGTGATGTCATTCGCTTAATGATAGTTAATGGTTCAGTGACCATATTGTAACAAAAACTAAAATTCAATGGCCATTATGTCACTTTTGAAAGTTTGGTGACCATTTTATATTTTTAGTATAGTTTGGTAACCATTTATGTAATTTACCCTTTTTTATTACGAATCTAATTTTATTATTAATTATTGACCTGATATCTATGTAAAAAAAAGTAACATAATTCAATTTTATCAATTTGACCTTTACAATGTGATTTAGATTATTGTAAAATTGTAATGTTCGATTAATGTTAATCTTTTATTTATTTTAAAGATTAATAGTCAAATTTACAATAGCAATAAATGTAGGAGATTATAAAAGTTTTTTTTTATAATTATCATGTCAGTCGTTAATAGTAAAACTAGATTTTCTTTTTGAATTTTTAAATTTAATAAGTCGCATAACGTTATTATAGTGTCTAATAACTTTGGCTTAATAAAAAAATAGGGTAAAGTACATTAATGGTCACCGAGCTTTTAGGGCACGTTTATTTTGGTCACCAAATTTTTAAAAATTTTATTAGGGCTACTCAACTTTTATTTCGCTTTTATTTTGGTCCCTCAACTTTTACTTCGCTTTCATTTTGGTCTTTCCTATTATCTTACGTTAGAAAATGCTGATGTGGCCCGTTAGTTTTCATTTTCTTCAAGGGTAAACTATATAAATGGTCACCGAACTTTTAAAATGCTTTCATTTTGGTCACGAAATTAAAACTTTCATTGGAGTCACAAACGTTTGTTTTACTTTAAAGCAACCTCATTGGTTTAAGAAAAAACTCTTTCAATGTATTAAACAAAAATAATAAGTAGATTTTACCTTATGATTATTATGGGTGTTAAAAAATACTTGACCCGGTTGACCGGACCCGTCGACCCAAACCTTTAAAAACCGGGTAATTCTTTTAAAAAATGCCATGACCCGAGTTTTTTTCGGGTAGTTGGGTCTGGTATGGGCAAAAAAATTTGTGTATCCAGGGTACCCGACCCGGTACTTTTATATATTTATTTTTTAGTTTTAAATTATATTTTTATTTTAGGATCCTTAATATTTTTACCTTCGAACTAAATTTAAATCTCTAATTTTTTTCTAAGTTTGAATTATGTATTATGAACTTTTAAAATTTTTGTGTTTGGTAATTGGTTTAGAAATATAATAAATCAATTTGTTGTAAGAAAATATAGTTAAAATTATTAAATAATAAGGATAATGTTTTATTGGTTTCTCCACTGAAATTAATACAATAAGCAATTATCAAAAGCATTTAAATTCAAACCAACGGAGTTGGTCCAAGTGGTAAGCAGCTTGGTCCAAAGGAGGCGTTGTGTCTGCATAAAGTTCTCGATGGGAGTCTCACCCACCAAAATCAGGTGTGCAACATGGGTCAATCCGGATTAGTCAAGGTGAAGCTTAGAAACCGGAAGGGCAACAAAAAAACATTTAAATCCAATTGCGCAGGAAACAAAAATTAAAGCAGACCAATTGCAAAATTAGTTAGATTTTTTTTTTAAATGTCAATCTAAGCATTAATTTATGTACCTGTTAAAAATTTATAGAATTTAGATTCAGTTTGAGGGTAAAAAATATTAATGAACCTAAAATAAAAATATAATTTAAAACTAAAAATAAATATATTAAAAATATCGGTTTGGGTCGGGTACCCGACTACACAAAATTTTCGGCCCAGACCCGACCCAACTACTCGGGAAAAATATCAGGGTCGAGTAAATTTTTAAAAGAATTACCCGGTTTTTAAAGGTTCGGGTCGGTGGGTTGACGTGTCGGGTCAACCAGGTCAAGTATTTTTTTTCTTAACCATAAGGTAAAATCTACACCTTACTTTTGTTTTAATATATTGAAAGAGTTTTTTCTTAAACCAATGTGTTGCTTTAAAGCAAAACAAAAGTTGGGTGACTCCAATGAAAGTTTTAAACTTCCAGTGACCAAAATGAAAGCATTTTAAAAGTTCAGTGACAATTTATATAGTTTACCCTTGAAGAAAATGAAAACTAATGGGCCACGTCAGTATTTTCTAATGGAAGGTAACGTGAGGGACCGAAATGAAAGCGAACTAAAAGTTTAGGGACCAAAATGAAAGCAAAATAAAAGTTGAGTGACCCCAATACATTTTTTAAAAGTTCGGTGACCAAAATGAACGCGCCTTAAAAGTTCGGTGACCATTGGTGTACTTTACCCTAAAAAAGTACTCAAACTATATATTTTTTGAATTTTACGTGCCTAAAGTATTTTTGTTAAAAATAGGTGCCTAAAGTTTAAAAAATAATTTTCCAATAAAAATGTGACATGTGTCATTTTTTAATATTTAAAAAATTAAAAAAAAGTATAATTAAATAAAAAACTCAAAATTCTAAAAATTACAAAAAGCCCCAAATCCCTAATACCCAAAACTACAAACTTCTTCAAATTATCGATGCTTCCGCCGTCGTTGTTGTCGTCGTCGAACACTACCACTACTGTCGTTAGAGGTCGTCGCTCATTTTCCCCAGCCACCCATCGCTGGTAACAAATATGAAGTGTGCCAATCGGACGACGAAAGGAGCAAATTAATGTTATAAATAAATTAAATTAAATTAAATGATACAAAATTAAATACCATCTTTACATAAAAATATTATATAGTGTGTGTGTATAAGTAGGAAGACGAGTAAGGAGCAAATATCGGGCAAGCGTGTTTGCCAGCTGTATAGGCCCGTGGATTTTGTGATTGCCTACATATGCACCTCACCATTATCATTTATACGATAAATTATACATTTGACCCTTTAATTATAAACATTTTCATTTTAATCATTAAAAATAAATCAAGGACAAGCGGCTAAATAGAAAGAAAGGCGAGCATTTTTTAACCTCTCTGTTGATAATATAACATTTCAGGTAAAATCACAAAGAAAAAGTTTACAAATTAAAATTAATTGCATTAATTATGTGCAAAACATTAGGTTAAACTAAAGTTCAAATATTTAAAATACTAATAAATCATGGCACAGAAAAATAATAAGTAAAAAGTAACTAATTAAATAATTAAATACTACTTAAAATATTCTAGTTTATTTTATAATTTTATGTGTTTTTAATTGAGCTTATGTTAATCAAGTGGGCATTAATATTATTGTAATCAATGTAGAAAAAATAAGATCTATTTAAAAAAGCAATTTCATATGTTTAAGTGTACAACATTTTTTAATTTATTTACGGTGGCAGTTTTAAGTAGTATAAATATTATATTAAACTTAATATTAAAAAATAATGAGTGAGAAGACGAAAAAGGGCCCCGGAAGAATAGGCGGTGAATACAATGTTTACACCGAATTTTAATTATATCATCCATTCACAAACACGTGATATTTTTATACTAATATACAAGTCCCACAAAAAAAATCATGTTATTTGTTGCAGCTAATACTTATTATTATTATTATTATTATTATTATTATTGAACGTGTGTTGCAGCTAATTAGGGTTGAGCGTTTGATCGATTCGAGTCGAGTTAAAAAATTGAGTTATTCGAGCTAATGTGTCATATTTTACAATTCAGATTTTATTTGAAATTTGTTCGATTCGAATCAAATTTATGAAATTCGAGTCGAGTGGAGTTTTCGAGTTCCTATACACATTTAATTGTTATCATTTATCATGTAATAGTATGGTTTGATTCTAATTTAAATGACTTTTTCTAATCATATAATATATGCACATATATATATATTTCTTCATATTTTTTTCATACATGACATATATTTCTTCATTTTTTACACCAGTAAATATATATCAGGAAAATTGAGAGACTCGACTCAAACTTAAAAATTAAACTATTAATTCTTAAAAATTTAGAGTTATTCGAGTTATTTGAATTTCTATTTTACAACTCAAAATTTATTTAAATTTTTTTCAAGTCGAGTTTATGAAAATTCGAGTCGATTCAAGACTAGTCGAGTTTTTTCACATCAATTCATGTTGAAAAAATTAATTTTTTCGAATCGAATCGATTTTTGTCTCCCAACAGCTAATACTTTAAACATTGAGATGTTCGAAATAGTTGAAGTGAATGAAACATTTTTTTAACATCGGGTGTAATTTTACAGTAACATATGTGTAATATTTTTTTAAATTAATTGTTCGAACTTAAATTTTCTCCTAATAACATTTTTTTTACTGAAATCACTTGGAAAACTCATAGATAAAACATTTTTTTAAATTTAAATAGACATACATAACAAATTTGACAAGATAGTTGACTAATACATGTGACTTGGTCCTATGAAACTACATGTATTATAATAATAAGTAAAAGAATTCAACCAAAAATTCAAGGATTCACACCTAAAAAAGGGTACAGTCCATTGATCTAAAAATAATCAATTAATTAGACACTTGATTTGAATAATTGTACTATTTTTATATAAAAAAATCAAATCAAACTATATATCTCCAATTATTAACAAATCCCAAAACTAAATCAACATTACAATTTAGCTCTATCCAACACATGAAGATCAATTATTAAACGGGTGTCCTTGGCATTTTATCTTTTTGTTCATTAAGACAAAATGCCAACACATCTCACAGGTCAAACTTACACTCAAAATCATGAAATTGAATATATCTTTCTCTTAAAACTGAGATTATTGATTGATGTAAAAAGGGGTGGGATTATTATATGTTGATTTCACATTCGATGTTCAGCTGTCACGTCATTTATTGTTTTTAGCGTTGTTGTGATGAGAGAAATGACCGACTATGTCCAGTGATCAAAGAGAAGGCTTAAGGGAGTTGGCCAGCAGGAAAAGCGGCGATAATTTAGGGTTTAGGTTTGGGAGATTTTAGGAATTTAAGGACTATTTTATAAAAATTGTAAAATTTTAAGAAATTTTGAAAAAAATAATAAAATCATTATTTTAAATTTTTAATTTAAAAATAAAATAAAATAAACATACCACATGTCAAGCATTTAGTAATTAACATTTTTTAGCACTCAGTAATAGTCAAGACACTTAAAATTGTAACTTTTGAAACTTCAGACACCTAAAATTATAGGTAAAATGACAAAAGATGCCACCCAACGTTTGCATGTTTTGTCATTTGCCACCTATTCTTTTTTTTGTCCAAATATGCCCCAAACGTTTGCTTGTTTTGTCATTTGACCTCCTATTCTTTCTTTTGGTCTAAATATGCCCATGTTGAATGTAAACTGTCAATCAACTAACAGTCAACGACTTATAAAAAAATTTGACGTGGCATCAGTAGATCTTAAAACGTGACAAGTTCAGTCAGCATCAGCTGTTGAACGTCAGTTGACTGACAGTTTCCATCTAACGTGAGCATATTTGGACCAAATTGAAACGTTGGGGCATATTTGGACTACGATTAAAATGTTGGAGGCATATTTGGACCAAAAGAAAGAATATGAGGTCAAATGACAAAACAAGCAAACGTTAGGGGCATATTTGGACAAAAAAGAGAAAATAGGGAGCCAAATGACAAAACATGCAAACGTTGGGGATTTTTTGTCATTTTACCAAAATTATAATGGTCGAAACTTTAGTCACATTTTAAAAAAAAAATTACTTTAAACAACTAAATTTCAAAAAATATACTTTAAACACTTATTTTTTAGTTTAAGCTAAAATAAAAATAAAACTCACAAGTACGAAAAAAAAGTTGGATGATTCACACATGTTGGTGCATGAACAAAGAACAGCAATTAATCGGCTAATGCCTAATTTCGGACAAAAAGAAAATCTCGCGAAATAAAAGCAGACCCTTACGTGGCGAAATCTCAATAAATGCATTAAAGCGGCGAACAAACCTCCGACACAATTAAAAAAATAAAATTAAATACACCCTCCTTAAAAAGAAATATTAATAAAAAAACAAAATAATAATAATAATAATACTGATAAATATTGAGTGAGCTGAGAGGAACTAAGGAGAAGAAGATAGCAGAAAGTATTAGCTTGTCCTTGTTCTAAACTTGTAGTAATTGTTTCTTTTTTTTAATATATTAATAAAGATAATTTTTTTAATAAGAGAATGAAACAGAGTATTCTCATTCCCTGTTGTTTTCTCAATTGATTATAGTTTAAAGGGTTTGGGGTCGGAAAGAATCTGATGGCGAAGACGGGGGTGTTGAGTTCTGATCCGACGGTGAGGGCGAGAGCGGCGGAATTGAAGAGAGAATTGCAGAGGCTTGTTAGGACTATCGTCGACGACGACGATTACAGCATCCACGCCGTCGATCGAGCTAAGGATGCTCTTTGTAGCTTGAGAGAGCTTATGCTTAATAAACGATCGACGGCGACGGCAACGGCGACGGCGACCTTGAAGTTACATGAAGCGGTGTCGTGCCCTGAAGAATTTAAATGCCCTCTTTCTAAAGAGCTTATGAGAGATCCTGTTGTTTTAGCTTCTGGTCAGGTAATGAGGATTGAGGATTGAGGATTGCTTCTGTTTTTTTTTAATTCAATTTTTTAGGGTTCTTGATTTGGTTTCATTTGGATTTGCAGACATATGATAGGCCCTTTATCCAGAAATGGCTGAATGCGGGGAATAGGACTTGCCCTAGAACCGAGCAAGTTCTTTCTCACACGGTTCTCACTCCGAATCAGCTGATCAGGGAGATGATATCGCGGTGGCGCAACCGTCGGGGGGTAGAATTCCAGAGCCCGGTGCTGTGCGGTAGAGAAGAGGGAATTGCCGAGGAGGAGCGCAACCGTTTCTTTTCTTTGCTCGACAAGTTGTCGGCGGCGCTTCCTGAACAGAAGGAAGCGGCAAAGGAGCTTCGTTTGTTGACAAAAAAGACGCCGTCGTTCCGTGCTCTTTTCGGCGAATCGATTGGCGCCATAACTCAGCTTCTCGCCCCACTCTCCGGCAGTGTTCAACCCGATCTCCAAGAAGACGTGATCACGACGCTCTTGAACCTTTCGATCTATGACAGCAATAAGAAGCTCGTTGCCGAAACTCCAATGGTTATTCCCCTTCTTATGGAAGCGCTAAGATCCGGAACAATTCAAACACGGAGCAATGCAGCTGCAGCCCTTTTCACTCTGTCGGCTCTTGATTCGAACAAGGCGCTAATCGGTAAATCCGGTGTCATAAAGCCTCTCATTGACCTTCTAGATGAGGCTCATCCGTTAGCAATGAAAGATGTTGCTTCTGCAATATTCAACCTATGCATATTCCACGAGAACAAGGCGCGAGCCGTGCGGGATGGTGCGGTAATGGTCATTATAAGAAAGATTATTGACGGTGTTCATGTCGATGAATTGTTGGCTATTCTTGCAATGCTTTCGACCCATCAAAGGGCTGTTGAAGAATTGGGGGAGCTCGGAGCCGTTCCGTGCTTGCTTCGTATCATAAGGGAGAGCAATTGTGAACGGAATACGGAAAATTGCATCGCAATCTTGCATACCGTCTGTCTTAACGATCGAACCAAGTGGAAGGTGCTAAAGGAAGAAGAGATTACGTATGGAACAATATCTAAGCTTGCTCAACACGGAACATCTAGAGCCAAGAGAAAGGCTAATGGCATTCTTGAGAGACTAAGAAGGGCCATTAACATTACTCATACCGCGTGAAGACATTACTCGATGCAACATCGCCGAGTGCATCATTTGTAAATTCTGTTTCCAACACCGGTCACCGGTGGCTCTTACCATCAATCCGATCGATTTTGTAAATTCTTGGACTTAATCCTTCATTCTTGGACTTATGCTTGAAAGATTTGATCTTCTAACTTGTCCATTGTCTTTAGTTTCGTCCATATCATATGCCGTCGTACGATGGCCCATTCGTCCTCCTCCGAGCGAAGATAGAGTCGATTTTTCTATCGAACAAAAAGTTGAACGAGTGGTCCTTAAAAGGAGTTAAATATGGAACGGGAAGAATGTGTCCATACTGAATGGTTTGGTAATTTCTGGTGTTGTGGTCCATCTTCCCAGCCACCAAAGTCTTCAATGCCAACAGTAACTGCCCTAAAGATACCTACTAAAGTAATGGTAATGCCTCATTTCCTCTTCCTCTAGTCTCCTTAACCTTCTTTGAATGTTCGAAGATCGAGTTTCGTTAAAACCGGGTTTACGATAGTGACATATGCCCTTCACTTTTTTAAAGGTGATTATCCGAATACGAACCGAAACTGGACTCGAGTTCATTCCATAATGCATGACAATGGTGGAAGTACAGAGAGGTCGTTAATGTTGTATGCTAAACCAAACAAATTTGAACCACCAAATTGGGTCTACCATGTGATAGCTCGTAACCTTGCTTAAGTGAAACGCGCATGCTTTGTCTGCCCTTCTGCTGTAAAAGCATGTAGATACACATGGTCCGATTCAGGGACGGACGCACGATTTTATGTTAGGGGCGAACCTATAAAATTATAAGGGGGCGTACTTATAAAATTTTAGGGGAACAAAAAAATATTTTTAATAAAAAATACATAGAAATTTTTTAAATTTTTTCTAAATCGTATATGAATTTTAAATTTTAAGGGGCGACTGCCCCTCCAAACCTCTCTAGGTCCATCCCTGGTCCGATTGGTGAGCGCAAGAGCCATTTCTACTAATAAAATATGTTTTTATAACTTTTTATATTTTTTTTTGCGTATAACATAATATTTATGTTTAATTTTAAATTTAAATAAATTCATATATAGTTATAAACTAAACTGTAAAATTGAACAATATACTTGGTACATGTGCTTTTCTTTTTTGGACCCTTAATATGAAGATAGTCTTATTCATGCATTTATAGCTATACGTTTGAATTTATTGGAAAGATGAATACAAGTCTTTTCTCGTTCCAAATTCCAAAACTAAAAAAATTAAAAATTAAAATCATTTGTGACATGTGTAAATTAAATTGGGATAAAAATTATCTAACCTTTTTTGGTGCTCCTATTTATGCTATAACACTAAAAAATACTACAAAATTAAATTCCAAGCTCTAACCATAAATTATAAATCCTAAACCCTACACCTTATATCTTAAAATTTTTAAACTCTAACAATAAACCATAAATCTAATTTTAAACATAAAAACATAAGTAAAGTCACCAAAAAAATAAGCGACGATTTCCATCTATTATATTGTACCTTCAAACAGAGACTACAAATAACCCCATAATTGTAACAAACAAAATCATGTGTATTGAAAACAACCCATTGAAGTGACCTATTAAAAATTTAAAAATAGCTAAATATCAATTAAATTAAATTAATGATATAAAATATTAGATTCTTTACAAAAATTAAGAATTATGCTTTTCTTTTTTTTTGCTTATAAGAATTATGCTTTTCTTAAAACCATGTGCTTTGTCCTCATTGATCGCAGAGTTTACCGACTCATGTTGTACACTTAATTTTAGTGAATAAATTTTTTTGTAAAAATTTTTCGCATACAAAAGATCTCAAACTGAAAGATAACAAATTACTTACCACGTGGATTAATAACGTTAGTACTTAAAATCAAATTTTGATGGACATCAAAGTTAGTTGGATTTTGCAGTCTCTTTTCTTTTAATCAATAAAGAAAAAGAGCAAGCTTTGGGTATTTTAGTCAAATTCATCGGCCAATCTATAATTAATATTTGCAAAATATTCTCCACCGACACAAGGAAAAAAAGTTTGAAATCCCCTAATTAAGGTTACTTTTATTAGTTTATTATAATCTTCATTAATCATTTCTATTAGACAAACGAAATGTTGTTTATCGGAAAATATTTGTTTGTGGACCCAAATCTTATTATTATGTTTTTCTTCTACTTTATGATGTTTATATCATTTGTGTAAAATAGTACGACAAACTACTCAAATAATTTTTTTAAAAAAATTGACACGTAAATTTATTAAAATTTATTTTAAATTAAAAAACATCAATCAAGAAAATAAATATTAATTTAGATTAAATATTAAAAAAACACACAGGGATGATAAATGAAGCGGGCATGTGAAATTAGCCCTTTCTATACTATACATACTTAAAATTTTCATACTCACCGCACCGCTTATCTATCTACAATGAGTACAATTTTTAAATCCACGTCTGCCTACGTGAGCATATTCTTAAATTCATCTCAGCATTTACTACTCAGCTGAGTACCTACCACTGTGCTCATATCCGTATATACTCGCCAAATTTATCAACTAAATAACCGTTAATATTAAATATAACGAATAAGTTAATTTTTTTAACATTTTCAAAACTTATAAAACAGAATTAATAGAGTTTAATGTCTACAAACTTAACAATTAGCGTAGAGTTTAAAACAAACAAAAATCTTAGTAAATGAGCTTAATTCGTTTATGTGATATGGAATAGGATCCACCAATGTGTGTGCTTGGCGGATGGATATGGGGTGGGTAATGTCTCAAATCCACACCCACCCACTACACACTAATTTCGTACTCATTTCTTACTCTATCCGGGACGGGTGCAGTGCAGAATTCACGAACTTGTACCCATCTACTATCACTAAAGACAAATTATCACGAAACCAATAAATCAAAATAAATATTAATTTGTGTTTCTATCGTATAAAAAAATTAAAAGAATTTAAACACATTTAATAATAGAAATTAAAAGGGTTGAAAACAAGCACCCCATACCTCCATTGGAGATACCTAAATAGACAACATGAAAACATTAAATAATTCAGAAACTCCCAGACAAGGAGTTGAATTTCAGACAAGGGAATTAAATTCAAACTAGAAATGAAGAACGTAAAACATTTCGATTCAAGTTCGATTTGGTCCTATTTTATTTTTCCGTGGTATCGGGACATCGGCAATGAGGTTTGACATGTAAAGGTTGCAAGTTATTAACCATTTTCTGGACATTAAACTAATGAAGATGTAAGAATGTGATTTTGGTAATATTCACCTTTTTGAAGACAGATAATCGATTGTAAGAGAAGACAAAATAAAATAAAATAATATTTACGTACATTGAAGATAAAGAACCAAAATAAAAGAGGAAACAGAGAAAGAAAGAAGAAAAAAAACTGTAATTTTTTTACCAATAATTTGTTAACCTAAGATGTCTAAATTAATTTTTTTTGACTTTACCACTTTCTAAAAAATATGTTCAAAACTCAAATTATGTTGTTGCAAATGAAACAAAATATTAAATTAAACAATTTATATTATATACAATGGCGGTGCAGATGGAAATTTATTGTCCTTTTTTAGTGTTTTTACTTATGTTCTTACGCTTAAAATTAAGTTTAGGGTAGGATGTATTTTTTAGGGTGTAGGGTTTAGGATTTAGAATTTAAGATTATGGCTTAGAATTTAATTTTATAGTATTTTTTAGTGTTGACGCATAAGTAGGGGCAACAAAAAAGGGCAGATGATTTTTATCCGGCGGTGCAACCTAAATATTTTCGCAAGCTCCTTAATTTTAAGAGTTTAAGTTTAGGTGTTTAGAATTTAGTGATTATGGATAAAATTTAAGGGTTAGGGTTAGAATCTAGAGTTTAGATGTTAAGGTAATATGATTAGGGGTTTAAGTTTTAACCTCTAAACCATAAAGTATAATCACAACCCCTAAATTCTAAACCCATAAACTAAATTCTAAAATTAAAAAACTTATAAAAACTTTTAAATTTCGCTTTCAATGTAAGAAATATTTTTTTCGTAAATTAAATACTTATTGTTATTAAAAATAATAATGGATCGGATAACAATATTGAATGGCTTGTTAAGATGCCTTGGTTATTGAAATATAGGACGTTACTTTTATGGCTTTAAAGCCCATCTCGATGCCGGATAACAATGGGAATAACGAGGCTCAACTACTTAAGCAATCCATGGAAAAGCCCAAATACAAGCTCGAACAAACGACACTGTTAGGAGTGTTCATTTTCGAATATCGAATCAGATCTGTTCCAAAAATCCATGTAAAATAGCGATTTGTATTCAATTCAAAAAAATGGATATTCAAATATACATATGTGTGGTATTTGAATCATAAATTCGGATATTTAATTATGGGAATATATAATTTAATTTAAGTATTTTTCGGATTTGACGGTCATACTTATGAAAATTTAGAAATTATGAATATAACAAACAACAATTGTTAAATATAACAAGATTCACGTCTATGAAAATTTTAATTTTTCGAATATAATAAGCATCAAATTGCTAATATAACAATATTAATATACATGAAATTTTAAATTGTCAGATATTTGGATTTTTCGAATAATATGAAAAATGAAATATTATGATCCATATTCAATCTAAAAAATTAAAAACAAATCAAATATTTGATCTAAAAATAAAATTAAATCGAATATTTTTGCACACCCTTAGTCATTGCCATCGTTGAACGCTGGGTTGCAGAATCCAGTCTACTAAGAGCTAAAGACAATATAGGCCCAGCCAGATATTAGTAAAGGGACCTTGCAAAAATTACACACTCTTGGACAATGTCTTGCAACCATACCTTTTAAAATAGGGTAATTATTTGATCAACGTTAATTAAAAGTTTTTTTGGTCAAAAAAAAATTCTTTTTCCTACAAATAGACTTTGAAAATTATCACATATTTTTTTAGAGATCATAAACTCTAACACTTAAATTTTAAACTTTAATCAATAAATTATAAAATCTAACTACAAATCCTAAGACCCTAAACTCTAACATTTACACCATAAAACTAGGTGGTTGTAAAAAATAAAAATTTCACATCCAGTGCATAGAATATTTTACCTTTAAAATATACCTAAAGAAGAAATAAATAAACAAACTATTTATTATTATTTTAACCTTACTTGCAGAGGTGAAACTCAATTTTTTAGTAAAAGGTATTTTTTATTGAGGGTCGTTTGAAATTTTTAAAATTTTAAAGACAAAATTAATTATATATTTCTTTTAGAAGTCAAAAATAATTTTACCACCATTTTCTCTCTCTAGTTTTAATTATTTTTTAATGTTATGGTCCCACTAATCTCTCTATAGTTTTGTGGTTGCTTACTTGTGTTATTTTTAATTTTTTTTAACAAATTATAAATCTAATCATAATTCTACCTAGAAAGAGAGGAAGAGGGATTCTAGGGGAAAGAATGAGAGTGCTCCTAGTAAGTTTCGAACCCATGACCTACATGAATATGAAGGAACAAAGATGAGCAACTTGGCCGACCGACCAAATATATTTGCTCTGTTATTTTTAATTTTTTAAATACACCTAATTAATATATGTATATATTGTGATTGAAGTTATGGTATTGAAATGTTGTTTCTATTTTATGATGAGACTCGTGTTAGATTTTGATAGTAGATTATGTTACATTTATAATGTTGGTAAAAAAACATTACATGTTAAGAAAAATATTAAAAAAAATTAATAAATGACGTAATAAAGGATTTGTATAAAATTTCTATCAATTATGTATTAGATTATTGTTAAATAGGGAGTATATTAATGTTTATTATTATTCTAAAAATATTTGTTTAGTATTTTTTCTAATTGAGTTGTTGTCCGGTTAACTTACTATATCAATTTAGTCAAATATTATTATGTATTAGAGTTTTTTTTTATCACATTCACTTCGTGAGTAAAAAATAAATGTTTAATGTAAAAATTACATTTTCAAAAATTAAGTTAAATAACATTATATGCCATTGATAAAATTTTCTACTAAATTGGTATTAAGCTGACTCGTGACAAGTATATATGGTACAAATAAATTGTTTCAATTCGAATAATTTAAAATAACAACATTTCCTTTCAAGTGGACCAAGTGAAATTTTCTTAAATGCATTAAATAAATGGGAACTTGTATATTTGGTTTCTTCCATGACCAAAGAATGACGGCAAGTCATTTTTCCCGGGGACTACGTAATTTCCTTGAAATTTCAAAATGGGTTAAATAAGAAAAGTAGTTCCACTTGGTAAAAATGGAAAACTTTTACAGAATTTCAGTACTTTCTCTTTTCCCAACACCAACATCTCAGCAGGCGGCAGAAACAGCCCCACTTTTTCTAGAGCCACCACCTGGTCCACCTCCACCAATATTTTAAGTCTCCCTCTTTTTTGTACAAATATTAGTTTAATGCCTAAAAACACCACGTTACGTAATTTTTTTAAAAAGTAATTCACTCATAAAATTAAAAATGCGACGTAGATCAATACCAATAATTAGAATAAAAAACTCCAAAAAATTAAGAGGACAGAAGATTGCTGACATGGCCAAATCTACTCTCGCATAAACAAAAAAATATTAAATGAGAATAGCTCACCAATCACCTCGTCATTTATGGTCTCATCCAATGAAAATTTTTCATTTTATTTTTTCAAGGTGAATATTTACCTTCTTGCTACATATAATTAAGTAGTGACTAGTTACTTTAAAGTTACTTTGAAACTAATGTATATTATTGGATGGACAGCTGAAAACGTGATCCACCCCTGCCCGGATTTTTTTTTCACTTTTGTTTATATAATTCTTTTTAAAAAAATTAATTTATTTATGAACTTACTACTTCAATTTTAAACATTTATATTTTATTTTTGGGAAAACTACACCGGTGGTCCCCAAACTATTACTATTTTTTTATTTTGGTCCCAAAACTATATTTTTCGGCAAAATCGTCCCTTCTGTTACATAGTTCTCCTGTTTTGGTCCCCGACGTTAAATAGCTAATGGTTTTGCTGACGTGACATTTTTTTAAGAGGAGAGAGAAATAATTAAAAAATGTCACGTCAGCAAAACCGTTAGCTATTTAACGTCGGGGGACTAAAACAGAAGAACTATGTAACAGAAGGGATGATTTTGCTAAAAAACATAGTTTAAGGACCAAAATAAGAGAACGGTAATAGTTTGAGAACCACTGATGTAGTTTTCCCTTTATTTTTTAACTCTAAATTTTAATTTCGTCCCATAATAAATCAGATTCATCTAATATTTTCTCCCTTTAATTCTTGAAAGCTTCCTCGGCAAGAAATTTTATTTATATAAAAAAAACTGAAAAGTATTCCTTCCTTATAAATTGTAGCCACCAACCATCGCTTCCTTCCCCCAAACAGCAGGAAACAAACAATAAGAACCAAGCGGTCTTTCTCCAAACACTGGTCAGCCTCCGCCATGATCGACGGTCAAAAACAACTCAATCGATCTCCACAGCATTCAATCCCGACCTTTGATTTAGACCGCCTGGAAATCGTCGCGGCTCTCGGCCGAGGAGCCAAAGGAGTGGTGTTTCTAACCAGAGACAACGTGAAAGATGAGATCATAGCTTTGAAACTGATATCTCGAGATTCGATCGAGAAGAAGAATGCTAAAGCAGTGAATAACAGTGATGGAAACGAGTACAGAAGAGTTTTTTTTGAACAGGAAGTATTGGCGATGGTTAACCACCAGCTTTTACCACGGCTGCGAGGAGTTTTGGCGACCGATAAAGTCGTCGGTTACGCCATTGATTACTGTCCCGGCCATGATCTTCACTCCTTGAGGAAGAAACAGACCGAGAAAATGTTCTCCGACGATATGATAAGGTAAAAAGAGAAAAAAGTACTTCTAAATTCTAATGCTATAGTTTCGGTCTATTTCTTTGTTTGGAATTTAATATGATCTTTTTTTTTTTCAGATTTTATGCTGCGGAATTGGTTCTGGCTTTGGAGTATCTTCACAATTTAGGCATTGTTTATCGAGATTTGAAGCCAGAAAATGTTATGATTCAAGAAAATGGCCATATCATGCTTGTAGATTTCGATCTCTCGACGAAACTTTCTCCAAGATCGCCTGACAAATCAATGCCTCCCAACTCGTTCCATCAAACTCCGCCTGACTCAGTCAAGAAAAAGCGGTTATTTCCGTTCGTTAGGTGGTGTAACTCGGGGATATCTCCGGACGACGCGGCATCTCAAGCGAGCGTCAACACGGATTGTACTGAGTTAGACTCGGCCGAGAAATCAAACTCGTTTGTTGGAACGGAGGATTACGTGGCGCCGGAAATCGTATCAGGTAAAGGTCATGATTATGCCGTGGATTGGTGGTCACTGGGGATCGTCCTCCACGAAATGCTGTATGGAACGACGCCGTTTAGGGGATCAAACAGGAAGGAAACGTTTTCCCGGATTTTAACGAAACCACCGGAACTCGTCGGCGAACCGACGTCGTTGCGGCACTTGATAAGAAGATTATTAGAAAAAGATCCAAAGCAGAGGATCACGCTGGAAGGAATAAAGGGGCACGATTATTTCAAGGGGATCGATTGGGATCTGATCCTGCGAATCCAACGGCCACCCTATATTCCGGCACATTCAGAGGAGGAGATTACAGTGGCCGACAAGGAAGGAATAAAAGGATTCGACGTTGAATTATTTGTCCAAGAAATATTCGCAAACGGCGACGACAGCGACGGTGGTGGGAAGAACAAACACGACGGGAAGCATTTAAACCAGAATAAAGGCCAATTCCATCGTCCGGAAGATAATCAATTTTCTGTTTTCTAACTGTGTATTACATTTACACCATTAATTATTATTATTTTTGTTCTTTTAATTGTAATAATGATAAACACAATTCAAATTTTTGGTATGAAATATGAATTGAATTACGGATGAATCTATCACGACGAACACAGTTGAACACCACTAATAATAAATATCACTGAATACTGTTAAATTAATTAATAAAAATTTAAAATTGTAAGGACTAATCATACAATTAATAATTATTTTAATTATGGGTAATGTTACATATGAATCACCCAATTATTAAAAGATACATTTGGGTCACTTAATTATGAGTAATGTTACATTTGGGTCACCTAATTATTAAATGTTACATTTGGGTCACTCAATATATATAGACTTAGGATCAACTTACACAATGTAAAACTCTTTAAGTTTTACATATTTTCTGGATCGTTAGATGGGGGAATGAATGGCTTAGATTAACTTCTTACTCTTTTTTTCCAAGTGATAATCTTCACATATTTACTGTTAATCTCATCTATTCGTTTCACTCATCCAACGATACAAAAAATATGTAAAACTTAAAAAGTTTTATACTGTGTAAACGGATCCTCTCTCTCTCTCTCTATCTATATATATATATATATCAATTTAGTCAATTTTATTCTAAATCACTTGTATAGGGAAATTCTAGAAAACAACCGGCTAAAAAAAGGAGTGTACAAAAATCCTTATAAAAAATCGTAAGGATTTATGTACATGTACCGAAATTGTTACAAAAATAGTAAGTAAATCACTTGTATAGGGAAGTTCTAGAAAACAACCGGTTAAAAAAAACTAAAAAAAGGCATGTACAAAAATAGTAAGAAATTTGGTATATACGTAATTGCTTACTACTTTTATGTACATACCGAAGTTTTTACAAAAGTTGTAAGCATTTTTGTACATACCTTAAGTTTCACGATTTTTGTAAGGATTTTGTACATGTACCGAAATTCTTACAAAAGTGGTAATAATTTATGTACATACCGAATTTCTTACGATTTTGTAAGAATTTTGGTACACTGTACAAAATTCCTTACGATTTTTGTAAGAATTTCGATACACGCCTTTTTTTAACCTATTTTTACGTGTTTTTTTTAGAATTTTCCGTCACTTGTATACCCTCGTTAACACTAGAGTAGTTCATTTGAAATCATCAATTAATTTAATACAAAAATAGATATATATTTTTATGAAGGATGACCCAAATCTAATTTACCCATAATTAAATAACCCAAGTGTAATTTTTAATAATTAGATGACTTAAATATAATATTACTTATAATTGAGTGACCCAAATATAATTTTACCCATAATTAAATGACATCCGTTGAAGTTTACCCTATTTGTTTTTGTTCCTTGTGAAATATGGCTAATCGAATCAAACGGCACTAACAGATACCGGAAGAGGTGCTTGGTTTATTCTGTTTGTGTGACGTCATTAATGACGTCGCGTTAATGGTTGTAGATTAGTAACTTTGACTTCGATTGAATAAATAAATAAATAAATAATAGTAAATCGCTAGATCAATACAATTGAAACATGGTGAATGATCTCACTTCTTTTTTTAAATATCCTTCTTATGGTTATAAATTTTAACTCATTAATTTTTTATTTGGATCATGTGGTATAAATTTTTAATTTTTTTTTAATTTTAAAATAAAAGAATTAATAAAAAAAATGTGAATTGGATGCTCGGTAATCGATTTTACAAGTACCCAAATTTAATAGGTACTCAATTATAGGATACCCGGTACTCATGAGCCGGAACACGTGCCAACAAATATAATAACCGAAGGTCCAAATATCCGATTTTTCGATTACCCGAATTTAAACACCCTTAGTACACATTACAGTATTCTCACGCCAAACCACAGAGATTATGTTATCGTGTAGTTTTGTCACGTCATTTCAAATGATTTATCATCAGTTGACTAACAGTTTCCATCCGTGAAAGGACCATTTTGACCCAAAATGAAACGTTGGGTTTAAATGGTTTAAAAAAATAAGGGGGAAAATGACGATTCAGTTAAACGATAGAGACATTTATTTGACATTATGCAATTAGAAAAGGCTTAACTATAAAATAAGTGCCCAAACTTTGCCACTTTTTTGCAATAGGCGCCTAAACTATTTTTTGGCTGAAATAAGTACCTAACGTTTCATTTTTGTCCATTTTAAAGTCAAACCGTCAAAAAATTCATCACCCAATTATAACTTGACATATGGATTTTTTATTTTATTTTTTATTTTCAAAACCAAACTGAAAAATAAATTAAATTCAAAATAGCCTAAATTTAAAAAAAATACAAAACAGTCCCAAATCCCTAAAACCCTAAACCCCAAGTTTCAAAATTGATGGCATTGTCGCCGTCGATGGCCTCACCGGACCTCACCTCCTTCATCGCCGGCGCTCCCCGCCCATTTCTCCCAACCACCCATTGTCGGTAATCGGCGGGAGACGTGCCAATCGGACGAAGAACGGTTAAAGCGTTTTGCGTTCATCGCCTGGTCGACACGCCTCCCGCCGGTTACCGACAATGGGTGGTTGGGAGAAATGGGCGGGGGAATCTGACGACGGCGGTGGGGAGGTCCGTCGAGGCTATCGGCGGCGACAATGACGAAAAAATTAAATTTGAGTGTTTGAATTGGGGAATGTTTTGAAACTTTTTAAATTTTTTAAAATATTTTATTTTATTTTATTTTTCAGTTTTTTTTTGGAAAATAATAAAACAAAATAAAATAACATGTGTCAAATTCTGATTGGTTGTTAAAAAATATTAACGACAGTACCTTAAAACAATAACGAAATGAAATTTTAGGCACTTATTTTAGACAAAAATAAAACATTAAACACTTATTTCAGCCCAAAAAAATAATTTAGTCACATATTGTAAAAAAGAGACAAAATTTGGTCACCTAATTTTATAGTTAACCCATTAGAATAACACAATTAGCTTATTTTGATGGAAGATGGTAATGAATATGTGATAAATGGTATCAGTGGAATCTTTTTTTTGTAGAAACAATCAGTGTAATCTTTTTTATTATTTAATTTTACACCGTGGATCCGATAGTCAGGACTCAGGGTGATAATGTGGGCATCAAGATATTATAAATATTATGTTGGAGAGAATATCACATCTAAAAAGATTGAAACATTAATTTAATATAAGAAATAAAAATTATGGAGTATAAAATCAATGACTTTGCACATAATATCAAATTTCGCGTTGAAAATTAGTAATGTAGTTTGTTTAGGAAAAATGACAAAAAAAAATCTCTAAATATTTGCATGTTTTGTCATTTAGCCCCTTATTCATTTTTTAGTCTAAATATGCTCACAACGTTTTTTTTTGTTTTGTCATTTGACCCCTTATATTTTTTAGTCCGAATATGACCCCAACGTTTCAATTTGGTCCAAATATGCGCCCCCGTTAGATGGAAATTGTCAGTCAACTAACGTTCAACAGCTGATGCTGGGAAAATTCTACAACGTGCGACGAACATCGATGAACACCACTAATGATGAACACCGATGAACACCATTAAATTAATTAATAAAGATTTAAAATTTCAAGGACCCATCATACAATTAATAATTATTTTAAAAATTTAATTAAATTATTTTATATATATATATATATTAAAATTTATTTTTCAATAAGGGTAAACTATATATTTAGTACCTCACTTATTTCCGTATTTTTATTAAACCCTCATTATTTAAATATTATTTCAATTTGACGCTATTCTTTATAAAAAAAAATTTTTTGATAGAATTGGCCTCATTAAAAACCCCCTTCATATGAAGCATTCCCATGGGGAAATGCTTATAGCGGAAGGGTTCTTTATAAAAAATAATTTAACCCTCAACCTAAAACCCCAAACTATTAAACATTAAACCCTTAAACTCTTAAATATATACCCTAAACCATATACCATTAAAAATAATTTCACCATCATCGATTCAATTCAATTCAATGAATAGTTGAATTCTCCAAAAAAATTTAATTAAATTATTTTTTTTATATATCAAAATTAATTAAACTCGAATCTCCTAAAATTAATACTATTATCTTATTTGAGATTTAACTTGGTATATAAAGAATGGAGAAGGGATATGGTTTACAGAGGCTTAAGAAAGGTATAATCTTAATCTATAATCTATCATCAAAAGTGCATGATCCTGGCTTCTGCCTCTTCATTACTTTATCTCGTTTCTTCATCTCCTTCTATGTAATGACTTTGTCTTTAAATTCGAGCATTGATATGATTTTCTTTCCCTACTCCGATTTGTTAATTAGTTGCAAAGATCTTATTGGAGCCATCTCTTCACCCTCGTTCATACGATTGCGACCCCTATCAAAATATTAGACGGAAGAAAAGAGTACAACAAGTGATGGATATGTGCCCCTCATTAAAAACTTCCCTGAACTTGAAGATTATCTTTAGATGCATTGCAAGAACAATTGTTGCAATTATAAAGGATATGAGACTAATTTATTAGTTGAAAACGTTGGGGAAGACATGCAATCACATAGGCTTGCAATGACATCGCACTTGTCGCACAAGCTTTTACAGTCTTCGTCGGTGGCGGGGAAGACGTGCAATGCCATAGGTGGACAATTATTTTATTTTTTAATAGTGTTAATTTTAGGAGATTCGAGTTTAATTAATTTTGATATATATAAAAAATAATTTAATTAATTTTTTTAGGAGAATTTAACGATTCATTGAATTGAATTGAGTCGATGATGGTAAAATTATTTTTAATGGTATATGGTTTAGGGTATATGTTTAAGAGTTTAAGGGTTTAAGGTTTAATAGTTTAGGGTTTTAGGTTGAGGGTTAAATTAGCTTTTTTTATAAAGAATAGGGTCAAATTGAAATAATATTTAAATAATGAGAGTTTAATAGAAATACGGAAATAAGTGAGGTACTAAATATATAGTTTACCCTTATTAAAAAAAATAAAATTTTAATATATATATAAAATAATTTAATTAAAATTTTAAAATAATTATTCATTGTATGATGGGTCCTTGAAATTTTAGATCTTTATTAATTAATTTAATGGTGTTCATCGCACGTGGTAGACTCATCCCTGATGCTGACTGGACTTGCCACGTATTAAGATATGCTGATGCCACGTCAATTTTTTTTTATAAGTTGTTGACCGTCAGTTGACTGACAGTTTACATCCAACATGGGCATATTTGGACTATGAATGAAACGTTGGGGGCATATTTGGACCAAAAAAAGAATAGGGGCCAAATGACAAAACATGCAAACGTTAAGGAGATATTTAGACCAAAAAAATAAGGGACCAAATGAAAAAATATACAAACGTTAGAGGCATCTTTTGTCATTTTGCTTTTTTTTTTTTAAGGAAGTGCAATAAATGTATAGTTTACGTAAAAAGAAGAAGAAAGAAAACATTGATGATATCCTCACAGCGCAGAGTCTTAATGCTTGTGGAAAGGGTGGGGTGGGGGGATGGGGATGTTTAACTGTGCGTCGTCGACGACGGTTCTCTTCTCTGGTTAAAAAAGGCAGAAATTATGAGGCACATTCATTGTGTTGGACTTATTTGTTATGGTCAAGTTGTGGAATCATGAGTAATTGACCATGGGAGATGTGGCTGTAAAATTTGGTCTAAATGATATATTCAGATACGGAGTCAAGATTCGTTGTAGATAGTAAAACATAAATTTTAAAAAATAAGTGGCAAATTCATAATTAATCTAATTTTTTTTAAAAAAAATAACAATAAAAGAAAATTCCTTGTATCAAGGTCAAGAGCCCCTTTCACAGTGTATTTAGATTCGTCCCTGAATATATCACAATAAATGCACCCAAACTACGTATTATGTCTTCATGAATCCTCTGCCTCAACTACATTTCGTTTTTAATGAAATTGAACCGTCCAACGGACATCTACAGTAATCGATTTAGATTGGTCGATCAATGAATCAGATATCAATAGTTAAAACTTAAACCATAAAAATAATATCATATTTGTTATATGTGTTTTGACGAAATATTTAATGCAATATATATACTTTGACAAAATATCTATGTTGTATATACACTTTGACGAAATATCTAATTTAGTACTTGAACTATCATTTTATGTACTATTATTATACTAAATGTGTATTTTTATTGGCTGATTTGACACTTACTAACAGTATTAATTTAATTATCATAATAACACAGAAAATGATAGTTCGTGTACCACATTTATTAACAGTGTTAACTTAATTACCATAATAACACACAAGATGATTATTCAAGTACTATATCTGATATTTAAAAAAATAAAAGTACTCCTCACATTAAACATTTTATCAAAAATAAATACATCAAATTAAATATTATTTTTCAAAAAAAATGTATCATACTAAACATTTTCAAAGTACACCTATCATATTAGATATTTTACTAAAGTCTAAATATTTATATCACCTCTTATATTGAGTCAAAGGTCACTCATTTTGATAGCTTGTGACGCTATAAATTTAGAGGTCAGTGAATACTGAATAGTGATTTAAAATTCCAGCGGTTTTGGCAGTGGGTATAAATGAATCTAACGTTCAGCGAACCGTTCGGCGGAAAGTTTGTTTATGTTCGTTTATTTATTAAACGAACGAATATGAACAAGATTTTTTTCGTTTAATTAAATGAACGAACACGAACAAAGGTCTTGTTCGTTCATTTATGTTCGTGAACGTTCGGTAATCCGTTCGTTTATGTTCGTTTATGTTCATTTAAATTTATTCACTTATATCTAAGGGTGTTCATTATTCGGTTAAATCGAACTAACCGACCGAACCAAAACAAAATTGGTTAATCTATTAGATAATTTTAGGTTTCGACTAATGATTAAGTGTTTTTTCAAATTTCAATTATCAATTAATTTGGTTTAAAATCGGTTAATTAACTGAATTAATCGAACTAACCAAAAATATTAAATATTTAACAAATTATATATGTTTATTTGTGTTCGTTTATGTTCGTTTACTATTTAAACGAACGGACATGAACAAGCTAAATTTCTTAATGAACGAACACGGACAAGAAATTTTGTGTTCATTTATGTTCGTGTTCGTTCATTTGTTCGGTTAAAGTTAAACGAACGAACATGAACACACTCTCGTTTGTGTTCGTTTGGTTCGTTTACGAGCTAAGTGGGCAGCAACAGATAGCAAGGAATATGTCAAAATCAAATAAACACCAGTCTGGTCCAGCATGCTGTTACCAAAAAAATTATAATAAAAAAAACAGAGAAAATACATACTCCATAAAGAACAAAAAGGACAAGAAATCCCAGCATGTCACTCTGCAAACCCTAAGTCCTAACAAGAAGCAAAACGATCTGAACAACGGGGATCGGGATTGGAGTAGATTATCGACCTCGCCGGTATGTGCACCTCCGGTCGCAGAGACCATTTTAGTGATATTTTTATAAAACACCACCTTGAACGGAGCCAACATCAAGTGCAACCAACTAGCATAGCATATAAGCATGTGATTTCTTATCTTGTATGGTAGCAATAAGTTGAGCACACAATGGGGACCTAACTAAATAATTATTATATAACAACAACCCTTTATTAAGCTCATATCATTTAATACATCAACTTATTACAAATTTAATTATCTTTATTAAGCTGATATTAGCTTACTAATATTTCAGGAATGTAGAGTTGGGATGAAATGGGAAATTAACAATAATGGCGATTCATTAAATGTAAATGCAACGGTTAACTACCAGGGTACTTGAAAACTTAATATCATGACGATGATATTTGGCCTAATTCTCTAATGAATTTAGAGCCTGCTGCATTGTGTTATCTGTCTACATCAAGTTGGCAAAATTTGCGTTCTACATAACGTGATTTTCCCTGACACGGTACGTATGCTGCAAAGCTGGTAAAGTTTGCGTTCTATAAAATGTGATTTTCTCTAACACGGTACATATACTGTAAAGCTGACACAACTTGCGTTCTATAAAACGCGATTTCTCCTGACACGTCAGGAATATGCAAAGCTGGCACAACTAGCGTTTTATACGACACGAGTTACGCTTTGTCTTTGCTCACACGTCGCGTCACCTCTCATTTTACAGCCAATAAACTTCTTTATGCCCAACGTTCAAAGCATTTCGTGTGCGAAGAAGACACATTGCTTTGTTTTTCAACAATGCCAAAAATAGCGGATGCTCTGGTTCACTACGATGGTGAGATGATCCCTGATGCTGAATTCGGTGTCATATTCCAATCCCCCAACAATGTTACGCTACAGATTTCGATCGGAGTAACGTATGAAAGGCTGAAGCGAGCGTTAAAGAGGAAGATTCCACATGCTTCTCGAAGGGAGTTACACGCATTGAGGTATTGACTACCTTCGTCGATAGATCCACTTTATTTTATAATATTCATTGTGAAATATGACAAAGATGTGCAAATAATGATCGACACCCATACGCAGTATTTCATGGGATGACCCCTAGAGCTCTTTGCAACATTTTCTGAACGAAATGTCGGATTTCAAACCATTGTGCCAAATTGGATCTAAGCAAATCTTGACTTCAACCCAAATGCTAATAGTCAAACATCAAGTTTGTGACAAGGCTTCAACTTACTAAGTACAAAAAAATGACCAGGCTTTATCGTTTTCTGCCTTGAAGCCAAGGTATTCTTCCATAACCAGGTTCGACATTGACCTGAATATGCCGCCAACCCAACACTCAACGTACAATCCATACAGTGCGAGTGTAGGTTGTCATCATCTTTTAGGTCGTCCCACTGTGAAAAGTTTAATCTATTCAGTGACTTCTCTTTCGGACGTCACTCAACTTATATCCCTAGTGAGACAAACGTAGATGATTTCTCATACGGACGACACTCAACTTATATTCCCAGTCAGACAAACGTAGATGATTTCTCATACGACCGACCTACCATGAAGAGTTTTATCAGTTTGATGACTTCTCTTCCGGACGCCATTCAACTTATATCCTCACTAAGGCAAACGCAATTGATTTCTCATCGATAGAGACACATTCTCGCGACCGGGTTACAATTGCAGAACCTAGTAGGGTACACGTTGCTGATGGATCACAACTATACAATTTTGAAGGGTATAATTTTGATGAGGAACCGCTGATAGAGCCCGGGCCTGAAGGTGATGAGATGAGTTTATTTTCTGACCAACCATCAAACCTTGACGAGCATGTGGAAGTTGCAGAGGATGTTACGGACGATGTTGCAGAGGAAGAACCTATGGAAGTTGTTGCCCTGAGAAATTTTACTGGAACTTGCAAAAGATTCGCATATTACAATCCACCATCTCACTTCACAACAGTGGATATGGAAGGCTTCTACGCTACGGAATTTCTAGAATTCCCATAGTTGGACCAGTTGAACGAACGAAATAATGGTGAACTACATGTTGGGATGGTCTTCAGGACTAAAAAACTTGCGGAGTCAACCATCAAGCATTACAACTTACGCAACTCAGTTACGTTCACTGTGCGAAAAACTAAAGCAAACAAATACATTGTTGAATGCCCTCAGAAGTCCTCCGAATGTAATTGGAGGGTCCATGTATCATGTCTGAAGAGGATGAACAACCTATGGCAGATAACGAGATACAAAGGACCCCATACATGCTCCGTGGGAAGCCTAAATCAAGATCAACCTAACTTGGATGTACACGTGCTCTCTAATCATATCCTTCCACTCGTGAAAGCAAATCCACGCGTATCTGTGCCAGTATATATAACATCGATAAAAAATCATTTCACATACGTTGTTAAATACGATAAGGCGTGGTATGCAAGATATCATGTCATCCAACAATTGTATGGGAAGTGGGAGGAATCTTACAACGAGTTGCGAACGTGATTGAACTGTATGCAGAAATACAACCCATGAACAGTTGTGAAAGTTGAGACAGTTCCAAGATACAAAATGATCGTGGCGTACCTGGGGAGCGCGAATTTTTCTGCCTATTTTGGACATTTCGACAATACGTTAAGGCATTCTGCCACTGCAAGCCGATGCTTCAGATCGATGGCACATTCTTGTACGGAAGATACACCAATATCTTACTAGTGGTAGTTGCACAAGACGACAACAGAAAATGCATTCCGGTAGCGTTCGCCATCGTTGAAAAGGAAGATATCCCTCCGTGGACGTTTTTTCTTACCAACCTGCGCACCAATGTCTTACGTCGGATCCTACAGGCAAGAGAAGATGGCATATATATTATTTCATACAGAGGCGCGGGGATCTAGGGATCGATCAAATGTTTGGGATCGTCTTGGACACCTCCGTATATTCATCATCGGCACTGTCTGCGACACATTGCTGTAAATTACTATCAGAGGTATAAGAATAATGATGAGCGTATAATGGTTATTTGCACGGGTACGCCTTTCACTCTTAAAATTATTAATTAACTTGCCTTTTATTATTAATTCTCGTTAATTATTCTGTATTTTTTTAATAGGCAACGCACACCGAGTAGAACTGGTTGAAAAGCTTTTAGAAGAGTTGAAAGTTAGAAATCAATGTGGATATAACTATCTTCTTGATATCCCGAGGGAGAAATGGTTGCGATGTTATGATGGGGTTCGTTGATATGGTCACATGACGACGAACTTGGCTGAGGCGATTAATTCGTCTCTGAAGGGAACACGTCATTTACCTATCACATCAGTTGTGAAAGCAACATATTATCGACTAGCTACCCTTTTTACAACCCTCGGAAAATAAGCTACGAACTGGAAGGCAAGTGGCCACAGGTTCCATCCAGATCTTCAGTAAATTTTTTAGATATACCGTATGCAACCAAACGCGATGGGTGCCACATGCTTCTCTTGTCACCAACATCGCTTTACGGTTACTGAATTTTCACGACCGCTAGAAGGAATTATGCACCACAGTTACGTTGTTAATCTACAATAGCGAACATGCGATTGCTGAGTCTTCCAGACATTCAAGTACCTGTGTGCACACGTCTTCGCTGCATGTGCATCCGTTCATTTCGACGCAATGACACTCGTTAATCCTGTATACAAACTTGAAAACATTTTCAAGGTATACCGATCTAAGTTTCCTCCAATCGAAAATAAACGTCATCGTGATGTGGTTGAAAATGAACCTAAGATACAGCCAAATGAATCCATGCGACGCAACAAAAAACGTCGCTCAAAGTCAAGTAGGATTTATTGTGCCGAGGATATGGTTCCTCGAGAACGGACCAACCAACCTAAGTTGTGTGAAAATTGTAAGAACCCTGGACAGAACATCAGAAAATGTCCTACTAGAACACGCCCTCAAATCAATTAATTATAGTTGTAACACTAATGTTTTAATCCTAAATAACATTATCAACCTCCGAAGCTACATTTTCTAGGCACTATTGTAAACATGTGTTATCATACTACCACATGAATGTTAAATAACAAAAAAAATCACGACCATAGACTAGAACAACAAAATCGACAAAAACATTAATACCGACTCATGTTTCTATTTTACCAAGATAACATTTTTCACATAATTTCTACACCCTTTAGGATGCATTATACGCGCCAGTTTCTGCACCATTGTAAACATGTGTTCCTGTATTATGACGTGAAAGTTAAATAATAAAAGAAAAACCCGCGAAATTACCACAAAATCAACTCAAAAATTAGAATCGACTCATATTTTTATTTTTTTCATGCAAAGAAACATAGAAAGGTAACGTTTTTAACGCGATTTGTACATCGTTTCAGATGCCTTATATACGCCGGTTTTTACACCATTTTCAAGAGATGCATCACTACTGTAACTTAAAAGATCAAAACCATAAAAAAATTATCCTCCAAGACCATAAACAACCCTATCGACCCATGTTTCTATTTTCTTCATGCAAAAAAACATGGCAAGGTAGCTTTTTATAACATAATTTATACATTGTTTCATATGACTTACATACGTCAATTTTTACACCATTTTGTAGAGAAACATCACTATTATGAGGTAATAGATTAAAATCATAAAAAATTATCCCTCAAGACCATGCAAAATAACCATGAACAACCCTACCAAGAATAATTTAAACAACAGAATTAAACAAAAGTTGCATTCTGCAGAAAGCGACTACCGCATATTACTCGATTAATTCGCAACGAGTTGTATAAAATTCTCGTGGAAGTCGCGTCTCGTAGACTGCGTCTTCAATTGTTTTTTTGAAAATATATTTACCAAATAATATAATTCACATTGGACTTAAATCGCGCCTTGTAGAACACAATTTTAGATATCGCATCCTGCAAAACGCGATTCACCCGTACGTAGGCTAAATAGAAAGTATTTTTCTAAATATTCTTCAAAAGGGAATTTTTCCAGTTAAATTCCCAAAATATCTGACAAAAATACCCCTTAACAGAATGATGCGTGGTGAAAAAATAATTTATATAACTTTATAAGATTATTTTTTTGATAAATACAACATTATTTCAAGTATAATATATTTGTCTATATAACACCATCATCTCAATGTACACTATCATGTAGATATATTACATCATTTCAAATTATTTACTATAAATTAACAAACAATTTTCATTTAAAGAGACCATTTTCATTAGAGGTTAAATTGATTTGAAAAAAAAATTAAAATGACAATTTAATGAAACGTTAGAGATACTTTTTGATATTATACCTTTAAGATTATGGATTAATATCTTATACACTGGCAGTGAAAATCAAAAGTTTCCACATGCGCCTTAATTTTAGGGTATAAATAGTTAGTTTAGAGTATAAGATTTAGAATTTAGGGATAGTAGTTTTAATTTAAGGTTATAATTTAGGGTTTATAAGTTACAATTTAATTTTAGGGTAATATGGTGAGGATTTATGTTTTAATCTATAAACCTTAAATTACAACCCTAAACCTTAAATTGAAACAACTATCCCTAAATTATAACCCCTTACACCTAAATCCTTAAACCATATACATATACCCTAAAACTAAAGCACTTGTGAAAACTTTTAATTTCTACCGCCTGTATATAGAATATTTATCCTAAGATTATATCTAAACATATTCAAATTCTATGAATATATTCCTATTATTAATAGGATAATACTTTGAAACGATAACCTCAAATTATATACTATAAACTATTCAGATATGAATTACTTGTTCATACAAGGGAAGATAATAAATAAAATTATCAATCGCACCTAATATGGTTTTGATTTATTATATATATCGATTAATCTAAATAGACTTCAAAATTTTTGGTCAAAAAATAGACTTTAAAATTAGATAATGGTGATATAAAAGCATGCAATTCAAGTAGAACAAAACATTTGACACAAAGTTCTTAAACTTTACTAAACGAACAAATATCATACCAAAAAGCAAAAACAAACGATCAAGATCGATCAACCGTTCACTCGTCCTCTTGGCTGCGCAGCCTAGCCAATTTGTTGGTTACAACAACATCCAACTGTGCTGCGCGCTCAACAATTTCCTTCCTCTTCTTTGTCGAAACGTCATGGGCTATCTCGGCACAGTATGTCCTGATAAGTGATAATGCATATCAACAATCAGAAAATGGCATGAAAATGTTACTCAATAAAATGCGGTGGTAAGTTGCACGTCATACCTGTTGTGCATCATGAGAAGCTCGAGCTCTTGAACATTGTGCACTACAAACTTCTTAAACCCATTGGGAAGATAGTGGCGAGTCTTCTTGTCTGAGCCATAACCGATATTTGGCATCAGAGTGCATCCCTTGAACTTCCTTCTAACACGGGAGTCAATACCCTTGGGCCTTCGCCAGCTTTCCTGCCAAAACAAAAAAAATAACCTTTTGAAATTATCACAAGAGACTTTTTTTAATCTAATCAAGACATCAACCGACCATGATGATTCAAATGTTGTCGTATACAAACTTCAAGACCATGAAACTGAAATGAATAACATAAAATATGCTTCCTAATATAATGCAGCTATTACGGAGAAGAAATACTCAGAGGCTCCGATAGATATACAGACTATTATAAGGTTGCATAAGCATGGATTCTTCAACTATTTGTCAGGTAGAAACCATTGTATAACACTAGAAAAAAATGATTTCAGCCATTTGTGGATCCTTCACTTCCTGATTTGTGCAACTTTTTCACAGGGATGGCGAATAAAATACCTATTCTACTCGGAAACAAGATGAAATGTAATATGTGGGTCAAACATGAAAAAAGTAGCGCAATAGGGAATGATAACCTAAATCGAGAAGACGCTACACACTGCTTTATAAATATAATTCGACACCAACATCAACACCGTGATCAAACAAAACTTTTGGTTCAGCCTGTTGCATTATGCAATTAACATGCATACCAAATAAAGGGGTCCACATCTAATCTTCATGACATGAAGAGGGCATCATGTACAAAAACTCCAAGCTAACATTATCACAGAACTACATGTGACTTGTAGGGTTCTAGCAGTCCAATCCAAACTAAATAAACAGGGAATAAGTTCCACTATCCAGACACGAGTACTTAATTCAGGGATTTAAAAAGCGGAACGCGACCAAGCTGCCGTCCGAACCCGCAATTGGGGTAAAAATCGGTCCACGATCCCCACAATTCAGCGCTTTTGTCCAAAACCGCAATATAACAACGCAACCACGATTTAAAACCCTGCTTAATTGCTAACTCTTAAATCACAAAATTGAAGTAACATTATCACGAATACTTAATTACTCTGAAATCAAATATTATACACAAGGCGAAGCCAATAAGAAAGCAGGTTAAAAGAAACCTTGACGGAGATCTTGCGGTCACTTTGAGGCCTCTTGAACTTCTTGACACGCTTCTTCACAATCTTCTTGGACAGAAGAGGGACTGCCATTTTCCCTAAAAAAATACAAAACAAAGCCCAACAACGATAGAGAAATTAGGTTAAGATTCGGGCAAATAAGTGATCCCAATATAACAAATTACATCGAAATCGATTTTAATGAAAGAATCTAACAGAAATGTGTAAAATTACAGAGATTTAAGAGAGTTACCTTGTGGAAACAATCGCCGCCGCTTGTGGAAGCCCTGAAGCGGAAGTGGAGGGAGTTAGGGTTTCAAACGGGAATTTAGAGTTATATATTGGGAGGAGGAAGATGGATCTGGTGTTTGGGTTACAGAGTAGAGCGGTTTGTTCTCATTTTTAAGTCCATCCAATATTTTATTGGGTTCTATCAAAGCCCGTTGGACCTTAAAGTGAAGTCGTACGTGGTATCTCTTGACCCGTTTTAAAGTTTTTTAGAAACTGAATTATATTCAGTGGTGAAAGAATTACAAATGAATCACACTGTAAACAATGAAAGTTCATTGTAAAATATACAATAAAAAAATTAGAAAGACGTTAAAAAATCAAACCTAACACTTTTAGAAAAAACTTTTGAAATTAAATCCAGAAAGCTATTACTTTGTTTTGGGTGCTCTTTGAAAACAACATAGTTCTTTTGCTACTCGTTCTTGGCATATCAGCACAGCCACAAGAAGGGAATCATAACCTAAAGTGTTCGGCCTTCCTTCGGTGACAAAAATTTTTGATGATGCTCGTCACTCAAACTCTAAACTATCAAAAGATAGACTGAAACTGTCATAAAAGCAGACAAAGGAACTGCCATACAAACAGACAAAAGAACTGTCATAGAGACAGACAAAAAAACTGCCAAAAAAACATATGTGGTAGAAACCTGTCAAAGTAAAAAAGAAAATAAAAAAAAAACATAAAACAAAAAAATTCATCCGACAACGATAAAATTTATTTATATATATAAATAGCAGAACGACTAACGGGTGCCGCCAGCGAAAGAAGAAAAAAACAAAGATAAATTTTAAAATTTTAAAAAATTATATCTGCCTTAGAGAAAATAGAAAAAGGTGGAAAAAAGACACATTTTAAAGTTAAATCAAAGTTTAATTTTCAATTAATTATTTTATTTATTTATTTTTATTTTGCTCTTATATTAGTTCTTTCATATTAATAAGTTTTCATGCTCACCTCATGTATATCGTACTTAAATTGTAAAAGAAGATATTATCAACACCGTTGTGCCTATTGGTATATTAGTATTGATAGCGATTATATTTCACTATCGATAATGATGTTTTTCGTACCTTTTATTTTCTTGAGTTATTTGTTTGAATTTTTTATTCATTTACTTGTATTATTTAATTTTATGAAATGAATGAATTATACTTAAAAGATAATTTGATCTTAACGAAGTATTAGATTGTATTGTAACATGATATATTTATGTTATAAATTTGTTTGTTTGTACTTTGTAATGTTTGATCTTGGTTTTAGTTATGTAATGTACTAATAGAGTAATAGTAATTATAATTATGTTTATATATTGCACCGATTGATTATAATTGTGATTTCAATGGATATATAATTGTAACTTCAAAAAATTTAAAAATGATAAGAAGAAGAAAATGAAAGTTTAACGAGTGAATAATTTTTAAACAAATCCCCTTGACTTTAATTAAATTTTGACTTACTTTTATTTCACTTTTAAGTTGATGCTATCTTTTTTTTTTTAAGTTTAACCACTCATATCTAACTTATTAACCAATAAATTCAAATGAATTTTATGAAGGTCTAATATAGGGATGATCATTCTAATTCAATTTTTCATTCACAACACCAGAATTCAAACTTATGATATTGCTTAAGTGACCTAACGTCTCATCCCGTTAGACTAATTAGTTGTTAGTGAGTTAAAATTATCTTGTTAAGCGATATCAAACTGAATTAAAAGTTTTGTAATACAAATTATTTATATGCCAAACAATAACAACATGCCATTAAATTTAATCAGTCAATGATAATTGAACTTATTTAATAATATGTGAACAATCTCTAGAGCAAGTGGTTAAAGCTTTCAGTTGACATCTTCTCCTCTCCTCTAGATTGTGAATTCATAACTCATTAAGAGTAAATTTTTCCTTCTCATACGTGAAAATTGTTCAAAAAAGACATATTCAATAATATTAATTTTTTATTTAATTTTATCAAAAAATATTAAATAATGACTCACTTAAAAATTAGTCTTACTATAGAATTTTTAGATTGAAAGGTACGTGAGCAACTTTTTAGTATTTAACTTTAGATTTTTTTTAAATTTCCAATTAAATAACGTACAATTGACCCGAAAACGATTTTTTGCTGGTCAAATGATGAGTAGGTGCATTGAACTTCACATGTACTTAGATGGCATCCAAAATCCACTACCAATATTTTGTTACCATCTTCAAAAGGCGAATATGGGAAAGGAAATTTTAGATATCTAATCAAATTCGATTCGATTTTTTTAGAATAGTCTTAAGGTGATTATAAGGTAGTATCTGTTTATACAAATTCTTAACCATTTGATAATATGCATTACGCATATACTTTGTAGACAAAGCGATTTAAACCCGTGTCTCTTAGGATGTACATCATCCGCTTTTTCACTGAGACACTTGTTGGGTTCAATTCGATTCAATTTAAATTTAATAATACAATATATAAATATTAACATGTAATGTATTTTTTTTTCAATTTTTTTATTAGTAAATGAATAATAAGATGGGTAAATTTGGGTTTGAATTTAAACCTAATTTATACAAACTATATTAATATTAAAATTCAGATACATTTAAAAGCGTTGTATTCATATTTACCTAACTAATAAATTAAGAAAAACAGGAAAAACGACAGCACACGGTAATATTAAAATACATAACTTTCCTTTTGGAACTCCAATGGGATATTTGGTTCGGAATTCTCGAATTCAATCCTCTTTTTTACGAGTCAAAAATTTCTGTCTCCTAATTATGCCTCCTTATATGTTCCTTATTAAAAAAACACTTAAAAATTAAATTTTAAGCCCCGACCCTAATTTTTATATCTTAAACCTTAAAAATACATTTTATCTCTAATTCCCTACACTCTAACCCTAAGCATCAACCTTAAACTCCAAACTCTAAACTCTAAACCCGTTATTTTAAAATAAAGGCACCAATAGGAACATAGTTAGGGGTTAGACGATTTCATTTTTTACCTACTGCTTTTTTTTACTCAGTTCACATTCACATTGTATTATTTATTTATTTATAAAACTCGAATTTAAAACGCAATCGATTCCTTACAATTTAGTATAAGAAACGTTTACATGTACCCAATTTTCACGTTTAAAAATGAAGAAAACAACAAATTTTGTTATGCAAATACTTGCGTTGAAATGCAGAAGAGTCCTGAAAATCCTCTCTACTCCAAAAAATATTAATTACAACCTTGATGTTTAAGCACAAGTGTAAGCCATTCCCAAATCACCTACATGCATATGTATATACAAGACAAGTTCATTTCTTTCCGTTTAAGCACTAGCATGTAGGTTTGTCACGTCATTTCAAACTATAAATCATCAGTTGGCTAACAGTTTTCATCACTAAAGTACCAGTTTGACCTATAATAAAATATTGAAAGTTAATTTTTTTTTTGAAAAAAAAGAATAAGGACTAAAATAATTATTCAGTGTATTTTTTGACATTATACCTATTTTTTTCTATATTCCGGTGGCTATAAATCCATGTAATTCTTCACTCAGCTGCTTCCTTCAACTTTTCTCCATTTCCACAAAAAGGGTTTTCATCTCTGCTTAAGAAAGTCTCCCTCCATACATGGTAAGCTCGAAAACAAAATAATAAACGTTAGAACTTTATGCGACGCTTTTTTTTTGTTGCTTTTTCTTTCATGAGATATGTATGATATTAATGTTTGATTTGGTTCATTGTATTTGGAGAGGATTTCACTTTAGTTCTTTGATGCCAACAGGCTGAAGAAATGGTGATCGGAAATGGAGAGTTCGAGGATTGGCGAGGGTCGAAGGCGGATCCGGTGAGGCATGGCGGTGGTGCAGCTGCAAGCATTGCCTGTGGTAAGTTTTTATTTATTTAAAAAAGTTAATTTGATTCATTTAGGGTTAATAATTCGTGGTCTAAATTGTAGTGGTTGAGGTATTAGAGAACATGGTGTTTTTATCCAACGCCACAAACTTCGTCGCCTATTTTCTCAAGTCAATGCATTACTCCGCCGCGGAATCTGCAAACATGGTCACTAATTTCATGGGGACCTCCTTTTTGCTGACGATACTTGGAGGTTTCGTCGCTGATTCTTTCCTCACAAGATTCAAGACTTTCATCATCTTTTGCACTCTCGAGCTATTGGTATATAATATATTATATACTTTCGCTTAACTTTATGTTATTTTTTTCATTTTGGTCACAAAATTGAACTAAAACCCGAAATTATTTTCGATTCAGGGGCTCATCCTGCTGACGATTCAAGCTCAGAATAGCCGGTTGTTGCCGGATATAAACAGCAAGCCTTCGAAGACTCAGGAGGCTATCCTTTACACCGGACTTTACGCGATCGCGGCCGGTGTTGGTGGCGTTAAGGCTGCCTTGCCTGCTCATGGGGCTGATCAGCTTAACCACAGCAACCAGCGTCTTATCTCTTCTTTCTTCAATTGGTTCTTCTTTTCACTATGTTTTGGTGGCCTCATTGCCTCCACTGTCATGATCTGGATTGAAGAAAACTTGGGTTGGAATTGGAGTTTCAAGATTTCCGTGGCGACACTAAGTGTAGCACTCTGCATTTTCGCAATGGGGTTCCCGATTTATCGATACAAACGTCCCGGTGGAAGTCCGGTGACAAGAATTTATAAGGTAAAACAACAACTTATGATTCTAGTTTTGTTGGTATTAGTATGGTAAAACAAAGGCCTAATGGCTCTAATTTTGGTTCTTGTTTATAAAGGTGTTCGCCTCGGCTATCGGAAACCGGAAAATGTCGCTTCCCGAGGCAGAGTGTACTCAAATTTATGGTGAAAAGAGAAACCAAGATAAGCTCAGGTTCCTAAACAGAGCATTAATCGGCGACTATGTTACGGCCACCGATGTCGAAGAAACGAAGACATTCCTAGGCCTGCTCCCCATCTTTGCAAGCACCATTATGATGAACTGCTGCCTAGCTCAATTGATGACATTCTCAGTGCAACAAGGGAACATCATGGATAGATCACTCAACAATTTCAACATCCCAACTCAGTCCTTATCAGTGTTCCCCTTGTTCATCATGTTAGCTTCGATACCGGTATACGAATACTTCGTACGCTTGTTCCGATTAAAGAACAACAACCATCCTAGAATGCTCAACATGTTCCAACCACTGCGACGGATCGGCCTAGGGCTGGCTCTTGCATCGGGGTCGATGGCTGCAGCTGCTATAGTCGAGGCTAAGAGGCGTGAGGCGGCGCATAATGGTGTTATCTTATCTGTTTTCTGGCTTGGATGGCAATACTTACTACTCGGCGTATCGGATATGTTGACGCTCGGAGGAATGCTTGAATTCTTCTACTCGGAGGCTCCGGATAGCATGCGGAGTATGAGCACTGCATTGTCTTGGTGCTCGACGTCGATGGGGTACTTCGTAAGCTCGGTGCTGGTAAGTATATGCAACTCGGTGAGCGGACATTTCGGGAAAGAATGGCTGGGAGGGAAGGATCTGAATCTTACACGTTTGGATCTGTTTTACACCCTCCTTTGCATCCTTAACTTCATCAATTTGTTGAACTACATTTTCTGGGCTAGAAGGTACTAAAAATATTTCAGAAAAAAAAAACATAGATATATAGTTTAAACTATGCTTATTAGGTGTTGTTGTAAAGCTTCATGCTGCATTTTGTCATGGCCCGCGATTTAAATCTAGCCCCGTGACAATTGTTGTTCTAAAACTATATATTTGGCACAGTTGAACGAATAGAATTATACATAAAGTAAAGTGTCATCTGATAAAAAGTTTATATAAATCTATTTAAATTTATAGAAAAGTAAACTGCATTTTTTAATTGGAATCCGCTAATTTTATTAAACTAAAATATATCTAAAATTACAGTGAAAGTTCACAACTTACTAAACAAAATACTTAATCTAGACATAATCCTAGTAAACAAAACTAACATCTGAAGATCAAAGAGGACCATACAAGGAAAATGTAAAAACCTAATCCAAAGACTCGAAACAAAAGATGGACACAAACATCACCAAGGATCGACGATGAAAGGTAAAACCATCAACAAACAATATAAAAATACATATTACAATGAGGTACGTTGACAACAATCGTGAATAAGGAACAATGAAGGCAATCGCGTATCCAAATCCAGTTCAAAGGTCTGAGACAGGGAGATCAAGAACATAATGAAAAGAACATCAACTTAATCAGTCGTGGTGTCGTCAGATCCAACCCTAATATAAAATCAAAACAAAAAAACGTGCCAAAAGACAGAGTAAAACATACCAAAAGGTAGAACAAATCGTGTCATTAGAGCAGAATAATTTATTAAAAATTAAAAATAAAACAAACGAAATGATCAACCTCGTCAGTCGACGGTCAGTATTAAAATCGGTGTCACCGCTGGCGTTTAAAGAAAAAGAAGAGCAAAAGTGAGTTGCATAGAAAAAGTTTAGGTTTTCTATAAAATCATAATTTAATCTAAAACTTGTTCACAGTTCCATTTAATTTTTTTTTTGAAATAGCTACTGAATTTTTATTAAACCATAGAAAAATTTAATTACAACGCAATTAAGAAGAAAAAAATTTGGGTTAAAATAACCCAAAAAATTCTTACAACTCAAAAACAATGGAAACGAAAATTTTTATGGAAATACGCATACCAAAGAAAATTCAAAAGCTTCCTGAATCTCCTTGTCTCTGTCCAAACGAGATGCATAAAGAAGGAAGGAGTGGTGCGCGATCCATTCTGTCAGGCAAAAGGTACCGCTACCTAGGACTGATTTTATCGGCAAACAACCATCAACGAGTGGGGATAAAACATTCCAAGTGACCACCGACAACACCATGAATCAGAAACTAGCGCCGAGTGAATCTCTTTGCGAACAACAATCGAACGTTAGGGTATGCTGAAACCTGCCACGAAGACAGATGAACCAAACCAAAAAAACAAAACAAAAACATGTCACAAAGACAGAAAAAGAAGCGTGTCACTAGGACAGAGAAATAGCGTGCTACAGAAGCATAAATTTTTATTAAAATAAAAACAAGAAAACTGATAAAATCGGTGGTCGACAACCAATACAAAGATTGATTGCCGACCACCGATTAAAGGGATTGAATAAAAAAAATAACGGCTAGAATTGAAAATTTTTGAGAGAGCGGCTAGGGTAGTCCATTTAATTTTTAAAATTGAACATGATGTACTACGCAAAATATGTCAAAAAAAATATATTTGAACATTATATATAGGTCATGTTTGGCAATTAGCGGATAGCTGATAGCTGATAGCGGATTACATTAGCTGATAGCTGATAACTGATTGTATTAGCTGATTTGATTAGCGGATTGTATTAGCTGATTGTATAAGAATGTTTGGTAAAATTAATTGATAGCTGATAACTGTTTGATTATTTAAACAAGCAAAATGACATATAAGGATATGATTATATTCAATACTTGTTTGAATAATTTATCAGTTATGAATATTTTGTATCTAATAAATATTAATTAGATTTGTAAACATTATTTTTAATATAAATTTTTTAAACATATTTGAAAGATTTATATATTAATTTATTATTTATATAATTATTAAAAAAATTATATGCACATATAAATATGTGATAATAAAAAATAGAATTAACTTACAAATGTCGCCATATAAATTAGTTGTAACAACAAATGAGTCCAATATTTACTATGTTATTATTTATATTAGAAATATTATTATTTAATTTAGGTTATTTGGAAATTTTTGGTAATTGTTAATGGTAAAAGAGTCATTACAACTCTAATATCAAACCTCTAATCTCAAAAAGCTCATATTAGGAGCTTTTTCAAAATTAGCTTTTTCACTCCAATCCGCTCTTTCAATCCGCTATTTACCAAACATCAATATTAGCGGATTTGACCAGTCAAACCTCTAATTATACCCTAAACCTCTAATTTTTGCCCAAAACGCTGTTTACCAAACAAGGCCATAATCAATCTATTAAAACCTTTATAATGCGTAAATTACTAATGATCGCTCAAATCATTAAATTAAAAGTTATTACACATTAAAATGTACTCAAATAGATTATTTACAATATTAAAAAAATAGATTATTTACAAAATGTACAATAACAACGGTTCCAATCGAATTAATATCAAGATCACAAACTTTTCATTTTTACTAATAAACTTGGTATAAAATTGCAAATAAAAAGTAAAAAAAGTAAATTTTGGGTCTAATCAAGCTTAAAATTTAGGCCCAATCCAAACCTAGTTATTTTGTTTATTATTTTATTTGAATGTAAAATAATATTTATATTTAATTTTAAATTTTAATAATTTTGCGTATACATGCAAACTAAGATTAATACTAACCTTGCTCATTTTTAAAACATTTTTTCAAGTATTTTTTTATTAAATAAAGATTACATTCCTATATCGAAATTTGAACTCATACAAAATCGAACAATATCAGCATACTTGGCCATTAAATCAATCAGTGGAACTCTTTTATCCAAGTATTATCTTCTAATCCAGTAATTTTGTCTAAAACTTCCATGAAGTCCATACATGAGTGGATAGGTAAACCTTCAAATAGATAAATTTAGAATGGGTTGATAGGAATAAAATCACTTTAATGAATAAATAAAATAGAGATATGATTCTTTTAAAGTATATAATTTTTTTTTAATTTTACATATTATTTATATTATTAGATATTAATTTTGAATTATTTAATAAGTGTAAATTGTTGACTAAGATTAAAAGTTGAAAACGAAAAGATTTTTAAGGAAGACAAATGTAAATATTATCAACCACAAATTTTTATATATCTAATAATCTAAAATTAATATGATTCTTTTTAATTTTTACCCCGTAAATATTGATCTCGACTATACATACATGTATATAGTGAGTTTGTAAGGAAATTAAGCTACTAAGATCCTTTGCAATATTTGATGATAATCACAAGGATTTTATACTATTTAATTGCTACGTATAAATCCAAGAAAGATTTGCCTACCATTTTTAATGCACCTTCGAAGATTATGTTTTATATAGTAATATCTCCATTTAAATCTTTAAAAATTGAAAACTATTTATAATTGTGTCTTTATTGTAAAGGAAAAATAATTACAAATATCCATTAACAATAATTAAGATTACGGCTGTGTTTGGTAAATAGAAGTTTGAGCTAAAATTAAATGTTTGAGCTAAATTTAAAAATTTGACCGGCCAAATCTGTTAATTTGGATGTTTGGTGAATAACGGATTGAAGTGATACCTCTAATTTTGAAAAAAAACTAATAAAGGACTAATATGAGCTTTTTGAAATTAGAGGTTTTGACATTAAAGTTATAAAGATCCTTTTACCTTAATAATCATAGAAAAAAACTTCAAATAACCTACATTTAACATTTTCAATTTTAATTATTCACCCTCACGTATTTACATTATGACATTTGTAAAATAATACTTATTTTTTCTTTTTTTTCTCACACATTTATATTTGTATTTAAATTTAATAATTAATTAAATTATATTAAAAATAATTATATAAATACTAAATTAATATATAAATTCTTAAAATATACTTAGTAATATTATATTAAAAAAATTAATTTGTACAATCTAATTAATATTAATAGATACAAAATATTGATAACTAATAAACTATTCAAACAAGTATTGAATATAATCATATCTTTATATGTCATTGTGTTTGTTTAAATAATCAAACAACTATCGGCTATCAGTTAATTTTACCAAATACCTTTATACAATCAGCTAATATAATCCGCTAGTCAAATCAACTAATACAATTAGCTATCAGCTATAAACTATCAACTAATATAATCCACTATCAGTTATTCGCTAATTGTCAAACAGGGCTATATAATTTATATTTAATGAAAATGTAGTTTTTTTTTGAAATTGGTAAAAATATGACAAGTAATTCATCCTTGACACTACATCCTTTTAAGGATTTTCACGTAATGTTCATTTCGTGGGAAGGTCTATAAAGTGTTTTTGTAATAATATATATGAACATATATTATCTTATATTATTAAATACTTAAAAATATATATAAAAAGATACTATTAAAAAAATTTATATATATATATATATAGATATATAAGTAAAGTTAAATGCCAAGGCAAGGTATATATAATGTGTCCACTTTTTAACTAATTAGGTCCCAATATAATGAATATTGCTACCGTCAATAAATCATTGCTTTAGTTGGAAGCGGAGAATTTATAGAATTTTAAGTTTAACATTTAAACCTTAAATTTAATTTAAGTTTATTTTAACATATAAATTTGAACTAAATTAAATATTTTTTTGATGAAAGCTAAAGTAATTACAAGTAGTATTTGTTTTAAATATACTCTTAACCATTTGACAATGAACACTCAATCACCCTGCTGCAGCTGCTGGTGCTCGAGCCCGTAACCTCTAGGAACAACAATCGTTCCGTTAACCACTGAAGCAAGTTGGTTCGTACAACTAAATTAAATATTTAAAGTTAGAGATCGCGATTTGATTCAATTAGCATTTAATTTAAAATAAGAATCAATATATTTTACTTATTTTACATTAATTAAAAATAAAAAGAGTAATTCGAGTAGATTTATTATTACATAAGTTTTCTTTTGTAATCAAGAAACTATCCATATAAAAATTTGTACAATATATTTATTATTTTCTTTATATCTTATATTTTAATTAAACAAGATTACTATCAGAGATTTAAATATGCTTAGCAGTTAAATAAGTGACCAAATTATACATTTTTTCTAGTTAAGTGCCTAAATTTTATTTTGGGCTAAATAGGTGCCTAATATTTTCAATGTTACTCAAATAGGTGCCCCGACATTATTGTCTGTTAATTTTTACTGTTATCTGACATATGTCAATTTAGGAGAAGAACAAACAATTTAGGAGAATAACAAAAAATAATTTAGTATGTAATATTCCTGAGAGAAGAACAAACAATTTAGGAGAATAACAAAAAATAATAATTTGAGTACCAAATTAATAAAATTTATAAGTTTTGGTACCAATTTAGGAGAATATGTCTAGTTCAAGTACCAACTTGAGACTAAAAAATTTTTAAGTACCGATTTGAAGAATGTACCTAATTTAGGTACTGATTTAAAAGAAAAAATTTATTAAATACCAACTTAAGAGAATGATCGTAGTTAAGGTACCAAATGTATATTTTAGCCTATAAAATACAAAATTGATACGGCTCAACAAATAATTTGTTGAGCCATTTATGGCCTATATTTATTCCGCCAACTTTCAACCCTCCTCACTTAGCCAGTTAGCCGTTATTTAATTTTTTTTTAATTTTGTGTTTTTTTTTCGTCCGACGGAAAAAGGATAGAGTAAAGAAAGAACATGGCTCCGTCGCCTTCGCCGTCGTCTGTTATTTGGCTATGCCTTTGGGCACTGATAATTTCACCGGCGGCGTCTCTCACCTGCTCTTCCCAGAAGTTTACCCAGAACCAAGTATACCCCAGCTGCCTGGACCTCCCTTCTCTTTCCTCTTACCTTCACTTCTCTTACGATTCTGCCAACACCACTCTCTCCGTCGCCTTCGTCGCCACTCCTCCCAAATCGGGTGGCTGGATCGCATGGGCCATAAACCCAAAGGCCACCGGCATGGCGGGTTCACAATCTCTCGTCGGCTACAAAAACTCCACCACTGGCGCCGCCCAGGTTCATACCTATGACGTCGCCTCGTACGGTTCGATTGTGCCCAAGGATCTGTCGTTCGAGGTCTGGGACAAGACGGCCGAGAGTAGAAGCGACGGGAGTCTGGCGATTTTCGCTAAAATTAAGGTCCCGGCGGATTTAGCGACGAGTGGGAAGATTAATCAGGTTTGGCAGGTGGGTCCCAGCGTCGGAGCCGGTGGCATGTTGGCGAAACATGACTTCGCCGCCGCTAATTTGAATGCTAAAGGAACCCTGGATTTGAAAAGTGGACAGAGTACAACCGGTTCCGGAGGAAACAACAAGCTTAAGAAGAAAAATGTGAGTTTCCCTTTCAATAAATTTGGGTTTTTGATGAACTTGTTGAAATTTGACAAAAAAAATTACTGATTCCATTTCCAGATTCATGGGATTCTAAATGCTGTGAGTTGGGGAATTTTGTTTCCTCTTGGGGCGATGATTGCACGATACATAAGAACCTTTGAATCGGCAGATCCCGCCTGGTTTTACCTTCATGCCTTCTGCCAAGTATCAGCTTATGCCATAGGAGTTGCTGGCTGGGGAACTGGTCTTAAGCTCGGAACTGAATCCCCCGGGATTACATATTCAGCTCATCGAAACATCGGAATCGCCCTTTTCGTTCTCGCCACCGTGCAGGTACATTTCTTTGAATTCCACCGGAGCAACTTGATTGGCTTTGAAATGTATACTTGTTTGAATTTCTTAGCTTCACAATTGATTGCACCTTATTGTTTATCTTGGACTCTCTGTTAGATTTTCGCCTTGTTTATAAGGCCGAAGAAGGATCACAAGTATCGATTCTACTGGAACATTTACCACCACAGCTTCGGATACGCAATCCTCGTCCTCGGCATCGTCAACGTGTTCAAGGGTCTCGGTATCTTGAAACCTGAACATAAATGGAAAACATCTTACATGATTGTGATCATCGCCTTAGGCGGTATTTCGTTGCTGCTGGAAGCCATTACTTGGGGCGTAGTTTTGAAGCGAAAATCTAAGAAATCCACCAAACCCTATGATGGATACAGCAATGGCAACTGATTCTTGCAGCAGGTTTTGTAACATCCTCGACCTCTCTTGTTCATGTTCGGATGTTATCCGTTTTCGGACCACATATTTATTTTCCAGTCACTTGTATAATTTTTGCTTGGTTCCAAATGTTGTCATTCTCAGTTGAGAATTGGTATATATAAATATATATATATATATATTTCCGCGGCCGGTTTGTAATTTTTCGTGTGCGATTCGAATGCTAGATTGCCATAACATGGACACCGAGATGATTAGATTTGTGTTTGCATAACAAAATCATAGTCACCAAACCCTTGTTCTAGTTTTGAATTGAAAGTTTGTTTTGGCTGCAATAAGTGGTTTTAGGGCAGGGGACCCTTCCTGCTCCATAATTACAGCCTTACAGGACTGTTCCTTGGCTCCAACGCTGCTTTTGCTTTTTGCTCATTGGTTTTGTATGGGTCGCTTTGTTTGATGAGATTCCCTTAATTTCAAGGGAAGGGGAGCAGTTAGATTGTCCTCTCGCCAACTTGTTTTAGGTTGAGAAAGCTGTCTCAACAAGATGACTTTCTCGGCCTTAATGATAGCGTCCTTTGGTAGGGCGGGCAAAACTTGACTCGATTCGAAAAAATTAAATTATTTAACTCAACTCAAAAAAATTTTAAATAAAATTTTAAGTTATAAAATGGAAATTCGCATAACTCGAATAACTCAAAATTTTTAGTAACTAGTAGATCAATTTTCGAATTCAAGTGGAGTATCTTAATTTTCAAGTTTAAGTCGAGCATCTTAATTGTGTGTGCGCGCGCACGTGCGGGTGTGTGTCTGTGTCTCTCTTTTTGTGCGTGTGCGTGTCATATAAATGTTTACACTTAAATTTGAACTGAATCTGAACTCAACTCAACTTAACCAAATACTCATTCCTAGTCTTTGAGACTTAATTGGCGATGCGCAACTTTTCGTTAAAATTTACAGTTGTAAGTAATTCATTGTCTCTTCCAAAATTATTTGGTTTATTATTTTTAAGTCCTTATAAGTTCAAATTAATAAAATTAAGCTTTGATCCTTTATATTTTCTAATTTGATTACTTTTAAAACCTTTCAATTTTATATAATTTAGGCTTCGTTCTCCATTGCTGTCAGAACGACTGTTTCACACGTAAACGCTGAAGCATTGTTGAACGGTCCGACAAAATCGCGTTACTGCCGTTTTTTTGCTTGAATTTATACCTCAAATGTTGGATTTTTCACCGCCAATTTTTTCAGCTTCTTCAGCGTGTAACTTTTTCATCGCAAATTGAGTCCGGCAGCAATGGAGAATGAAGCCTTAATCCTTTTTTAAGACCCTATCCATTTCAAAATTAACTAATTTATCCCATTATAGTTTAATCTTAACTTCATCCATGTCAGTAGGTGCCTGAATGGGTTGAATGAAGACGGAATCTAATACATTTAACTTTTATGTTGATTAAAATGGAAATATGTTTTGTTCAAATGAAGAGACAAATTCAAACATTCCAACCCTTCTTTTGTATAAAATTTTAGTAACACTTATTCCAACGATCGTTAACGTCACGACGGGTGCGAAATTGACAAGAGTTGGTAAGATTTTGCTTGGATCACTGACGTCGCCGAAAAGTTGAATTTAGCTAAATCGACAAGAAATTAAATAGAAAAAGGAGGCGAGTCCTTTGGATTAGCTCTTAAGTATGTCGTCGCTAAAGCTGAGTTAGAGAATTGAAAACGACGGAAGAGTATTCCGTGTACAGCTAAGCAAAGGCGACGAAACAAAATCTGTCACAAAAATTCCTAAACGAGTGTAATTGTGTAAATGTGAATCTAGCGTAGCTATGTGTAGTCAACTGGGTCACAGTTTACATACAGTCGTATGAAACGACTCCATGTTTCATATTCTTATTCTATTTAGCGACGAATCTTTTTTGTTTTTTCTTTCAATTTATAATACCTTTTCACACCTTTCCATTTCTAGAATTTAATAGTACATCTTGGCATAAAATATTGATTTAATTCTACAATTTTTTTAAAGGGAAAATGGGAATAAAATATTAATTAAAATCCAAACTGTTGCTGTTTGTAAAAAAAAGAAATGGGGCCATATGCCATAATGATGCCAGGATGACTAAATAAATATATAATTAATCCCCTTCTCTACTTTATTGGCAATAATATTTTAATATTACATCATAGCAGCGTCACTATTTGTTCATAATGATTGCTCTATTTTTAAAGATAATACAGGATAACTTTTATTACTCAAAAGAGACTCAAATAAAGAGGTTCAAACATGAAAAAAAAACCCTTTACCGAACAAAAAAGAAATAAAAATTTAAAAAGAGATAAAAAAAATTAAAGGACTTTCTTTCTCCAAAGAGAGAAAATTTAGTTACACCACCAGTAAAGGATGCTCTTACAGTTACTCAGATGGATAAGTATATGTTTAATTGAACGGCAAAAGGTTAGGGGAGCTGTCAACACATAAGAGATAAAAAGTGAATTACCTAGACGTTTAATAAGTGATGAAAGAGTGGCAAGCGAAACCAACAGTCTTGCAAACTACTTTGCTGAATATATATGAGTGCATCAACAAACAACCATAAGAGGAGATAAAATTATTGAACGACCACCAATAATCATACATTAGAACCAAACGTTTTTAATATTGTAGATATTTAATTATCTACGTATTTAAATTAATAAATTAGAGACTTGTGCCATTACCATCTTAATTTTATTATTATTATTATTAATGATTTACTATCATTATTTGTTAAAAGGGATTATTCAGTTTATGTTAATAATTTATTATCATTATTTGTTAAAAGGGATTATTCAGTTTATCTAATTTATTAGAATATGGAAAATACAATCTAAAACCATTTTCTGATTAACACTCGTGAATCTTTTTCTAATGTTTAAACTATGAACAGGAATGTGGAGCCTTTTCTCTTCAAGTTATAAAAGATTAATATTTGCACATGGTTGATAATAATTAAAAAAAATGAAAGAAAACAAATTAGGCTTCACCACTTGTACGAGGAAGTTGTAGTTTTATATTAAAAATATGGGATACTACGTATTTGATTTATAATTTGTTATGATGTTTCTAACATTGTGTTTAAATATAAATCTTCACATTGAAAATATAACATGTATATTCAAATATATATAACATGTAGGGACGGTCATGGGTAGGAGTGTGTGTAAAAATACCAAATTTGATTGATTCGATCCGATTATCTATTGATTTTGTAAAATCTATGTTTGATTTTGATATAACTAAGTATGTTAAGGACTAAATTGAAAACTTGAAATAGATTTTAAGTCCCTCAAATGATTTATAAATCACCAACACTTTAATCTGATTTGAAAAACTCAAACTCCAAATATTTTCTAAGTGTTCCAAGGCCAAAGTATTGAAAAACGTCCAGGCGTATCGATACGCTTCCAGGCGTATCGATACGCTTCCAACCGTATCGATACCTTTTTTGCAAAGTTGGCTACTAGAAAGACGTGTTTCGATACACCCCTAACCGTATCGAAACAGCGTATCGAAACAGATTGAATATGTATCGATACGCTCTCTCTATAAAACTGAAGGAGTTTGAATGGCGTATCGATATGGTTCTACCGTTGGTGTCAGCCGAAGTAGGTAACTAACATTTAAAGTGGTAGTTGTCCCGTATCGATACGGTGTGCACCGTATCGAAACAGAAACTTTTAGTGAGCTAAGTTGAGAAAAATGTATCGATACGGTTTTATCCGTATCGAAACGGTCCCTGTCCCGTACCGATACGCTTACACGCGTATCGGTACGCCCTTTTTATTATGTGCAACGACTTTTTCTGTTTTGAGACAGGTATCGATACGGGTCTTCAAGTACCGATACAGATGGCTGTAAAAGTGCATTTATGGTGGAAAGAGAGGGTCCCAACGGCTATAATCAATACCCTAACCACCCAAACGGCTAGAATTGATAGAGAAGATATAAATTGAAGCTTATTGAAGACCATCAACAACTATTGCATCAAAGATAAACATCCAAGCTCATTATGCTTATTTTCCAATTTCTTGTAAACCCCAAATTGTATTATATTCAATTCCTATCCTATCATCAAATTTGGGTTGAGTGTTTGCACTTAAAGGGGCAATATTGTATTTAAGAAATATCTTTCTTGCCTAAATTTTTCTTTGTTCACTTGTGAAGATTTGGTCAAATTTTGGGTAGAAAATTTGACCGGTTGTGTAAAAGTTACCTCTTAAGCCTTGAAAAGGGGAAAACCAAATTAGTGAATTGTTGCAAATCCTTAGTGGTAGCTAAGGTAGTGGATGTAGAGTTTATTTGAAACTTGAACCACTCTAAAATCCTTTGTTCTTCATTTTTAGCTATCATTTTCTCCAACAAATTTTTAAAAGCCCAATTCACCCCATCTTGGCATTGATCCACTCAACAATTGGTATAAAAGCCTACCTCTTTGAAGGATTAACAACCACAAGAGGAGTTCCTAGGAAGAGTGTGATCATCCAAAAATCAAGCCATGACATCTACCTCCGGGTCAAGCATGTACGAGTCTCAATCAACCACAAAACCGTCATTCTTCAACGGTGATAATTATCCATTTTGGAAGAACCGAATGCGCCTCTTCATCAAATCCAACAATTACCTAGTTTGGGATGTCATTGAAGATGGTCCCTATATTCCATTGAAGAGGGGTGATGAAGGAAGATTGGTTTTAAAGAAGAAGATTGAGATGAGTGAAGAAGAGAAAAAGAAGATCTAAATTAATGATAAAGCTCTTCGCATGCTATTTTGTTCTTTCAGTCCCAACATCTACTCTAAAGTCTCCTCCATTAAAAGTGCCAAAGAAGTGTAGGATACACTAGAGACCATTTATGAAGGAACTAGTGATGTGAAGGAGACCAAGATTGGAATTCTCAATCTTAGCTATGAGAATTTCAAAATGGAGCCCGACGAAACCGTGTCCAAGATATTCGATCACTTCTCAACAATCGTCAACAGGCTTAAGGGTTTTGGAGAGACAATCCCGGAAGACAAATTAGTTCGGAAGCTACTCTACTCACATCTCGAATCTTGGGATGGGAAGAGAACCGCCATCATTGAGGCCAAAAATTTGAAGACACTTAAACTTGACGAGCTAGTGGGTTCTCTCCTTACTCATGAGATAATGAAGCAAGGAAGGGAAGATGAAAATAAAAAGGAAGAGAAAAGAGTGGAGAAGCTAGAAGTAAAAAAGAAGAAGAAGATAAGAGTGACTCTCAAAGCTTCATTACATGAGGAGAGCACTTCTAGTGAGGAGGATGACCTAGAAGAATTGGCTATGATAGCCAAAAGGTTCTCACGATTCATGAGGTCCAATCGAGGAAGGAAGATTCAAAGAAAAATGGACTTCAAGTGCAAAAACAAAGAAGAAGAGGGGATCGAATCATTTGTTGCGAGTGCAAAAAGTCCGGTCACATTCGTTCAGAGTGCCCTCAACTCAAGAAGAAGGGCTTGAGAAGAAAAAGAAAAAGAAGCTCAAAGCCAAGCTTGCTACTTGAAGTGACGAGGAGTCATCCGAGGATGACGAACACGAAGTGGCCAACCTTTGCCTCGTGACACTTGAGGAGGATTCCTCCATGTTAACCTCAAACTCATCATCTTTTGACTTTACATTTGATGAATTGCATGATGCGTATGATGAGTTGCAAGAGGTTTATGATGAGTAAGTTGAGAAGTACAAAGAGTCGGTCATTAGAAATAAGAAGATTATTTTGGAATTAAATGATAAAATGACTCACTTTCTCAAGCTAACTTAAAATTTGAGAAAAAGATTTTAGGTTTAAAAGATGAACTTAAATTCTTCAAGATGAAAATATAGACCTAAATAATCTTCTTTCTCAATGCAATAGTGAACACCAAAAGGTGTTAGATGAGCTTAACAAGCTCAAAGAGTCTTTCAAAAATGTTGGTAATGTGAAGCATGAAAAAGGTGAATCATCTAAAACAAACCAACCTAGGAGAAAGACTTATAACTACAAACAAATTAGCCTCCCTAGACATAATAGACCTAAAAAGATTAGGAGTGTATGGGTTCCTAAGGAACTCGTCAAATCTAATAATGTTGTTGCTATGTCACCTTGGATTCCTAAGGGAACCAAGCTTTTGGGAGCTAACACTCGTGGACCCAAAATGATTTGGGTACCAAAAACAACAATTTAATATCTTTGTTTGTAGGGGGAGCATTGCTACAAAGCCAAAGCACAAAGTCAAAATTCATGGTACCTTGATAGTGGATGTTCGAGGTATATGACCGGAGACAAGAGTAGATTCATGGACTTAAAGCCAAAAAGTTGATGAGTAGTGACATTTGGTGACAACTCCAAAGGCCACATTAAAGGTATTGACTCTATAGGTAATCACTATACTATTCTTATTGAAAATGATTTATATATCGATGGTCATAAGCCAATTATGTGATAAAGGGTTTAATGTCTTATTTGATAAGAATGGGTGCAAAATTGTTGACATTAAATCAAATAATATTATGCTCATAGGTCATCGCATAGATAATATTTACATGGTGCATTTAGATGACATACATACATCCTATGCATGTTTAGTAGCTCAAAATGAAAATGATACAAGGCTATGGCATAAGAAACTAGGACATCCTAGCATTAGTGTTTTAGAAAAATTAGTTTTCCTAGATCTAGTTAGAGGTTTACCCAAAATCAAGTTCTCAAATGACAAAATTTGTGATGCATGCTCTAAGGGTAAACAACATAAGTCATCCTTTAAATCCATTAATGATGTTTCTACAAGTAGGTTTTTACAACTTATTCACTTGGATTTATTTGGGCCTATTAGAACTATGAGCTTGGGTGGTAAATCTTATGCATTTGTACTTGTTGATGACTATTCTAGATTACTTGGATTCTATTTTTAAGTACTAAAGATGAGGCTTTAGAAAAATTCATCACATTTTCAAAATTAACTCAAAATGATCTTGAACTTAAAATTTCTCATATTAGGAGTGATCATGGAACCGAATTTCAAAATCTTGGTTTTGAAGAGTTTTTAAATGAAAATGGTATTAGCCACAAATTTTTGGCTCCTCGAACTCCTCAACAAAATAGGGTAGTTTAGAGGGAAAATAGAACTTTACAAGAAATGGTTAGAACCATGCTTTGTGAAAACAATTTACCTAAATATTTTTTGGCGGAAGCCACAAACACCGCTTTCTACATTGTAAATCGAGTAATGATTATGCCACTTTTAAAGCAAACAACATATGAGATTTTAAAATCTAAAAAGCCTAACATTAGCTATTTTCATCATTTGGTTGCAAGTGTTTTGTTTTAAATAATGGAAAAGATAACTTAGGTAAATTTGATGTAAAAAGTGATGAAGCTATTTTCTTAGGATATTCCTTAAAGTCTAAAGCCTATCGTATATTTAACAAGAGAACTTTAGTAGTAGAAGAGTCTATTCATGTTGTATTCGATGATAACCTCCTTTCAAGGAAGGATTCTTGTGATGATGATGATGTAGGAATCATGGATGCCTTTGATGGAGGACAAACTTCAAAGGAGGATTAGATTCCAACAAAAGAAGATGATACACAAGATCCACCTCTTGAAGCCTTGAAGGACTTGGTTCTTGAGGAAAGGGAAGTGAGCTACCCAAGAGAGTTTAACTATGTCAAAGGTGGTGAATTCTTGGGTGATCCATCTAAGGGGGTAACTACTAGATCTTCTCTTAAACTTATAAACCGTGTTGCATTTATCTCATGCATAGAGCCTAAAAATATCAAAGAAGCATTAAAAGATTTTTTTTGGATTTTGGCCATGCAAGAGGATTAAATCAATTTGAGAGAAGTAATGTTTGGACATTAGTTGATAGGCCTAGTAATCAATCTACTATATAAACTAAATGGGTCTTTAGGAATAAACTAGATGAGAGTGGTAACATTGTGAGAAATAAAGCTAGATTAGTAGCAGAAGGTTACACTCAAGAAGAGGGAATATATTTTGATGAAACCTATGCACCCGTAGCTAGAATGGAGGCTATTAGGATGTTGTCTGCATATGCATGTTATCATGACTTCAAGCTTTTTCAAATGGATGTTAAAAGCGCATTTTTAAATGGTTTTATAAACGAGGAAGTGTATATGGAACAACCACCGGGTTTTGAAGACTCAAAATTTCCAAATCATGTTTTCAAACTAACTAAAGCTCTTTATGGTTTAAAACAAGCTCCTAGAGCTTGGTATGAAAGACTTTCAAACTTTTTGATTGAAAAGGTTTTGAAAAAGGTAAGGTGGACACAACACTTTTCATAAAAAGTTATAAAAATGACATCTTAGTAGCACAAATATATGTTGATGATATCATTTTTGGATCTACTAATGAGTGTCATTGCAAGGAGTTTGTTAAGTTAATGCAAGGTGAATTCGAGATGAGCATGATGGGGGAGCTCTCATTCTTTTTGGGACTCCAAATCAAGCAAAGGAAGGATGACACCTTCATCAATCAAGCAAAGTACATCAAAGATATGCTCAAGAAGTTTGGCTTGGAGAATGCAAAGTCTCAAGCCACACAAATGAGCTCATCTAAAAAGCTTGACAAAGATGAAGGAGGTAAGTGTGTTGACTCTAAGAAACAAAATAGTGTAGCTCTTCCTACCACCGAAGTTGAGTACATATCCTAAGGAGTTGTTGTGCTCAAGTCCTTTGGATGAAGCAACAACTCTTAAATTATGGTATTAAAGTTGAAACCATACCCCTTAAGTGTGATAACACTAGTGTCATATGCTTAACTAAAAATCTCATCCAACACCCTAGAACCAAACATATAGAGATAAGGCATCATTTCATTAGAGATCATGTTCTTAAGGAAGATGTTGTTATAGAGTACATTGACACCTTAAACCAACTAGCGGAAATCTTTACAAAGCTTTTAGATAAAGAGCGTTTTTGGTCCCTTAGGAGAGAGTTAGGTCTAACTAGCCTTCCTTGACCCTTTATGACCCCTTTTAAAGTTAAAATTGCTTGATCTTGTGAAATTGCATGTTTATGTGTTGTTGCTCTTGAAAATATCCATGCTTATAGCTAGGGGGAGTATGCTTCTGTTAGAATATGCTTAGAACTGATCATTCATCATTTGCATTCATTTAGGAGTTGTTAAAATCGATCCTTTGGTTGTTCTTAAAGCCTAAAATGTATTACTGGGCATAGGGTATCGATATGGCCTTAAGTGTATCGATACGAGTACTGTATTAGCTTCTCAGATTACATTTTGCCTAAATCGGGCATCGATACGGTTAAACCTGTTTTGATACGAGCAACAATCGTTTCGATACGGACCTTCAACGGGCGTTTCAAATGGAATTACGTTTTTACCCCCGTATCGATACACCCTCAGGCGTACCGATACGCGATTGCGCAGACAACTTCTAATTGGCATGTAAAGAGTTCAACTTTTACCAAAATTGAATTTTTTTCAAAACCCTGAAATCCCTAGCCATTTTCACTCTATAAATAGTTTCTCAATCCCTCATATTTTCACACCACAACTCAAAATCTCTTGAGGGTTTTCAAAATCAAGCAAAGCTCTTCAAGCTTTTCATCAATTTGGTGTTAAGTTCTTCTCATATTCCTTTCTATCAATATCAAGGTAAAACTCTTTCCTCTATTCTTTTAATTTTTCTTTTGATTTTCGTTTCAAATTTTGTTTTGTTTTGTTTTCTCAAAAACTTACCTCTTTTCAAACTTTTTTTCTTTTTGTTTTGTTTACAATTTTTTTTAAAAAAACCTTGATTATTGGTTTTCAATGAGTTGAATGAAGAACATTAATGCATACATTGTTTTTAATCTTTTCTCTAGTTAATGGCACCTAAAAAGAGAGCTCGTACTTGTGAAGCCGGTGAAGGTTCCAATGTCGGAGGTGGTACTCGCCCGAACCTCACTCTTATCTATCAACAATCCTTTAAGTCCACCGGAGATCTCAACTATTTTTGCCAATTTCAAAACTATAAGATCCGTCTGGAGAGGGTAATTTCCATTCCTTTTCTTAATTCGGAGCGTTTCAAATTTGAGTACTTACCTTTGCTCCAAGAATAGAAGTTTATGGATTTTCTCCAAATTCCCGGATTTTTCTTTCACATCTTAGTTTTGATCTTTTATGCTAATGCTAAGTGTTTTGTCAATCGAGATGGTGTTGTTACGACCGTTAATTATCATCTAATGGGTAAAAAGGTCACTGTCGATGTTCAATCCATTTGTGATGTGTTTAAGTTGGTGGATGAATGCTATGATGATGAGAATGCTCTTGGCCATGTCCTAAGTGGTTCCGTCACCGCTCTTAATGCTCAAGATCGAATCCTACATTTGATGGTTTCTTGGTGGTTTAGGCCCTCGAGAGGGAAGTATTCCACTATCCGCCAAGTTGATGATTTTTGGATTCGATGCTTCCATGAGAGAAAACGTCCAAACCTTGCTCGAATTATGTTTGCAGAGATTGTCTATCTCGTGCAACATCGCCACACTATGCTCGTCACTTCAATGGTAGTTGGCTTCGTCTATCCGAGCTCCCCGCGGATGCCGTTCCGGAAGAAATCGCTAACCCTCAAGCCGCTCAAGCTCCTCCTCCACCTTCTATGGAATCCCTCATGACTTATCTCAATGAGCAATTCACGGGTTTGTATACGGGAATCGCCTCCATAGATCAAGTGATGGATTCGAGTTTTACCGCTATTGACACAAGGTTTACAAGCCTTGAAGATCGAATGAAAAATGTGGAGACTCGCCTCACTTCTCTTGAAGGCGGTCACAACTCAAAGAACATATCCCTCACCGCTTTCCATGACGAATGGCGTCAAACTAGGAGGAATGATGATGCCATTGAGGAATATGATGAAGATGGCGATGGAGATGCATATTCGCCTATCTTTGCATATCATTTAGGATATTTATTTATGCATCTTTGATTTATGTTTTTAGGATTAAGTTTGCATTATTCTAAAACCTATTCTTTTATTTTCTGTTATTTGGATTTTAAGTTGATGTTATCTTTCATTTGAACTTAATGATATTATGTTGCTTGGTTATTTATACATTTTGCCTATTATGCACTTTATATTATGTCTCAATTATTTTTGATCTAACAAATAGGGGAGAGGGAACAAGCTCACACTTAAAAAAAATTGATTTTTAAACTTAAATGTTACCTAGCTAATATTAAGTGGGAGTTATTTTGCAAAGTTGTTCAAAGTATCAAAAATTTCAAGTTTTGGTTTTGTTATATCAAAGAAAGAAAATTGTAAAACCTATGTTTGATTTTGATATAACTAAGTAAGTTAAGGACTAAATTGAAAACTTGAAATAGATTTTTAAGTCCCTTAAATGATTTATAAATCATCAACACTTTAATCTGATTTGAAAAACTCAAACTCCAAATATTTTCTAAGTGTTCCAAGGCCAAAGTATTGAAAAACGTCCAGACGTATCGATACGCTTACAGCCGTATCGATACCTTTTTTGCAAAGTTGGCTACTAGAAAGACGCGTTTCGATACGCCCCTAATCATATCGAAACAGCGTATCGAAACAGATTGAATATGTATCGATACGCTCTCTCTATAAAACTGAAGGAGTTTGAATGGCGTATCGATATGGTTCCACCCGTATCGATATAGTTTTAATGAATTTTTAAATTCGAAAGCCTTTAATTTTTTGACCATTGGTGTCAGCCGAAGTAGGTAACTAACATTTAAAGTGGTAGTTGTCCTGTATCGATACGGTGTACCCTGTATCGAAATAGAAACTTCTAGTGAGCTAAGTTGAGAAAAAGGTATCGATACGGTTTTATCCGTATCGAAACGGTCCATGTCTCGTACCGATACGCTTACACGCGTATCGATATGCCCTCTTTATTATGTGCAACGACTCTTTCCGTTTTGAGACATGTATCGATACAGGTCTTCGTGTACCGATACGAATAGTTGCAAAAGTGCATTTATGGTGGAAAGAGAGGGTCCCAACGGCTATAATCAATACCCTAACCACCCAAACGGCTAGAATTGATAGAGAATGTATAAATTGAAGCTTATTGAAGACCAACAACAACAATTGCATCAAAGATAAATATCCAAGCAAAAATTCAAGCTCATTGTGCTTATTTTCCAATTTCTTGTAAACCCAAAATTGTGTTGTATTCAATTCCTATCTTTCATCAAATTTGGGTTGAATGTTTGTACTTAAAGGGGCAATATTGTATTTGAGAGATATCCTTCTTGTCTAAATTTTTCTTTGTTCACTTGTGAGGGTTTAGTCAAATTTTGGGTAGAAAATTTAACCGGTTGTGTAAAGGTTACCTCCTAAGCCTTGAAAAGGGGAAGAACAATTTAGTGAATTGTTGCAAATCCTTAGTGGTAGCTAAGGTAGTGGATGTAGAGTTCATTTGGAACTTGAACCACTCTAAAATCATTTGTTCTTCATTTTTAGCTATCATTTTTCTCCAACAAATTTTTAAAAGCTCAATTCACCCCTCTCTTGACATTGATCAATCCATTGATCCACTCAACATATTTGATTTAAAAATTTAGATATTTGATACGAAAATTAGGATATACGATCTGATTTTAATATTTAGATCGAATATTCGGTTTGATTTCTTATTTTTCGGATCAAGTACAGATCACGATATTTTATGTTTTAGATTATCCGAAAAATCCAAAAATTCAAGATTTCATGGATATGGATCTTGTTATATTTAGTTGTTTGTTATATACAAAAATCTGAAATCATCATAAATACAACATCCAAACTCGAAAAATACTTAAACCAACTTATATATTCGGATAATCGGGTATCCATTTCGAATATTCAATTTTTTTCAGATCAGATACAGATCGTTATTTTACATATTCAAATTTTCGGATATTCAATTTTTTTGAATTAGACCCGATTCTATATTCGTAAATGCACACCCTTAATCATGGGTCATGTTGGAATTTTGGCTGATATGCACACGACTCAAAAATTGAAAGTCTTCATCCGACTTAAAGTAGATCCAAATTTTGAGATAAATCTCACACCGACGTGACCTGACACATTAAAACTTATTTTTGTAAGAAAAAATATATAGGGATAAATTTATACAATTATTGCAGGTCAGATCAAATCGAATTTTTTTACCTTAAACTCGAACTCAACTTGACTTTATTCTCCACAAAACCCGACCAAAGCCAAACATTTTTTTTCTAAAAATGACCTTATAAAATTGGGTCGAGTCGAAGTCTATTGGACTTGAATAATTTGATCATCTCTAATTAGACCTAGTAGACTGACCTGAGACCCGAGAATCGAAACTCGAAATAGAACCGAACATGATGACCCAAGTTTGATATGAAATCCGAAATAAACCGAACCGAACTTCAGTTGAACCGAAAATAGATCCAAACTGAATGGACCCAAACCGATTTTCAATCGAACCGAATGGAACCATACCATTTTTACCCGAACCGAAAGCAACCCGAAATAAAGAAAATATATTAAAATAAATAAATAAATAAAGATGAGATTTGAATTATCGCACAACTCATCAAATAGTCAAATATACATGCTATAAAAAGTCATATATAGGGGTGAGCGTTCGATCGAGTTAAGTCGAGTCAAAAAAATTCGAGTTATTCAAGTTGACGCGTAATATTTTACAAATTCAAACTTTATTTGATTTTTTTATTTGAGTCGAGTTTATGAAATTCGAGTTCGAGTCGAGTGTTTTCGAGTTCCTATATAAATTTAATTGTAATTATTTATCATGTTATAGTATAGTTTGATTCCAATTTAAACTACTTTTTCTAATCATATAAGATATGCATGTATATTTCATCATATTTTTTCATATGTGACTTATATATATCAAGAAAAGTTAAGGGGCTCTACTCAAACTTAAAAACCAACCCACTAATTACTAAAATTTTGAGTTATTCGAATTTCTATTTTATAACTCAAATTTTATTTGAAATTTTTTCGAGTCGAGTTGAGTTTATGCAATATCGAGTCCAGTTAGAACGAGTCGAGTTTTCGCCTCGAGTCAAAAAAATTTATTTTTTCGATTCGAGTCGAGTTTTGCTCACCCCTAGTTATATATAGGGTGGAAAAACCTAACTCGGCTTGAAAACCAGACTAAAACCGATCAAATCTCATATTAACCTGATATTGACCCGATCCGAAACTAACCGACCCGAAATTAATCGAACCGAAATCACTATAGACCCGAACCGAACTTAAATCGAATGCAGTTAGACCCGAAATGACCCGAATCGAAACCAAACCGAATGATCCTTTTACCATCTCTATTTCCAATAAATATCTTATCATTGCATCTAACTATTATTGGTATATTTTGTCCGGTTTCTATTGATCTTTATGATGGAAACGTTTGCCAGACTAGTCTCTAAGAAACAAAAACAAAAAACAAAAAAACTTTGATCATCAAGAAGAGAAGAAACAAAGAAAAGAGTGAGCCACTACCTAAAATCTAAACCGTTAGCAATCGGCAAAAGCAACCCCACAGAAAAGAAAAGAAGAGCAGAAACTAGACTTTAGAAAGACTTTTCGAGTGTTTTCATGGAGGTTGGTGGGATTGTGAGTGTACATCTCGAACCAAACATGAAACTTCCATGCTCGAACTGAAACCACAGGCTTCACTACGAGTCAATGTCTACGGCGACTGCAACAATCATGTAACTTGTAAGCACTCACTCAATGCTTGATCAGTGTGTTTCACACTTAACTCCTTTCAAGGACTTGTTGTTTTCTATTCGATCCACGAAATAAAATATGATGTCGGAACCTAATTCTTTCGAGCCAACCACTACAACTCTTTACGAAATAAAACACGTTGTAGTATGTTGGTTAACTATAAATAGTCTTTAATTCGGACGACGTCATCGTAAAAGAAATGGGCAAGGCCTTATTATTGCCCAAAATCCAACATCCAATTTATGTGATAACAAAACCATTCCCTTCCAACCTTTAAACCGAAGAACAAAAATCTCTTGCCCCTTTACAATGCTTTTTTTATGTTATTTACTAAAAAAATTAAATTTTAGGGAAAACTACACCGGTGGTCCCCAAACTATTTTTTTCGGCAAAACTGTCCTTTATGTTACATAGTTCTTCTGTTTTAGTCCCCCAACATTAAATAGCTAACGGTTTTGCTGACGTGGCATTTTTAAAATATTTTTAATAATTTCTCTCTCCTCCTATATATTAATTTTATTTAACTTTATTCACCCAATAATGTGGTGCCACGTGGCATTACCCTATTGGTTAAACCCCCCAAAACCTTAAAGAAACATTTGGTGTTGCTAGGATTCAAACCTAAGACCTCCATCACACAAGCCATGCGCGTGAACCACTTGTGCTAGGCTGATTACATGATTCAAATCTACTAACAATTATATATAAGCTACATATTAACCCAAAAAACCTTAAAAACACAAATTGTGGCCACTAAGATTTGAAACCAGGCAATCAACATGCAAACCAACTGTTCTAAGCTAATTATTTAATTTAAAACTTCTAACATTTATATTTAACCTATACAAATTAGAAACAACACATGGTTAATGAATATAAAAGGTGGAGAGTAATTCGAACACAATACCTTATTGATAAAATTTGAAATATTTAACCACCAAGTTCAACTAATAAATTGTGCTATTTTTAACTTAAATATTTTTAGGAATTTTGTATTTTTATAAAAATAAATAAATATTTAATTATTTTATTATTATCAAACAAAGTAAAAATATCTAGTTTAATTTTTTAAAATTTTAAACATAATTCAGTTAAATATATTTAAGTTCAAAATAACACAATTTATTAGTTAACTTGGTGGTTAAATATTTAAAATTTTATTAATAAGGTATTATGTTCGAATTACTCCCTAACTTTTATATTCATTAACCATGGTGGTTAAATAAGGTATTTATAGGTTAAATATAAATGTTAGAAAATTCAATTCAAATAATTAGCTTAGCATAATTGGTATGCATGCTGGCTTTGCATGTTTGTTGCCTGGGTTCGAATCTTGGTAACCCTAATTTGTGTTTTTAAGGGTTTTTTGGATTAATATGTATAGCTTATATATAATTATTAGTAGATTTGAATCAAGTAACCAGCCTAATAAAAGGGGTTTATGTGCATGGCTTTTGTGCTGGAGGTTTAGGGTTTGAATTTCAGTAGCACCGAATATGGCTTTAAGGTTTTTGAGGTGTGTGCTGGAGGTTTTGGGTTAGAATCTTTACCAAACGTGGCACCTCATGATTGGGTGAATGAAGTTAAATAAAAATAATATAGGAGGAAAGAGAAATTATTAAAAATATTAAAAATATTTTAAAAATGCCACGTCAGTAAAATCGTTAGTTATTTAACGACGGGACCAAAATAGGAGAACTATGTAACATAAGGGATGATTTTACCGAAAAAATAGTTTGATGATCAAAATAGGAAAACGGTAATAGTTTGGAGACCACCGGTATAATTTTCCCTAAATTTTAAGCACTGAGTATACCTTCTAAATATTAAATACTAAACCTAAACCCAAAAAAATACAGCCTATCTCAAATTTCTTAAATTCTAAACTTAAACTATTAGTGTAAGGATATAAGTAGAGGCACTGAAAATTGACAAATGATTTCTATTCTAAACTCAGCATATCAATAGAAGAAACAAAAGCTCTTTTTTGTCTTGCAGAGTCCAAATTTTAAGGATTGGACCCATTTTCTTATTAAGCAACCAAATCTGATAATAGAATCTAGATTTGTGGATGCTAAAAAGACACCAGATTTTATAATCTTTGAAGCTACGATTTCTCATTGGCTCCTGCGTAAGGGTAGAGCCGCACGGTGGGGCTCTCAAAAGCTCAACTGCTCAAGTTTAACTATTATGATCCGTTTTATGGGCCACAATGAGAGCTACAAGGCTCCAGGCCAGATATCAGGAAAAAAATTCTTTTTGTATTGTATTCTGAATGAAAGGGACTGATAAGAAAAATATCAAGACTTGATGTGTTGCTGAGATGTTTAGAAAGGGAAGGTGCTTATTTTTGCCATCTTTGATTCCAGATCTGTTGTTTTGATGGCTTGCAACGCATCGGCCGTTTCACGGCACACCCTTGTCGAGTAGTGGAGTTCCCTTCTCAGTTCACGGCGTGGCCACAGTTTGTCCGATGGCTGCGAGCCTCGTGGTTTGCCATACCAATATGAAAGTGCCCTCTTGGTTTGGTAAAATGGTCGCATTGAATTGCTCTTTATGGCCACCAAATGTATTAACATTGAACAACACATCTCAAGGCAACAAGACTGATGCACCATTCTGCTATAAGTTCAAACATGATTTTCCGTTTTAATCTACGGGATTCGGGTTCGTTATTTCCTTTGAAACACACGCATCTAACACATATTCAAATATGAATATAAAAATATAACCCTTCAAATAAATGAAAATATCTATGAAGAACATATAACTAACACATAAATAGGTTCTCCCTAATGTGAAATCTTTCAGTATGCAAAAGAGTTCAAGTCCGGAGCAGAGATCATCTAGCACAGCAGGAGAAACCCTCCTTGGACGGGTTCGTTCCATCCTTGAGGGTTACTCGATTCCCAGACAACTCGCCTTTATAAGCATCGGAGTTCAGGGCTTTTCGACTTACATTGTTGTAGATTTCCCGAATAACGATCTCGAAAGCAGTCTGAACGTTGGTAGATTCGAGGGCAGATGTCTCCATGAAGAACAAGCCTTCATCTTCAGCAAGGGTCTTGCCTTCCTCCACGCTTACCTCTCTTATGTTCTCCAAATCAGATTTGTTGCCTACCAGCATTCTTGTCATAGTAGTATCACAATGAGCTGCAGGATTAATCACAACATTTCTTTCTATTCAATTTCATCCTTAAATTTTCAAATAATTTTTTTTAATAATTTCTATCTAGGGGAGAGAAAAGTGAATTTTGCTCCTAATAGGTTTTGAACCCACAATCTAAGAGATGGTATCAACTGAGAGTTTTAACCACGTGTTCTAGAAATTTATAAAGTAGGAGAACTTCAATCTAATGACATACCCTATAATTTTAAAAATTACTTTTTTTGGTCCCCATTTCCGTATCTATACCCATATCTAAATCTGTATCATTGCAACATAACTAGAAATTTTTAGACAATAATACTACAACTTCATATTTTTCACAAATCTCAAATGCATTTCCGCATCAAGATTACAAACAAAAAGGGAAAGAACTCTTACTATTCAATTTCATCCTTAAATTCTCAAATACTTTTTTTTGGCTTAAAGAGTTATTTTTACTCTAGTCTCAATTTATCGATTTCACCACTATAGTATTTTTGTATTGATTTAGCTTGTGAAATAGTCAAATTGCATCATTGTTTTAGGGTTTAAGAATACTTTTATATTTCATAAACACCTTATATTAATAAAACTTTCAATTAGGGTTTAAGATTTAGAATTTTAGATTTAAAAATTAAAATTAAAATGTCAGTTATAGGGCAAACAATGATGCAATCCGACTACTTCAGAAGTCAAATTGATGCGAAAGTAACGTAGAGTCGAACGATAAATTAAGACAATACTTGACAAAAGTAGTCCTTAAATTTTTTTTTTCAAACAATTTCTATCTAAAGGAAAAGAATAGAATTTTACTTCTTAAACGCACGACTCAAGAGAAAAAGATGTCAACCAAGAGCTTTAACCGCGTGCATTTCCGAATCAAGATTACAAACAAAAAAGGGAAAGAAAACAAGAATCAAACACTTACTGGTAAGTTCATCGAGCCAACGTTTAATGCTGTCGAAGCTACTCCGCCTACTGATATCATAAACAATAAGAGCACCAACGGCGCCTCTGTAGTAAGCAGAAGTAACAGCTCGAAACCTTTCTTGGCCGGCGGTGTCCCAGATCTGTGATTTAACCTCTTTTCCGTCAATTTCCACACATTGGGTCTGGAACTCTACTCCAATGGTGGCCTTTGAGTTGTTGTCGAACTCGTTCCTAGCGAAACGCGACAAAAGGTTCGACTTTCCGACGGCCGAGTCGCCGATCAGCACAATCTTGAACAAGTACTCCTGGCCTCCGGCCTCTTCTTCGTGGCCACCCATGTCTCCGCCGCGATGTTTTTGACTTTGAGTTGGAGATGTCTGAAATGCGAATTGTAAAGTTGTTTTTTTTAGGATTTAAAGTAGTGGGGGGAAATGGTAGTCACGGACAAGCTGCGTAATTGGCGGGGTTTGGGTGGAATTTGCGGCGGTTTTTGGTCTGATTGTGGGAATTGTAGTAAATAGTGCGTTTTGAATTAAATGGGTTTGCTGATTGTTGGTGTAGTTTTTATGGGGTTTGATTTGGTAGGTGTTGTGTTAGTTAGTTTGTGTCTCTTTTTTACTCGGAAATGATAAATATTTAGGCTCTGTTTTTTTTTGTTGCATTCGGAACCTCAACAGGCGTTTATCTCATATTTTCTCGTCTATCGGGAGAACGTCGGTTTGATCTCCAACGAGCGTTTGTCTAGTAAATTTTCGTCCCAAACGGCCGTTTGTACTTTGTTTATAGTTGAATTTTTCAGTTTCTGACAACGTGCGTTCAGTTTTAATAGCGGTTTATCCACAACAACAAAAAACGAAGTCTTAGTATAGTTTAGGGTTAATTTAAAATTTTAAAAAATAAATATTTTAAACAAATTTTTGAAGAATTTAATTTATATTTTCAAAAAAATTGAGGTATGATTAAAATTTTTAAAGATTTTGAGAAACTTAATGAGACTTTTTGAACGTTATGAGAGGGAATTTAATTTAAAAGTAAAAATAAATAAATTTAATATGAAGTTTTAAAAATTGTGAGAGTATCATATTATATTAAAAAAAATTAAGGATTAAAATCTAATTTTTTAAAATTTTAGTGGCCATGTCCGGAACTATAAGTCATACAGTTTTAAGTTTAATAAGCATTCTTTTGTTGGGAGGATTTGGTTCAATTTTTTTTCTAAAAAGGGTTTTTTTGGGTCCAAATTTACTAAAAAATCAGTTTATTCATAACGTTTTGATATTAATTATCGACTCTAAAATTCAAGTCGTAGTTTAAGGGAAGGAGAACATATATTTTAGTCTTTTTTAATCATATGGTGAAGTTACATTTTATTATCCCATAAAAAAATATGATTGTATCTTGATTTCGAATAGATTTTTTTTAAGGTGGGCAGTGAAATTGGTGCATGAGGTACAAGTTAGTGACTTAGTGCTCCTTTTTTTCATGTTGCCAAAAAAAGGGCAATTTCAGTCGAAATCATCCATGTGACTTGGTTTGCTAGTGGACTTTACTTGCACATGTATGTAGAGATGGGCACATGTCGGGTTTTTGGCCCACCCGAATTTGACTTAAAAATAAGTATTTTAAACTCGCATCTGATCCAAACATTTTTTTAAAAGAAATTCGGCCCGACTCGAAAATAAATATACTAAACTCAACCTGACCCGACTTATAGAAAAAAATTAATTTTAGGGACCTAATTATAAAAAATAATTTTACGGGACTTAATCATAAAAAAATATAATTTAAAAGACTAAGTTATAAATAAAAATTCAATTTTAAGGACCTAATTATAAAAAACATATATAAAGAGGGGTATTATTATAAATATCCCTAAAAAATTTAAGTGAAAATTACACAATTAATCTCAGGTCGGGTCGAATATTTTCCACCTTAAACTCGAACCCAGCCCGAGTTTACCTTTAGTAAAAAGCCGACCCGAATCTAATTTTTTATTTAAAAAATTCGACCGGATCAAGCAGAGTTGAGCCGAAACCCGACTGGATCGGGTAAAATACCCACCCCTACACATATCCTGCAGGCAGGGATTCCTTTAATTTTCTTTCTTTTCTGTTTTATTGTTGGAGATGTTAAATTTAATGCAAAGTCCTCACTCTCATTTATTAAGGTAGCTTTGCTTAATATTCAAGACTATACATTGAGTTGGATGAGTGATTAATTTTGAGGATTATTTTTGAAAAAATTGTTATATTTAAATTTCATCGTATTTAGATGTATATAAAGTTGTTTTAAGTGTTTTTTTTAATTAAATAAAGACTTCATTCATTCAAATCAAAGAAAAATACAACAAACAAAGGCATTATAAGCCCAGATGAACAAGCTCACACCGAGCCAAACAAAAAAAAAAGATCATGGCCAAACATGGTGGCTGAAAGTCTTAGAAGAAAAGAATAAAAGAACGAAAAAGAAACAAAGGGTGTGACAAGCCTCAATGGCGCCACCCAAGCACAAAAGAAATAGAAAACTTTTAGGGTTGAGAGCGGGGGATTGGTTCTAGTTTTTAATCGCTTCTGAAGATTACGTGAGGTATGTTGCTTGTCATAATATAAAGTTGTTCTAAGTTAAATCATATTTTTTAAATAACTAATCCGAATCGAATATTGTAGAGATTTATTATGAGAGCGACATTTTTAATTTAATTTACTCTATTCATAACGCTAGAATTAGATTCTCTGACCTTGCTTAAAAGTACTAGTGCCTCATCCCACTAGGCTATCTTATTGTTGGTAAGTTAAATTACATTAGATTTATGCTTTGCAATGATCCAAGACCCTAACCTCTAAATCTGGTAGAAATTAAAATTTTCACAAATACCTTAGTTTTAGAGTTTAGTGATTCAATTTAAGATATTTAGGGGTTTAGAATTTGGGGAATTGATTAGAATTTAAGATTTATAGGCTATAATATAAAACAATCACCATATTAACCTAAACTTATAATCCCTAAATTCTAACAACTTCCTCTAAATTTCAAATTCTTAGTCCTAAACCATTAAACTGAATCCATATAACCTCTAAAACTAAGACGTTTGTGAAAACTTTTAGTTTATACAATCACTGTATTGAATATAAATCCATCTAATATATACTCCATAACTTTTATCACAACCAATCAGACGCTGCCATCAAGCCTTAATTATCACCAAAAATGGCTGCAACTATGCAATCATATGCACTTCACTAGGCCTTTGTTGACTGCGTGATGGTGCGTCGGAAACAAAGACTGGAACAACATTTGTCCAATCATTTGGCCATTACTTGAGATTTGAACACCAAGGGTAGCATCAAGTTTGCCAGAAAACAGTCATGAATTTGTTAAACATGCTTCTTATTTCATTGTTTTTAAGTGGTTGCAGTTGCAGTTGCAGGGCTGATCCTTTGTGGAACTTTTGCAATGGAAACACCAACATAAGTAGTAGTAGCCGGATATCGGCGAACATCGATCGGTTGTTAGGTGAAGTGGTCTCGAAAACTGCCTTAACCGGTTATATTGCGACTTCCTTGGGTAAAGACCCTGATAAAGTCTATGGTCTTGCTGAATGCAGAGGAGATGTTAGCAGTAAAGACTGTTCGAGTTGCTGCAAAGGTTGCCGGAAAAGGTAAGACCAAACTGTCACCGTTTTCGACCCTTTATGCATTGGTGCAGTGCACAAGGGACTTATCTGAGATAGATTGTGCTCAATGTCAATGCCTTGCAATTGCTGTTGGCAATTTCCCCAAATTTTGTAACAGCAAGAAAGGTTGCCGGGTCCTATACAGTAGTTGTTACGTCCGGTACGAGCTTTATCCGTTTTACTTCCCACTCGATCCAAACATCGGCACATCAGTTAGCAAAACAGTGGTGATGGTTCATCACTAGATTCTGAAATCCGAGTGTGCTATGCCGAAATCAGTTTGTATCAAGGACTAGTTTCTTGTATGTTGCATTTAGTATAACTCACGCCTTTTATTAATACAAACCAATATACGAGTACAAATATTTTTTTAACACAACACTAGTTACGGCTGGTATACATACACAATTCACAAAGCTTTGCTAAGCTTTTCGACACACAAACTTCTTTTTTTTTTTTCTGTTGACTCACGTACTTGCACTCATTCATTGTCTTGTTTTTTATATGTACACTATACTTTTTCACTTGCATTTGCCCACACTCAAACTCAGTGCCGTGCCTGGCAGGGACAACAAGGGCGCCCGCCCAAGTCACATCGCTTAAAAAAATTAAATATTGTATGTTTTTTGAATTATATTTAAAGATTTAGTTTGTTTTAATATTTGTTATTAGGGTTTATTTTTTTAATATTTGTTAATAGGGACTAAAATTTTTCTAAAATTTATTGTTAAAGATCTACTCTTAATATTTAATTTTTTCTAATACTTGTTATTAGGGGCATGTTTTTTAATATTTGTTATTAGAGGGTGAGTTTTTTTCAATACTTATTAGTATGGGTCTATTCTTAATATTCAAATTTTTTTCTAATACTTGTTATTAAGGGACCATTTTTTAATACTTGTTATTAGGGGCTGAGTTTTTTTTCGATATTTATTATTAAGGATCTATTATTAATATTCGATTTGTTTTTCTAGTAATTGTTATATTAGGGCTCCAGTTTTTTCCAATATTTGTTATTATAAACATAGTTTTAAGGTAAAATTTTGATATACAGGCTGGTAAAACTAATTTTACACAAGCCTGCATATTTACATTATAAAACTCAAATACTAAATTCTAACCCTAACCCTAAAAAACTAAATCACAAACCTTAAACCCTATACCCTAAATTCTCAACACTAATTTTAAAATCTAAACCCTACACTTTAAACTCTAAACTAAAACCCTAACCCCTAAAACTAAAAGGCACATGTAAACTAAAGTTTACACGGCCTGTGTATCAAAGTTTTTTTTAATAGTTTTAAAATTTAATTTTTTCAATACTTGTTAGTAGGAGACCAATTTTTCAATACTTGTTACGATGGACCAACTCTTAAAAATTAATTTCTTGCATTACTTGCTATTAGGGACAAAGATTTAAATAGCGGCATGCAACCACAACAACGATCGTTATATGACGGTAGTGACATCATCTAAAACCACGATATATGAAACTATTATGTGCACAATAGCATATGTTACTAAAAAAAATTTATAACCGCAATACTCGCAATAAACAAAATAACATCTATTATATTCACAATCATGATAAACACAACACAACCGAAAATACGACTATAACTATAATTACAATTTAAATCTTCAATTTAAGGCTCATTTTTTAAGTCATCCCGGACCTCTAAAAACTCATGACCGGCCTTGCTCAAACTTACAATCCTACTCCTATTTGTAGTGGTCTTAACCGACCTAAAGAAGGATCTATCACTATTTAAATATTATTAAATTAATCCTATATTTTCCTAGTTATTGTCAGTACTTCTAGTCAATTTCTTATGCTTTCTTGATTAGCATAGTTTGCTGCCACTTGTTTACTTCCCTAATCTTTTCTGCATTTGCTGCATGATTCATGAAGCTTCTACATAGCCTCTTGTCTTGTCGACATAAGGAGATTAAAATTAAGTTTGAATTCTAACACTATTCATACTTACATAACATACTTTTGAGCCTTGAACATGCAAAACCTTACCTGTAACTGTGAAAAAGACGTTTCGACCTCAACAGTCCACATTTCAGCAACATGTCTAGGGGACACTGTTTAAACACTATTGGCATCGCCTTCAGCATCTGTAGTTGTGATGATTGGCATTTGCACAGGTAAAAAACCATGGTTACAAAAGGATGTGTGGGTTGCAAAATCTAGGGGGATTCGAATTCGAGTAGCGTATGACAGTTGCGGTAGAAAACATATATAAAGGAACAGAACATATTAGGTTCAATTTTAAGGTAATGTATGCTGAGAACACCGTTGTTGTTCTAGGACGAATACGAATGACCAAAACAGAAGTGAGAGTAAAGTTGAGCGATGAACATTATAATTTAACGTTAAAAAAACGAAGTAAAAGATACAGTACTCACTTATTGATTGAGAGAACTAGATTCTTCCATCTGACAGAAAGAAAAGAAAAAACAAAGAAATTCTGGTGCTGATGAGGAAAGCAAGGAAGGATATAATAAACAAGGTGTCAGAGGTGGAAGAAGAAGTAAGCACGAGAAGGGAAAGTGCAATCACAACACATGGCTGGCTGCCCCCAGTCCCACCCCACTGTTCACCACGCTTGGCAACAGTTTTTGACCACAGCACCAACTTCAAAAATCTCCTTTTATTTTGAGCCTGCAAATTTGTGTTCATCTCCTGGGGATTTGAGGAACTACACATCATTCCCCATGTCTCTGATAAGCATGATTTTGAGGCCAACTCACCAAACCAAGCCTTAATGGTTCCAAATTTGCACCCCCCAACATCTCAAATTGCCCCTTTTGGCCTCAACTGTGGATCCGGGTGTGCTTGGGGGACCCCTTATAGGTCACTGAAAGATTTGACAGTCCATTTCTTATGGTCATTACTTGACCACAACAATCTCACTCATTTATCCTCTGCCTTAAAAACTCCATATATATCATCACCTCCCTAGACTTACACTTCCAATACAAAGTGGAGAAATGGCCTACATTAAACTATTCTACTTACTTTTGCTGCTCTTCTTCTCCTTCTTCCAAGGTCACTTTCCTTGCCTTGAAAACCATCTTTCCCTGGTTTATTTCTTGCTAAAAAAATGTTGCATCTGTCTTGTTTTCATGTTACATTATGTTTATGGTTCCAATTTTGCAGGATTTGGACAAGGGGTTTACCAATATCCCCCACTGCATTTGCAGGTAAAGGGTTTGAGGCTATTAGCTTGTTTTATGAAATTATGACTATAGAAACAAATTTCTAACTCGAAAACTTTTCTCAGGCGACGCATGGCAGCAAGAATTCGAGGAGATTGATGATTGGATCGACGGCTCCGACCTGCACTTACAACGAATGTAGAGGATGCAAGTACAAATGCAGAGCAGAACAAGTTCCTGTTGAAGGAAACGACCCAATCAACAGTGCATATCACTACAAATGTGTCTGCCATAGGCCATGAGAGTTGAGACCATATATATGCTTGTAACTTATGAGTCAAGGAACATATTAGAAACTTAGATGAATTGTTCTGGTTTCCTTTTTGGTTTATAAATCCCATTCAAGAGAGCTCATTAAGTAGCAAGTAGCAACTGGCTTAGTATTCCTATTTTGGTGAAATTCTTGTATTAGTCCCTGTATTATGTTTGTGTTGGGAACAAAACAAGAAGGTGATTGTTGTTGTTGAGATATGGTGTTAGGGTTTTTGAAGTGAGGGTCACTGCCAGTGAAACTGCAAGTGGGCATGTGGCAGTGGTCCTAGAACATATTAAAACAGAAGGTAACAAAAAGTTCACATGGGCTAACTTTTTCAATTAAACCAACAATGGCAGAAACTGAAAGCAGGACAAAGAAGAAAGATGCCAGAAGCTGCTGAGACCCACCAGCATTTATATTCGGCTTTCTTGCAGTTTTGAGAATATTCTGGTGATCACCCATTTTCATCAAAATAAATAATTAAAATTTGGTGTAAATGTTTTTGTGGGGCTCCATGTATATCACATTTAACCTGCAGGCTGCACAGTTCATGAACCAGGACACATTCCAGCACAGAAACAAAGAGGCTAGGACGGCTGGGTGGCCCCATTTCTTACCATACAGAAACAAGCAAGACCGGCCAACACCAACATTTCACATTTGGACCTGAATGGTCACCATTAGCTCAAATTACCATGGCCATATCCCATCAGGACAGACTTCAGAAATGCAACAGTTTTTGAAACATGTGCCGGAAAAAACCAATAGCAGCAGACAGCAGCGGTCCCCAAAGCCCATAGAGACTAGACTAATGAGCAACGGTCGGAATACTCCACTTGCACCTTGGATTTGTTGCTGGAAACCCACACATGCAACACACAGGTCAAAACCAGAGTGATCAGGGCCTGTTGGTGTTGGATTACAATATTTGGTTTATAGAATAGATGGTGAACCTACCCACTACTCAGGACAAATATGACTTATGACAACTACACTCGTTCGGCCACTATCTACAAAACTGTAAAATTCTCGTATCTACTACTCACGTCCCAACTGGTACAGGTGCAATGTAGAATCTACGAAATTCTACTTGTCTGCCATCCTTATACGGAATGTCATGAATATGGACGAAACGAAAGGAAATAAATTCAAGCCCGCCGGGTCCTAAGGATAAGGGCGAAAATCAATGCTTTGTAAGTGTACATTGTATCGAGTAGAAAACAAGATACATACGATAGGTAGAAATCCTATATTTTTACCAAAAGTAAGACCAAATAATCAATTCACCTTCAAAAAGATGAGTGGGTCGAACTCGAGGAAGGTGATCAAAGTGTGAGTCTTGATCTTGTTGGGTTTGTAGCACGCTCGAATCGATCACTAAAACAGTCAAGGACCTACATCATGGTTGAATTGGCTAAAATCGAAATAAAAGTAGACAATTGACACAAAAATTTTAGAGTGGTTCGGTCTATTAACTAAGCACCTACATCCACTACTTTAGCACAACACTAAGGATTTCCCAATTCACTTAACAATTAATTCGTCTCCTTTTCCCGGTTTAGGAGGAAACCGTTACAACCTTATCTTTTGGACTTGGCTAAGATAGAACCAACTTTAGTTTTTCTCTCAATGCTAAACTAGAACCTCTCCTTTTACAAGGAATTTGTTTGGTAAACTAAATATCTCTCTAGGTGGGTGTTTACACAAATTTAAGCTCACAAGAGTAAAAAAGATTTACAATTAAGCTCAATTTATAGTCTCAATTGAGTTTGTGGTTGTTACTAGCCGTTGGGGATGTTTTAGAGCCGTTAGGGTCTTTATTTCCCACATTAATTGTAGTTCTGCAGCCTACTGTATCGGTACACGTGGAGGCGTATCAGTACACCCTTCTTTAGAACTAGCTGTTGTGTCTTTTGACAGCTTAAGCGTATCGATACGCTTGAGGGCGTATCAGTAAGGTATGTCATTTAAAAGACCGTTGGGAAATAGCTGTTGAGGTTGTTAAAACAGGGATCAGTACGCCTAATATGCGTATCGAAACGACCCATATCCGTATCGATACGGTCTCACCCGTATCGGCACGGGTTTTGGCAGATTCAAAACTTGAGCAAAATGATATCGTATACCGTATCGGTACGGGCTTGATGAAAATCTAGTTTTGACTACTTTAAAGCATTTAAAACTTTGCCAAAAACCTTTTAAAAATCCTCAAACTTATTTTCAAGTTGTTTGGACTCAATGACATATTTTAAATTCTTTTCAACTTAGTCCAAAACATTTTTCAATTGTTATATCAAAATATTAGTTCAACAGATCTTCTCGAGCACAAAATGGCTGACTTTGCTGAGGAAAGTGTGAGTCTTGATCTTCTCGAGTACAATTTAAGTTATTTGACAAGTCTCATAACTTGTCGTCTTTAACCGTACCCTAGACCTATCTATAATCGTATATTTTTTCTTTCTTTCTTTTTTAAAGTTGGACATGTATATTTTTCTCAACATGGGTGGCACTAACTGCTTTAGTTGCATGATAAAAAAGGGGAGAATATTTGATTTAGTTGAGAATAAAATTTAAATTATTCGAGTTGATTTTTATAATTCAAATTTTATTTGAAGTTATTTCGAGTGAAGATAAGTTGTTCGAGTTTCCATTCTAATTTAATTGATTCTAATTTAAACAATTTTTATGACCATTTGCGATAAAAACATATATATTTCTTCATATATTTTTTCGTATATAATATAGTTATATATATCGGACACAGTATAGGGATTCGAGTCGAACTTAAAAACTGATTCACTAGTTACAAAAATGTTGAGTTATTCGAAGATCCATTTTAAAATTTAAACTTTATTTGAAATTGTTTAGAATCGAGTTTGTGAAATTATAATTTGAGTCAAGCCGAGTAGAAAAACATCAATTTTTTAAGTCGAGTCAAATTTTTATTCACCTAATATTGAAGGGTTGTATGCTACAAAAAGTGCATGGAGTACAGGTGTTCATGGTAGGTTGGTTAATTGTATCGTTTAGCTTAAATGATCGATTAACCGCTATAACGCTTATTGAATGTAACATAATCGTTAAGAAATGGTAAACTATTATTAACAGTTTAGTTATAGATTAACTTATAACATATTACAATTTATTTTCACATATTCACTGATTTTTTTGAGAATAATGAAATTATCTCTCCTATAAATATTATATTAATATCATATTATAAGAGGGTCTCGAGAGTGGCGTAGTTAGCAAATTTTGTGAACAAAATACATGTATAAATAATTTAATAACAGTTTACCTATAAGTTAATCATTAACCATCGTTTTTAACGGTTCGATTATCCAAAATCATTTAACCTTAACCATTCGATTAGTTTTTGAATAATATGCCGACTGAATTTTATTAGAAACCAAAATAGAGAAACAGTCCAAAATAAATTAAATTGTAGCAGAAAAAACAAACACACAATATATCTAAATTTTAAAAAAATAGAAAACAAACATTAGACCGGCAGAACAGTTCAATGTCCTGCAAAATAATGATAAAGATGAAAAACTAGAGAAATAAAAGCAGAGAACAAGACTTTTTGTCTCTATCCACCTACACGCTTCAAGATTGAAGTAGGAGTGGTGAGCAAACCATCAATCTTAGAGGCTGCTTCGTAAAACAGATATGGTTGCATCGGCAAACGAACCACAAAAGGTGATCAAACTATTAAAAATCACCGATAATCGGCATATCATAGCCAAACATTGTGAAAAACGTATCCACGAATGTAAATCTACCACAACGGTAGAGGATAACGTGTCAAAAGGCAGAGAAAAAACGTGCCACAATGTAGAGAAAAACATACTACAAGGCAGATAAAAACTAGTAAAAAATCGAATTATAAAAGAAAACAAAAATTTTATATAAGAAAAGTAAGAGAAAAGAACTATCAGCGGTGGCAACTAGTATTATAATTGACGCCACTGCCAATTAATCGAGAACAGAAAAGAAAATTAAATTAAAATTTTTAACAATTTAATTAATAATTTTTAAAAATTATAAAGATTATATCAATTAACGATTACAATTTAATATGTACACTACCAGGATGGAGAGTGGAGACTATTGTAGCAAAGGGCAGTATGTTTTGGTATTTACTTCATTCCCCAAAAAAATGTAAAGTCCACTACTGTAGATGAGAGAAGCCCAAATGAAAACTGATAAACTTGTGGGAAATCGAAGTTTCCTTCCAAAGACAGACACACAACAAAAAGCCCAATCCCACATCCATACCCCACGTAAGAAGGGCACAACATGATACATGAAAAGCCTCACCAACTCAAAATTTAATTAGTTTCTTCTCTCCTTTTTTTATCATTCCGGTTTTTAGAGTTTTATCGTAATTAATTTGGACAGACCTCCGTCGCATATCTAGCTTTGGTGAGTGAGTCTCTCAGCGGAAATTTTTTATATACACAACACCTCGAATTTAAAATCTTGCTTAAACGATATTAAACTGTTTATCACTTGGACCAACCCGTTAATAAAGTAGTTTCTTTCATTATTTGGTTTGATAGTCTTGTTGTAAGAATGTGACAAGGACAATGTTTATGTTATCGACTTCTTTTTCTTTATTAGTACTAATAATTATTAAGTTCAAAGTACTCGTAGGGTTTGCAGTAGTACTAAGCCCCGATGGTACACGATTAAAGTCAAAGAATTTGATAAGTTTATTTATGAACTAAAATTTCGAAAAATTCTAAAAAACAACCGCTTAAAAATAGGTTAAAAAAAGGTGTATACCGAAATTCTTACTAAAATCGTAAGGAATTTTGTATAATATACCGAAATTCTTATAAAATCGTAAGAAATTCGGTATATACATAAATTCTTATCACTTTTGTAAGAATTTCGGTACATGTGCAAAATCCTTACAAAAATCGTAAAACTTAAGGTATGTACAAAAATGCTTACAACTTGCGTAAGAATTTCGGTATGTACATAAAAGTAATAAGCAGTTCCGTATATACCAAATTTCTTATTTTTGTAACAATTTCGGTATATGTACATAAATTCTTACGATTTTTTGTAAGAATTTTTGTATACGCCTTTTTTTAACCGGTTGTTTTCTAGAACTTTCCCTAAAATCTCTGCTATATTTACAACCTGGAATGGAACGATGTGACTCGAGAGAAGATGAGAGGTCCGGGACATTGTTTAATAACCAGACAGGCTGCTGTCCGAAATGGGTTTCGAAGAAGCCCTACCGAACCTTGACAGAACAGGCTCCTGACCACCACCACCCTGTGGCTTGGAACCTGCTGTACATGTGGTTCGATGAAGGTGGCACCTGAACGAACCGGCGTGGCTCGTTGGAGAGCATATGCAGGCATATTTCTTGGCTTCCAAACCCGGTTTGTTCATCTCAAACGCATGCTTTTTCGGCTTCATCAATTCGTCCCCATCATTTGGTGGATTCTTCATTACAGTGGGCCTGGGAATCAAACCTTGTTTCTCATCAGTACACAACGTGAAAGACAAATCACTCTCTTCTTGCATTGTTTGATAACATTTCTGATATTCATAGGCTACGATGCGGCACCAACAATGTAACATTTTCAGTTCTATATTTTAAATTTTATAATATTTTCAGTTGTTACTGCACCATAGCCTGTCGTATATTAAACACGGCCATGATATACTGGCTGTACATTCAGCATTTAGTATATGTCAGTGTAATAAGGCTGCAATCCTCTGAATTTGGCATTAAATATTACATTAACAGAAACAAGTTAATGCACAATTAAGCATTCACGTGCCATTGTTTCTCACAAAATCACTACTACTTTGTCATGGAATGGAATCAAACTATGGGTTTGAATTAATCGACTAATAAATAAAAAATTAATATGTTTATATTTTAAATTCAGTATATTAGCAAAAGAAATTTCAACATGTTTCATATTTAAGAAGAGTATGTAGAAATTATGAAACAATAGCTATAATAAATAATTTTAACAACAAAATTCAGATTATTTATATTTCTATTTAGAAAAATAACCAAAAGAACCAAGTAGTACACAAATCATTGTCCTATTAAAAATAACAGATATTGTTTTCTTTGTAATATTAGGTTGGGAAAATAATATGAAAAATTCCACATTGATCTGCCGACAGAAGATAAAGCTGAAGAATGGAGCTCACCATGGTGCAGCAGCCATGGGGATTGGATCTGACTTCAATGACTCCGCCGCTGGCATATTTTTTTTTAAATAGCTCAAAAAACGAACTGAGGAAGATGAGCAGAAGAATATATTTAAAAAAAAAAGAAACACTTAGGGGAAGTGGATAATGAGAGAAGGGCAAGAGATGCGGGAAGATATATACTCTTTTATTAGCGTAAGAAACGTTCAATTACCAACAAAATAATATTTTACAACTTTGTTTTCTTCTATATAACAGAAAATTAAGGGATAATTCAATATATATATATATATATAAGATCCGTTTAGATTATATATATATAGATTAGGATCCAGTTACAAACTTTCTTTCGTAAAGTATGTCAATTAATTATGTGGTTTATGTTTGAGATTCGTAGCTTTTCCTTTTAACAATATTCTTTCTTAGGTTTGCCCGTTAATACTAATATGAAATCATTGGATGGTGGTAAGTTGATGATCGAGATTAGGGGTGTAAACGAGCCGATTTGAGCTCGAGTAGTGTTGAGCTCGAACTCAGCTTGTTAAGAATTCGAGTCGAGTTCGAGCTTGAGTAGTTTTTGACGAGTCTGAATAATTTGAGCTCGACTCGGCTCGTTAAGAACTTGAGTCGAGTTTAATCGAGTCGAGTGTTGACCGAGCTTTGATCGAGTCGGACTCGAGTGACTTGCGATTTGTCATTTAAAGCCTTTTAGGGGGAAAAACTTTGATACACAAGTTGTGTAAAGTAAAGTTTACACAATCTTGTTAATTTTAGGGTTTAAGGTGTTAGTTTAGGGTTTAAAGGTTTAGGTTGTTGAGTTTAGAATTTTCAATTTAGAATTTATATTTTAGGGTTTAAGACTTATGATTATGGTTTATGTTTTAGGATTTTAGGCTTAGGAATTTAGATTTTAAATTAAAAAATATTTTTTTGAGTAGCTCACGAGCTTTTCGAGTCGGGTATCGAGTAGCTCGACTCGGCTCGTTAAGAACTCGAGCCGAGTTCAAGCTCGAGTCGAGTGTTGACCGAACTTTAACTGAGTCAAGCTCGAGTAACTCACGATCTATCTCGACTCATTTATAGCCATAATCGAGAGTAACACTTTTTTTCCTTAACAATCTTTATAATTTTAACTTTTTAATCCCCACCATTAACTTGTACTCATCCAATGATTCTAAATTAATATTTTAGATAATATAGAACTGAAAATATTTAATATTCTCAGTTTTGAGTCGTCCGTTTGCAATTGTCAGTGAATCTTGTGGCTGTTTTTCTAATGGGTAAACTAGGGTCACCATCAAATTTTGGGTAGTACTATTTTCACCACTTAATTAAGTAATTCGTCAATTAGACCATCGAATTTTTAAAATAATTTTATTTTGACCATCAACCGTTAAAATTTAACGGAAGATGTAACGTGACAGTTAACAAAAATTTGTACAATTACACATTTGATCCTTATTATTTACCTATTATATTAATTTGATCTAAATTTTTATTTAATTAAATAAAATTAATCAACCAATCAGTTGACGACATGTGTCATTACTCGATCGGATAAATTTACTCCAATCTTTAGTTTATTTTGTTTAATGTACTTATTTTCCTCAAACACCACCTGATTAAAGGAAAACTAAAAAAAATGGCTTTGGTAGGTGTTAATCCTGCAACTTCTACGGGAAATTCCCAAGCATTTACCATTACGTCAACCAATCATTTGTGATATAAATTGCAACATTTTATATATATCTTATAATACAGTGAGTGCTAAGAAAAAAGAAGTAAAAATGGCCGAAAGTGGACTCAAACCTAAGTCAAATCGAATGTGTAAAAATACACAAACTACTAATTTCATAAATATAATGATGAATCGAGTTCTTTAATTTAATTAATAATTTTAAATTTCTATTGAATATCTTAATTAAATGATTACATTAGAATAAGTTATATAAAAAATTATTAATTCAATGATTATATATATTAGCTATATTAAAATTTTAAATTATACTTAAAACTCATTGATAGAATTTTTTAATTATATAAAATTTTTAATATAATATATATAATCATTGAATTAAGATATTTAATAAAAAAATTAAAATTATTAATTAAATTAAAGAACTCGTTTCAATATTATATATATATGAGATATTATTAAAATAAATGTGAAAAAATATTCAAGTTAATTTATAAAAATCATAAAATTTTCATTTTAAACCTTGCTTTAACTATACTTTAAATTTATTTAAAATGTTTTCAATGTTATATTGATTAGTTGAATTGATTCAATTGTTTGTGTGTTTTTTACACATCTTATTTTTAAAAATATCATAAATCTATTTTCATTTTAAATCTTGTTTTAACTATACTTTAATTATACTTAAAATATTTTATTTGTTATCTAGATTAGTTAAATTGATTTAGTGGTTTGTGTGTTTTTACACATCCCAGGTGAACCATATTCGAATCCCCTTTCGACCATTTTTATTTATTTTCCCGAACATTTGCTGTATTAAGATAGATACAAAATAGTGCAATTAGTATCATAAAAGATTAAATGGTGCAGTGGTAAAGGCTTGTGTATTATCCTTAACAACACCCGCCAAAGCCATCCATTTCTCTTTAATTTTTTTAACCAGGTGGTGACATGTGTCAAGAGTTGATTGGAGGGAAATAAATATACTAAATATTAAATCACTTAAATTAAAAATTAGAGTAAATTTATCTAATCGGGTGATGACACGTGCTGTCATTTGATTGATTTATTAATTTTATTTAATTAAATAAAAATTAGGGCCAAATTGATATAATAAGTAACTAACAAGGACCAAATATATAATTATACAAAAAAAATAATTGTCATGTCACCTTCTTTATTAGATTTTAACGGCTGATGGTCAAAATATGACCAATTTAAAAACTTAATAGTTTGATTGACGAGTTGCGTAGTTGGGTGGTCAAAATAGGACCATTCTCAAAGTTCGGTGGTCACCTAAGTAGTATACCCTTTTCTAATTTAATATTAAGTGAAAATAAATTTGAGATGGAAACATTATTACTGTTTTAAAACTTGTAGTAAAATAAACGCAATTAACGAGTATTGGTTTAACAAATATATGTATTTTAAAAATAAAATTTGTTGTGAATAAAATAAAGAAGAATAAGAATAAGAACAAGAAGAATAAAAAGATGAGAGAAAGAGGGAGATTTGTATTATTCTCAAAATATAGACTTGTATACAATGCTTTCAATGAATCATCTATTTATAGGCATAAGAAGTACATAATACATTAAACTCTAATTCATAGAGATAATATTCCTAATAATAAATAAATCAAACTCCTTTAATAAAGTTCTAATCATGATAGACATCCACATAGATAAATATTCATAACAAAACTAGAGTTTTTAAAAACAATGGTCTTGTTTGGTAAATAGCGGTTTGAGCTAAAATTAGAGGTTTGACCAGTTAAATTTTCTAATTTGAATGTTTGGTGAATAGCGGATTGGGTGAAACCTCTCATTTTGAAAAAGTTGTTAATATGAGTTTTTTTATATTAGAAGTTTTGACATAAGAGTTATAAATACCATTTTATCCTTAATAATTATCAAAAATCTCTAAATAACCCAAATTTTAACCTTTTTATTTTAATTCTTCACTCTCACGTATTTGCTTTATGACATTTGTAAACTAATAATTTTTTTCTTTTATTCTCACGTATTTATATTTGTATTTGTTTAATAATTAATTAAATTGTATTAAAAATAATTATATAAATAATAAATTAATATATAGATCCTTCAAATATGATTAGTAATGTTATATTAAAAACATTGTTTTTCATAATCAAATTAATTAAACTAGTATCGAATATAAGCATATCTTTATATGTCATTTTGCTTGTTTAAATAATAAAACAACTATCAACTATCAGTTAATTTTACCAAACACTTTTATACAATCAGCTAATAAAATACGCTAGTCAAATCATCTAATACAATCAGCTATCAACTAATGTAATCTGCTATCATCTATCAGGTAATTGACAAACAAGACCAATAATTTCAAACCTCGAATGTTTACGGTAAAAACGATTATCATTCAAAAAGGAAGCTAAGAGAGAGTGAGAGAAGCAATCGCATATTCATAGATGACTCATGTATGCAAGCAAACGTGTTTCTTTTCGGTATTTATAGTTGTTATAATGGGTTATTTTTTTAGTACTTGTTATTATGGACTTAATTTCTTTTAATATTTTTTTATTATGAGTCCAATTTTTATAACACTTGTTATTAGGGGCCTAATTTTCTACTATTTGTTATTAGAAGTTTACTGTCAAAATGTATTTTTTCAATATTTGTTATGAGAGGTCTATTTTTTCTAATACTTGTTATAATAACCTAATTTTTCAAGTATTTGTTACTAGGTACATACTATTAAAATTTAATATTTTCTAACAATTGTTATTAGAGCCCGTTTTTTAATACTTGTTAATATGAGTATAGTCTTAAAATTTATTTTTTCGATACGTGTTATAAGGGGCCACATTTTTAATTTTACTCTTATGCCACCGAAATTTCAGAAACATCCCTGACTATTATGTGTACCATTATTCTTCTAATTAAAATTAAAGAGTTTTTTTAACGAGGCGTATACTAGTATTTTTTATATAAAAATAATTAAACAATACAATACACGTATTTTACCTTTGATTATATTATCCATATCTTACATCTTCAGAATTTCCTTTTCTTTTTATATTTAGGGAGGGGTCAGGTTTCACGTGATTTGAACCCTGTTTATTAGCGACATAATTTAGCAGGGACAGATTCATGCTTATATTAGGAAGGACTTTTGTCCCTCAACTTACAATTTTTTTTTATCTTTAATATAAATATATTATATAGAGAATAAATTAGATTAATCGTAAATTTATCCTTTCAATTTTTAATATGTATGTTTTGTCCTCCGACTTTAATTCTAATTATGTTCTTGTAATTTAATTTTTATTTTTTAAAATAATCTTGGATGAAGGTTATTCTTCTAACTAATTAATAAAAAGAGGACACTGATTTAAAAATGCCCACATAAAAGGACCTATTTCGATGGGGTTTACATTTGATTCTTTATTGGAGTTCCACCCCTTCGGTATATACCCTTTCTATTTTCTTTCTTTCTTTTTTTTTTAACTATTTACCTCTAAAACTCTATTTTGTAAAACAAATCATGCTTAATAGGCAAATAGGTGACAACCTATGCCATTTTCTCAGTTAGGTGAGCAAATTATTTTTTGAGTCAAATAGGTGCCTAATATTTCATTCCGTGATTCATTTAAGGTTCTCAATTAAATATCATCGTTAAAGGACACATATCATCTCCTAAAAATTCCAAAATTATATTAAAAATAAATAAAATTAATAAAACAAAATAAAAATATATTTTAAAATTTTCAAATAGCCCCAAAATAGTCCCCAAATCCATAAACCCCAAATCCGACCACTCATGCCGACATTGGCCACGTTGCCAGCGATGAAATGAAGCGCCCTTTTTTCGCTGAACAACCCACACGTCGTTCATCGCGAATCGTTTGAAGGAACCATTTGACAATTTCGGTGTTTCGCACAGCGTCGGTCGATTTCTGGCGACGAGGTGGTGAGGAAAATGGTCGTAATGGTCCGACGACTGATGTGGTGGGTGGCGGCGGAATCGACCGAAATCGAGATTTAAGTTTTGAGGAGTTGGGGATTTTGGAGCTATTTTGTGAAATTCGGAAAATTTGGAGATTTTCTAAAAATTAAGTAATTTTATTTATTTTTAATATAATTTTGGAAATTTCAAGAGAACATGTCCTTTAACGGTGGGAATTAACGAAAAATTTTAAATGAGTCACGGAATGAAATGTTAGGCATCTATTTGGCCCAAAAAATAATTTGTGCACCTAACTCCAAAAAAGGAAATAGTTTAAGCATTTATTTGACGGTTAAGCAAACAAATTATCCCAACTTAAACCATAATAACTTTTGGATTGACACACGTATGGTTAGATTTAAACTAGGATTTATATCCAATACAGTGGTGGTGGAAACTTTTAGTTTCCACATGCGCCTTAGTTTTAATGTTTAGGGAGTTAGTTTATGGTGTAGGATTTAAGGGTTTAGGTGTATGCGTTTAGAACTTAGAGGTTAAGGTTAGGATCTAGGGTTTAAAGGTTAGACTTTAGGTTTTAGGATAGTATCTTGAGGATTTAGGTTTTAACCTATAAACTCTAAATTTTAACCATAAACTCGAAATGTTATTCACAGATATGTTTGCAAGCGAGATAATTGTCTCTTCAACATAGCTGCATCTCTTTTCGGAAGACGATTGAGTCCCCCCGTCTTTTGTTCTGTTCTCAAGTCCCTGAACTTATGAAGCCTCGTTTCTGTAGTGGGCCAATTTGTTAACATACCACCGAGCCATTTTTTATTAACATAATGACACCGAGCCTTTATTGCAGCCCGCGCCACCGAATCAACTGCTTTATTTTTGGTACCAACAATTAAGAATTGTTTTCCTTTACTTGCTGCATTATCTAAATTCTAAACTTCTAAACTTAAACTCATAAACCCTACACTATAAACTATTCCACCCGTGTATCATTAAACTATACCAGAATTAAGATTGGGTGCCCACACATGATAATTACATATTGTGAAACTCGAATATAAAACATAAAGAATCATGGGTCTCAACCTTTGTCAACTTTACCACTACTTGATTGGGTAAATTTTTCTTATATTGTTTTTTCCCCATCTTGAATGACTTTTTTATTGCAATAATTTAAAGGGTAAATATACATTTAGGTGTTTGAACTTCATTCAATATTTGATTTTGTAACTTTTTGTCTAATAAAAATTTAAATAAGACAATTTAAAAATATAAAAAAAAAAAGAGAATGGAGGAAGTAATAATTGTGAAGGATCTGATGTGTAGCAAGAGTGGAAAGGGAAATAAAAAAGGCTGTGTAAATTTCTCAAGTTCCAAGTGTAAACACTGTGGGTTTTATTTCCCCCAATGTTTAGTTTTCCTGGATCTGCAAAACTGTTGGAAGAGTTTGCCCCATTCCTCCTAAAGCAATATTTCAGACACCCAAAAATAAATACAATCCCATGACTTGTAAATCATACCTGATTTTTTCTTTCATATAAAAACAATCACGTGATTTCACATCCAAAACTGAACTCACTGATTTGATTTCTTAAAAAAGTGAAGCAGAATTCTTTCCCTGGACTGTAAAAAAAAACCTAATAGTAAAAAATATGCCTAACTTGTACTTTTTTTTTAGCTTTGGTGTTTAATATTTTTTTGGGTTACTTTTGTGCCTAACGTTTTATTTAGTAATTCAGATTGAGTTTTTTCGTGATGACTATTAAAAAAAATTTCGTTATCCAATAAAAATACAACACATGCATATTTTGGTATTTTCTATCATTTTTGTTTTTCTAAAAATTATAAAATATTTAATTTTATAAAAAACCCTAAAATCATTAATTTCTCTAAAACCACAGCCTAAACCCTAGATCCATAAATTCCTCGCCTTCTACCACTGATTCAACCACCACCGGCCTCCCACTACTAAAACTCTCATCATCCCGCCGGCGATTGTTTCGTCGATGAACATCCAAAAATTAAAAAAGAGAGAGCGATTGGGCTTCTAATCGATGACTAGAGGGTGGAGGATGTTGAACGTTGAAGTACCCGACGCTTGAGGTCGTGAACAATAAACGGCCGGCGTGTGGGGGAGGCCAAACGGCGAGGGAGATGTGATTTGAGAGTTTGATTGAAAAAAATTAAAACTTTAGGGTTTTTTTAAGAAGTTTATATTTTTAAAAAAATTCAAAAATTAAATAAATAGATAAAATAAGCCACGTGACATGTTTTTATTGGATAAAAAAAATTTGATGGTCGTTGACGAAGAAACCCAATCTAAATTATGGAATAAACCGTTAGTCACGAAAATGACTCAAAAAAATTTATGGTTTAAACAACTTTTTTTTGTCTATTAAGCCTAAAAAAATAACCCCCATCAGTTTTTTTTATACATTTTTTTACTGAAAAACTTATATTCGTCTCATTTTTATGTTTATATAAATCACCGAACTCACTGATTTGATTTTACATATTTAAATCAATCGGTTAGGGTGTGTAGAATAAATTGTGAACGTTAATTAGTATAACTGTTAAATTTTATAAATTAATTAATTTATTATTGAGATTAAATAGTTTTGATTAACCAACTACTAAAAATAATAGTTAATAGATAAACGTTATGAAATTATTGAGACATAAAATAAAGTTTGATTAGTCTCAATTTAAATATTTTTCTCAAAATTTTAATAGAGATAATTTCTTTATTCTCAAAAGAATTAGTGAACATGTAAAAAATTATAATATGTTACTGATTAATTTGCAACTGAACCGTTTAACAGTTAACCACTATAACAATTAATTATTTCTTATCATTAAGTTAGGTTTTAAAAAGCTATAACAATTAACCAACCGTTACTCAGCAAAAAATTAAAAAAAAAATCCAATTTCCCTTTCTGTAGTGAATTATTATCTTGCAAAAGAAAAGGCTTATAACAAGAAAATCTTCTTGTTTTGCCCGGGATTAATAACTTCACATAATAATTAACAATATAATCACTATAATAATTATCATCTTAACCCCAATAAACCACTCTAGAATACAAAGGGAAATGAAAAATATCAAAAGCAGACCCCCATGGAATTATCCTTTGACACATTCATCCTCTTAAGAAAGAACTATATTTAATTTACGTCACCCTTATATTAGATATAGGCTTTTAAATAACAGCTTCGAAACAATCAACTCGGCACCAAACAGCATGAGAACAAGCTCAACCCTTTCTTCTGCAACAGATTAAACAAAGGGGAAACCATTAATAATTGCATAAAGAAAAGTAGAAACACAATTATTACAAACATGGGGGACGGTGGGGGAGATTGTAATAAAAGCTTTTTCAAGTTCAAAAATTAATGGAGGAGTGGAGCCTACCTTTTTGGCTTTTGCGTAAAGCAGGTCGGGCGAGATTTTGTAAAGGTCTTCATCAACGGGTTTTGGGGTTGGCTTCGACATGGGAATGGGGCTTGCTGCTGCGGCTGCCGGTTGTTTCACCTCCCACCCCTCTTTAACATGCGACTGCCGTACTTTTGTCTGAAAATCACCGTATTTGTTAATCGGTGTGGTGTCGATGGGCGAGTCTGAAGTACAGCAAGTTTAGGGTGTGATAACTTTTTATCGCACCCTAAACTTGCTGTAAGGTAAACTCGCCCGAGTTTTATATTAATTGTCTATCAATGTCATCATCACAAGTTTTCAAATTTCAGCACCACATTATGTAAAGTTACGGAAAAGAAACAAGAAAGTAAGCACTAAAGAAGATTTTTTTTTTGCTCCCTTTTTCATTAAAGAAAGCTTTGGTCCAGAATGGTGGGTTTGGCTTTGCTTTGTTAGGCCGCTTTCGAAAAAATAGGATTATCTTAACTTTGGAATTCGGAAAAAAGGATTTTATGAACATGTTTATGAACAAGAAATGAAACAAAACTATGCTGAAACCGGTGTTCTGCTAGAAAGAAACCAGTTTCAGGCAAATGGAAGAAGGGGTTTAAGGATGTTTAGTTCTTAGGTTTATATGCTTACCCTTTTACGAGGAACGACAATCATGGCGGGAGTGACGACATCATTCTCGTAAAGATCGCCGGCGACATATAAATCACGATCCTCGGAGTAGCTATAACGGAGCAATCCTGTTTGTCGAGCCGATTCGAAACACTGAGTGAAAGGAAGGTCATTGTTCCAATCCCAGCTGCCAAATGCCGGAACATGGTTCCTTGTGTAATAATCCTGAACACAAAGACACAATCAAACCCACCATGTTAGCATCAACAAAAATAGAACACAATTTGAAAGCATAGAAGGAGAAAAAGGGTAGACTTTTCTTACATCCATGTTGCGAGAGAGACAAAGAATTGTCGAAAAAAATGTGTCGTTTTTCAGTTGTTTGTTTCTTCGGGTGAGCGTGGGAAGTGTAGGAATTTAAAGGGTGGAAGGAAGGTAGGGTAAAAAGTAGAGGTATGGGGCGGATCCAAAGCAGTAAATTATTTACCTCGGGTAAAAGGAAAAAGTAAACCAGATAACGAAGATTCACAGTGGGAGACACTAGGACAAAGAGAGAGATCAAAATGTATATTCCTAAAGTTTGAATCTTTTGATTTTGTGGCCTTTGGTTTTTAGGGCTGTTAACCCCACACGCGTACTGGGTTAATGAGGAGAGAGTCAGTAAGGGGTCAACACTCAACAGTTTGCATTGGGTGTGTGATGGAAAACAGTGTTTTAAAGTTGAAAACTTGCAGAAGACAAAGTTGCAGTGAGATATAATTTATTTTTGCAGAGAACCAGTTCATTTGACAAGGACATGTGCTACTGTGCACACAATCTCTGCTTCTTTATTGCTTTTGATTTCTTAACAATTAAATTTAGACTTAACTCATAAATAAATAACTAAATTATACTTTTTTATTACAATCTTATTCTGCTTCTACGTATAGGGTATGAGGAAAATTTAGGTGAAAATAACGTTCTTGCGGGGTCTTAAACCCAGGACCTAAAGGGAAGGGAGTGGAGTAGGTGAGCGTACTCTGACTACCATACCGTCCTCGCATGCTCAAATTATACCTTCTTTTAAAATATGCGTGTAAGATTTTTTTAAATAAGTGCGGAAGTGCCTAAAAGTTTATTGTTTTATTGTTTGAAGATAATAACGTAAAAAAATTATCTTTAATAATAGATTGATACGTAATTTTTATTTTTTATTTATTTTTTTAAAACATAAATTAAAAGACAATATCTTAAAATTTTTAAAATCACAAAATAGTCTCAAAAATTTTAAAACTTCAAAACCTTAAACCCAAAATTAATGTCAATGTCGCCGCCGATAGCCTAGTCGATCCCCACCACCGCCCATTTCTCTCAACCACTCATCGTCGTTAACCAATGGGATGAGTGTCAGTCGGACGTCGAACGATAAATACGAAAGACTCTAGTTGTTTTATACCTAATTGACATGCCTTTCGTCGGTTACTGACGAAGGGTGATTGGAGGAATGGGCAGTGACCTCAGACAACTTCGGGGACAAGACTATCAACGGTGGTTGTGGCGTCAATTTTAGAATTTTGAGGTTTTGTGATTGTAGGGATTTGAGATTTTTTGGATATTTTAAGAATTTCTAGATTTTTTTAAAAATTAATTTTTTAGTTTATATAAAAATAAAAAACACATGTTAAATTCTGATTGGGTGATAAAATATTTTAACAATGTTATCTTAAAACAATAACATAATAAAATTTTAAGTATTTATTTCAGTCAAAGAAAACGTTAGACACATATTTAAAAAAATTATACTTCAGACACTTATATATGAGTTAAGCCCTAAATTTACTAGTAACTTTTGTGAATTTGTTTTAGGGGAGAAACTGGTACCATTCTTTTTTCCCTATATTATTTTTCTTCCATTCAAATGTTAATAAACTATTTGTAATAATAGCATTATCTTGTTAACGACTACTAGTATTTAACAAGTATTAATATAATTATATTTGTCATATACATAGAATTTTAATAAATTGTGAATAAACTATTTAATTTTTGAATTTAAAAGAACCGGATCAACATACAATATAAATATAAGCAAGTAGGAAAAAATAGGTATGGTACGAGGTGGAGTAGTTTGCTGTCAATTGTCATAGAGATTCTAGGCGTGTCCTTAGCTTGAAACCTCCCCATTTTTTGTATTCTATTTCTACCATCTTTCTTTATTTTAAAATTCAAATGTTTGATTGTTATGTTGATTTTAATTATATTTGTTGTTACAGTTGATTTTTGTAGAACTAATGTTTTGATATAATAATTGAAAAATGTTTTGGACTAATTTGAAAAGAATTTAAAACTTGTCTTTAAGTCCAAACAACTTGAAATTATGTTTGATATATTTTAAAAGGTTTTTGGCAAAGATTTTTTATGTTTTAAACAGCCAAACTTGAATTTTCAACGTCCCAGTATCGATACGGTTGCACCCGTACCGATACCATTTTGCCTCAGTTTGGCCACTGTCAAAACCCGTATCGATACGAGGGTTTAGGGTATCGATACGGACCGGGATCGTTTCGATACGCCAGGTAAGCGTACCGATCCCTGTTCAACTACCCCAACGGCTATTCAAATATGGACCCGTACCGATACGCCCTCAAGCGTATCGATACGCCTATGATGGCAAGAGCCCAACGGCTATTTCCTCAAGAAGGCTGTATCGATACCGTTCCACGTGTATCGATACCGGTAGCTGCAGAACAACATTTATGAAGGGAAATAAAGTCCTCAACGGCTCCAATTCATCCCCAACGGCTAGTAACGGCTACAAACTCAATTGGGAGTATAAAAGGGACCTCCAAGCATCAAGAGAAGACTAATGCTTCAATTGTCAATCAACAAATGATCAAGAAATTGTCTTAGTGCTTAAAGTGTCATTTCTTGTATAGACAAACACTAGTGAGCCAAAATTGTCAAATTTGCTCAAGTGTTTTAGGTTTTGGGAGAGTGCTTCATTGTGCAAACAAACACCTATTAGAGGGTTTAAGTTTGCTTTCTTTTATCTCTTTGTAAAAGAGGGTTTTGATCAAGGCTTTGGGTAGAAGCTTGATCGGTTGTAAGGGTTTCCTCCTAATCCTAGAAAGGGGACGAATCAATTAGTGGATTGATTGAGAAATCCTTAGTGGGAAGCTAAGGTAGTGGATGTAGGTGCTTGTTAGAAGGCCGAACCACTATAAATCATTGTGTCTTTAATCTTTCTAGCTTCCACAACCCTTCCACCCAAATATCCACCTCTCCACCACTTGGTGAGCTAAATTGGTTGATCGAATCGAGCTCCACACAACTTAACAATTTTTTTAAAAAATGTTGGTATTACAATTTTTTTATAAAAATAACCTATTTATAACATAATATATCAAATTTTTGATAATTTTATTTGAATATAAGATAATATAAAATTTTAAGTTCAAATCTATATAAATATAGATACACTTAAAAATTAAACTGCTCGAAATTATATTACATAACTAAAACATGTCAACCTTTGTTAATGAATTTAAGTGTATTTTGCTTTTTCTAGGAAGATTAAACGAAATAATTTAATTTCGTAATTTATAACAAAAACAATGATGACATCATGGCGATTTGACATGAATTAACCTTTTTTTTTGTTTCCATTTTCCAAAGAAGTATGGTTTTGTTTTATGTTGGTATTGTAGCAGAACAGACCTCGAAACGGTGCGCACATTAGATTCGGAAGTATATAATATATATATTTCGGGCCCTACCAATTTTTCAGATATTGTACAAATTAATTTTGATCTAATTACGCCGCACACCTTATTTTAATGAATAGGTCTTATGATAAGAATTTTTTGTTTGTATAAAATCTCAACCTCAAGACTTGTTTAAGTATTATCAAACTGTTTATCAATTATACCAATTACGTTAATTTTATATAATTTAAAAAATTCAAATTAAGTGTTTTCTTCTTTCCTCGTCGGTCAAATCGGATTTTACAACATTTTATAATTACATGCAAACAAACAAAAACAGCACAGTTTATCAGAAATTCCATTTTTTTAATTAAAAATTCTTTTATGTCAGTTTTACTATTCATAAATATTAATTATTAACTGTCCTCCCTTATCTCATCGTGTTCTTTATTCACAATATTCTATCTTGAAATAGTTTATCAATAATTTACAGTCTATTTTTTCAAAAACAAAACAAATTTACTTCCAACTAAAAAAACAAGTAGAAAAAAGGGCCAGTCAACGTATCAGTGGTTTATGCTTTTATCGTTAAGGCCCATTGGGCCAATTTGTTGAACCGTGGGCAAACTTGTTAAAAGGTAAGCTAATGAGAATTTGGACCACTATTTACTATATTTGCAGAATATTTTTTATTATTGTTAATAGGATTTTAAAACTTAATTTTTGGATAATATTCTTTTAAATAATAAAATTAAATTAAATTATTTTTTGTTAATTATAATTTATACGACAATGTTTCACCAGTTCAATGTCGTGCGACACATATTCACATGTACCATTGGGTGTCTGTTGACGACCAAATTTTTTGAGAATTTATGTTTTTTTTATATAATTTACATATAAAAATTAAAAAATTACACAATTGACACCCCTTTATAAATAAATTGACACATCTTTATAAATAATTAACTCTTATTAAATATCGTTAAAGAAAATAACACTCTTTAAATATGGGGTATCAAAATGACGTGACAACATGCCACATGTGATTTTCTTTCTCCTAGTCAACCTTTCGTTAATTTTTAACGGCTGGGTATCAAAATAGAAACAAAACGTAACGTTAGGTACTATTTTGCAAAAAAAAAAACAATAAGTAGGGTACCAAAATAGGAAAACGGGTAAATGTGGGGTACTAGAAATATAGTTATCCCAAATAAATATTACCCGAATCAAATATTTTGGTTAATTGGTCAATCAATTATCCGATTTAATTGGTACAATATACGATCGTGAATTTAATAATCCGTTTTACTAACTAATCAATTTATTTTTTAAGGATTAATCGAACCAGATTATGATGTAGAATTTCTTAAATAAATTATTTCGATTCAGTTACGGTTCACAGTTTTAAACAAAATTGATTAACCAATCTGATCAGTTATATACAATGTTTGTAATTTTTTGCATTAAAATATCTTATTAACTACTGATTCTAATTGTTTCTACAATTACCACAACCGGACAATTATTAAATTTACAATATTATCATATTTAATATTTTAACAAGCAAAGTAAAAAAACATTTATTACCCAAATCAAATATTCTGGTTAACTGGTTAATTAATTATCCGATTTAATTGGTACAATAGAAGATTGAGAATTGAATAACTCAAATTTACTAATTAATGAAACTACTTTTTAAGGATTAATCGAAGCCGATTACGGGTGCAAATTTTCTTAAATAAATTATTTCGATTTAGTTATGATTCACAATTTTAAGCAATTAATCAAAATAGAAACAATTCGTAAGTTGGGTTATTAAATTAATTTTTTTAAACTCTGGTAACCAAAATAGGAGTTAGAAGAAAGTTGGGTGATGAATAGAGTAAGAAAGAAAAAGAAAACTAATGTATCACATCATTGACTTCTAACGAGAGGGACCATACTGAAAACGCTCTAAAAATTTGATCACTAAAATAAAAACGAAATAAGAGTTCGGTGACAATGTAGTTTACCCTAAAAAATGGTGTGTTCTGGACAGCCAATCTTGTGTTGTTTCAGGTTTTCGAAGGGGAAAGGACACGCTTTCATGTTAATCAATCTCATACAAGTTACTTATTATATTTCTTTGACGTGAATACAACAAATGATACCACTAATGTAGTTCTATTGATATGAACTTAAAGAAAGGAATTTTGGTATCAAAGCCGTCTTAGCTCAGCCGGTAGAGCGCATGGCTTTTAACCATGTGGTCGTGGGTTCGATTCCCACAGACGGCGATGATTATTTTTTTTTCGCACACTGTTGAGGAATTTGAGACTATATCTAAAAGCCCAAATCAACAGTTTAACGTTCAACGCATCCAAACCTTGATTCTACTCCGCGTGAAGAAGCATTACTGAAAAGAAATCAGGAGGGGCGGTACGTAATATGGGCTGGTGGAGGTCACGCCCCCCCCCCCCCCCCCCCCCCCCAAAAAAAAAATTTAAAAATTGGAAAAAATTTAAGTTGGGGGTTATCTATTTTATTTGATCCCTAAATTTAAATATTTTAAAACGATCCCATCAATAAATAAGATTAAGTTCTGTCACCGTTCATCGAACAAGTTACTATGCAATCTGATACATACACTAAGTAAACAAGGCTTATGGGAAATTTGGTAATCATTTTCAAACCATTTGTATTAGTTTATTTGATTCAATGATAGTCAATAGTGCATCCATCTAAGCATTGCCCAAATGAAAATTCCATATGTGTGAAAGTTTTAACAGAAGAGGATATACATATAATATTGTTTTTTTTTTTTATGATTGGTAAACACTGTATGATTTATTAAAGACGAAAATCATACAACAAACGTTAACGAGCGTTTCGTTACAAAAATTTCTAAACTTAAATAGAGAAAAAGAATACGACTTATTAACAGAGAACCACATTACACCAAGCAAGAAAAAAATGCAAAAAGCCCTCAACTGGAATCAAAACCACACCCAACAAGGCTAAAACAAACTGGAACAATCTCCAAATACCAAGACGCATCGCACCAAGCACACGACCAACAGCTCACAAGCTCGCCGGGAGCAAAGTCCCGCGCGTCACTCTCTCCCATTTTAGAGCATCAACGAGGCCATTCGCCTCCCTAAAAATGTGATGGAAACTAACATAGCCACGCAATTGCACGCCCGATCAATGGCCCCGAACACCTCCTATAGCCTCTATACGGGTGTTCAAAATTACCGGACTCGATTAATTCGGTTTGATTACCCGACGATCCGGTACAAAATAGGCGGGTATTTTTAATTTTTTTATTTTTATCGGGCAGGGTACCTGACTCGGTAATTTTTTCGGGTACACGGTCATGCTTGTGTCAAAAAAATTTCTTACTGGGTATCTGACCCAGCACTTTTAATATAGATTTTTTATATTTTAAATTATATGTTTATTGTAGGCTTTTTAATACTTTTACTCCAAAACTAAATTCAAATCCCTAAATTCTTTTTATGTTTGTGTTATATACTTTTAAGTTTAGAATTTTTAAAAAATATTTATAGTGATTTGTCAGTATGATATTTGAAGGGAAAAAATCATGATTGAGATTAATCTTGTTAATATATATTCTTTTGGTGATAAACTTTAATATATATATATATATTTCACCCTTCAAGGTTAAAACTAACTTTAAATCACTATTTTTTTTGTTTGAATTATATATTATAAACTTTTAAATTTTATGTGTTTAACCTGTAATTTTTTTAAAATTTTAAAGTTTTTTTTTAAATATGAACTGGGTACCCGAGTACCCGAGTAGCAGGCACCCGAATATAGCAGGCCTGCAAAAGAGGTATCCGACAATGAACACCCATCTATGGTCTCTTATACGATTGTAATCCAAACCGGGTAACTATTCCATGCACAAGCGCTTGTGAAATTTTCTTCACACAAGTACCTTAATTTTAGGGTTTATGAACTCCATTTAGGATTTAATGTTTAGAGGTTTAAGCGTAGTAGTTTTAGGGTTTATAGGTTAAAACCTAAATCCCTATCTGTATTATCCTAAAACTAAACCCTAACCTTAAATTTAACCATGAACTATAAATTCTAAACACCTAAACTAAAACCCTAAATTTTAAATTGAGGCGCTTGCAAAAACAAAAAATTTCCACCACATGTATATGAGATAATAATCCAAACCTTACTAGTCATGAACTATAATATATATTAAATTCACAATAAATAATGGAATAACACTAATGTGATTAAACAGAAACATGGAAAAGTAGTTTAGGAGCTTGAATATTAAAACGACAACTGTTTTTAGAATCATAAACCAGAATAAAGTGGTCCTAAATTAAAGAAAATATCAAATTCATGCATGTGGAAACTGCTTATCTCAAGCTAAGCATAATTATGAGGTGGTTAAAGAGTCTAATTCTAAAGCTTTGATGTTTATGAATCTCTAAGCAAGCCTTGCCCCACCATGTTCTTCTTTTCTTTTTTCAAGCCTTCCCCTCCAAGGATCAGTGGGGTAAATTACCTATTTAGTACACTACTTATTCTCGTATTTTTGTTTTGATCATCCAATTATTATTTTTAACAAAATCACACTTAATATTATGTCACATTTCGTTTCTATTTTAGTACCTCGGCCATTAAGAATTAATGAAAATGGTGGCGTGACTTAGTTTACGAACAATTTTAGTCCAAAAAATTATATAACCTATTAAATTAGTCCAAATATTATCAATTTAAACATCATTTTAATTTGTTCATTAGTGTAAATTTCTTATTTTTCTTCTTCCTCCCGTCAAAATTGTTCATATTTTTTTGGGGTTACGGTTTGGGGGTCGTCCTCCCTCCTTATGTTCCATAGCCACCGTCGTATTGATAATAATCCGGCAAAGATGAAACACCGATGAACGGAGATGAAACGGCAAAGAAGAAACTAGGGTTACAGAGAAAAGAAATAAAAGAAACTGAAAGAAAAGAGAGAAGGGGAAGAAATGAAATGTAGGCCGGTAGTTTGGTCATCCAACCAACATAATGGGCCAGTTCCCTCATTTGGGGTTTATATAGCCCAATATGAATTATAACAGAAAGAAGTTTTGACAGCTTGCAATCTGTTACAATAATGGGCTGAGGTGGACAACTTGTAACAACCAATCCAGCACTTGTAACAACCAATCCAGCACACCATATTCTAATATTCACCCGGCTTTAGCAGCTTCCAGAACCTGTTGAATAGACCAAACACAAAGATGTTTACGCAGCTCATGAAAACGATCCACGGTGACAGGCTTGGTAAAAATATCAGCACTCTGAAATTGACCCGGAACAAAATTAACCTCCAGCTGCCGAGCTTGAACCTTTTCCCGGACAAAATGTAAGTCCAAATCAACATGCTTTGTCTTAGCATGAAGAATTGGATTTGCAGCCATAGCCACGGTGCTCGTATTATCACACCAAATTCGAGGTGTATCTTCTAATTGCACACCCATATCATGCAACAAGGTCTTGACCCAAACAAGCTCAGACGCAGTATCCGCAAGACTCCTATATTCAGCTTCGGCGGTTGAACGGGAAACTGAACGCTGTTTCTTTGAACTCCATGCTAGAAGATGAGAGCCTAAGTAAACACAATAGCCGGAGATTGAGCGACGGTCATCAACATCACTTCCCCAATCGGCATCCGAAAAAGCATACAAATCCACCGTATCATTCAAAGTGTTTGGCCGAGCAAACTATAAGCCAAAATCGATTGTAGCTTTGAGATACCGCAAGATTCGTTTAACGGCTATCCAGTGCACATCCTTCGGGCTTTGCATAAACTGGGCCACCTTATTCACGACAAAAGAAATATCGGGCCGTGTGTGACAGATGTACAACAAAGATCCAACCGTACTCCGATATTGCCCAGCATCAGAGAAATCAACACCATCATGTTTGCTGAGTTTAGGGGCCAAGGCAATTGGTGTATCAATGGGCTTGCTATCCAGCATATTAGTCTTCTTAAGCAATTCGGTGATGAACTTGCGTTGGGTAAGCAGAAGCCCACGAGCAGTATGCACAGCTTCAATACCCAAAAAATAATGAACACAGCCTAAATCTTTGAGAGAAAACTTGGCATGAAGATCCTTTCGAACACTATCCACATGTTCTTCAGACGTGCCCGTGACCAATATGTCGTCAACATATACTACTAAATATGTAACGACATCAACAAAAGTGTAAATAAACAAAGATGGATCCGCACTAGATGACCGAAAGCCCAGCTCTTGCAGAAAAGTACAAAGTTTATTGAACCAATTCCTTGGGGCTTGACGAAGCCCATACAATGCTTTTTTGAGTTTGCAAACCAGCAACTGTCCATTGGCATCATGTTGTTCAAAGCCCAAAGGTTGAACCATATAAACATCCTCCATTAAGTCACCTTTAAGGAAAGCGTTATTAATGTCGACTTGAAAAATAGACCATCCTCTTGAAACGGCTAAAGAAATAAGAACATTGACAGTGAAGAATTTAACCACTGGACTAAAGGTCTCAAAGAAATCATAGCCCGGAACTTGTGAAAAACCTTTGGCGACTAAGCGGGCCTTGTAACGACTTATGGAGCCATCAGAATTTAATTTAACCTTGAAAATCCACTTAGACCCAACAGCAGTACGGTTTGTAGGAAGACACACCAAATCCCATGTCTCATTAGCTAACAAGGCATTATACTCTTCAAGAACAGCTTCATGCCAACGTGGATGCTGAAGTGCCTCATAGATAGATGATGGAACCTCATGACTTTCAAGTTGAAAAATTTTAGGTTTAAAAATTCCTGATTTGCTCCTTGTGGTCATACCATGAGTGTTGATGGTTTGAGAGACTACATTAGGTGCAGCAACAGACTCATCATGACCAGGCCCAACGTTATTACCGCAAAGACCATCACCTGAAGGATCAGTAAAAGACTCAGTCACTGTGATCGGCCCAACCACATCATCAGGTCCAACATCACTGACTGGAACAGAGGACACAGACTGATTTAAGTCTTCAGAAATAGGAACAGACCCAACCACTACAACAGGCCCAACAGCACTAACAGGATCAGAGGCAATATTGGAAGGCCCAGTAACATCATTTTCAGCAAGTGGCACAGTGACTACAGATTCAGGCACTGGGGGTACACCAGCAACCTCAGGTGCACCCTCACGGACACCTCCCTTGTTATCTAACACCTGGGTCGTACGAGTGTCAGGATGCACATCGTCATGTCCTGTAGGAGCAGCAGGAGTACTAGAACAACCACCTAAGTCAACCGGAACTTCAACATCAGCAAACACCGAGGCAGGAAACTCATTGAAAGGAGAACTATCAGAAGTCGAAGCACCCTTAGAGGAGGAAGAAGTAGGAATAGTAGACCCATTCTTAAATGGAAAGCAGGACTCGTTAAACTTAACAAACCGAGAAACAAATATCCTACCAGTGCTATCCATGCATTGATAACCATGATGACGTGGAGAGTACCCCAAAAATACACAAGATTTAGAGCAGAATTCAAACTTATTTCGATTATAAGGACGCAGCCAAGGAAAACACTGACACCCGAACACCCGAAGAAAGTCATAGTCTGGTTTACGATGATAAAGCTTCTCGTGAGGAGAGATACCTCCTAGAACAGGGGTGGGGAGCCGATTGATCAAATAAACGGCACTGAGAGCAGCAAACGACCAATATTGAAAAGGCAAGGAGGACTGAGCAAGAAGAGCTAATGTGGTTTCGATTATATGACGGTGTTTCCTCTCAACAACACCATTTTGTTGAGAGGTATGAGGACACGACACTCTATGCTGGATACCCAACGAAGCAAGTTCAGGATCGAGAGCACGAAATTCACCCCCACCATCAGTTTGTAAAGCCATAATAGAACTAGAAAATTGTGTACGAACAAGAGTAGAAAATAAACGAAAAGCAGTCATCACTTCATCTTTACTTTTCAGCAAATAAATCCAACAATTACGAGTGTGCATATCTATAAAAGTCACATAATATCTAAAACCAGAAGACCTAATGGGTGAGGGTCCCCAAACATCCGCCTCAACTAGCTCAAAAGGCGTAGAGTATATTGTGTTTGAACAAGGTAAATGCAACCTATGACTCTTGCCAAGTTGACAAGAAGCACATACAGTATTCGTATTAACAGAAACGTTCTTATTCAGCACCATACTAACTATACTAGATGAAGGATGTCCTAAACGGCAATGCCAGAGCCAGAAAACATCATCAGAGGTATGAGAAAAAACTGAAGCTTTAACAGTAGCAGTACCAGAACAAACACCAGCAGGAGACCGAGTAAGCTGAAAGCAATACAGTCCCTCCTCAAAACGACCTTCAAGTGAAACGGTTCCAGTAGACTTTTCCTTCACAAAACATTCACCAGCATGAAATTCCAGATAAACATTATTATCATTAATCAACCGGGAGACAGATAGCAAATTTCTCTTAATCTGAGGCACATGTAACAGATGACTAACAACTAAAGGCTTAGCAGAGGTATAAACAACAGCTTTACTAACACTAGTAATGCTAAGAGTAGATCCATCTCCTAAATAAACACGACCATTACCTGAATGTTCAGGCCCAGCCTTGTCAACAGGGGATTCGAAGGTAACATGGTGCGTGGCCCCGGAGTCCAAATACCACTTGTTAGTAACATTCATTGCACCAGAGGCAATCAGGGAATTTATATGAGCCGTATCAACAGTATTCTCAGATTCAACCTCTACTGTGCCTGCAGGAGAACTCACAAAAGGTTCATAAGTAGCATTAACAGACGGAGTAAACTGGCAAATATTAGCCTGAGATATAGGAACATGAGACATAGGAGCATGTGTCACAGGTGGAGGCGGTGAAACAGAAGGCTGTGAAACTGGTTGTGGTGGAAGTTGCGGCTGAGACTGTTGAGAGAGAGAAGGTTGAGATGAAATGCTTTTGAAGCTCTGGTCAAACCGGTACCAGCAACGGTCTACAAGATGACCGAGTTTTCCGCAGAGTTGACACTGAGGATGAGCACGACCTCTGCCTCTACCACCAAAGTACGTAGGCTGCGGACGAGACGCACCAGTAAAGCCTTGCAGACCGTCTGAAGTGTTCGAATAAAAACCAGATGAAGCCTCAAAGCGTGTGACATTGATGCCAACAGGAACACGCATCGGATCAGAAATTCGAGCTTCTGCATCAATCATTATCGACACAACGGCATCGAATGAGTACGGAGCACGACTAACAATAATAGCCGCCACAAACGGCTCAAATTCAACTGGAAATCCATTGAGCACGGTTGCAACTTGTTCGACTTCCGAAACAGGACTACCACTGGTGGCAAGTAGGTCACAAATCTCCTTCACCTGAGTTGTGTACTCACGAACCGTCTGTGAACCTTTCTTGAGAGCGCGTAACCGGCAATGAAGGTGCATTATCTTGGTGGTCGTCAGATTCGAGTACATCTTGAGCACCTCGTTCCAGATCTGAGCAGAGGACTCCGCGCCGACGAGTTGAGGGAGTATATTAGGGCTGATTGTTGACAATAACCAAGAAGCTAAAGAATTGTCTTGCTTCTTGAACTTTCGAAACGCAGGATTAAGCGCAGGACGGCCATCAGAACCAGCAATAATCTTGGCCGGAACAGGAGTGTTGAGATCAAGATAATGCTCCAACTCGTATCCTCGAATCATAAAGGTAACCTGCTGTTTCCATAACAGAAAATTCGTATCGTCGAGCCGAACATTCACCTGCTTATTGGCGAAAAATTGTTCAGTAGAGATCTCAGACTCTTGAGCTGACATTGTTTCTGTCGCCGCATCTGATGGATTCTCCCCAGTAATCGCCATCCAAACAGAGACACGAACACGCGATAGAACTCAAAGAGAAAGGGAAAAACAGCACAGAATCAAAAAATCGAACGGAAGACCGGATCAGATAGCTCTGATACCATATTGATAATAATCCGGCAAAGATGAAACACCGATGAACGGAGATGAAACGGCAAAGAAGAAACTAGGGTTACAGAGAAAAGAAATAAAAGAAACTGAAAGAAAAGAGAGAAGGGGAAGAAATGAAATGTAGGCCGGTAGTTTGGTCATCCAACCAACATAATGGGCCAGTTCCCTCATTTGGGGTTTATATAGCCCAATATGAATTATAACAGAAAGAAGTTTTGACAGCTTGCAATCTGTTACAATAATGGGCTGAGGTGGACAACTTGTAACAACCAATCCAGCACACCATATTCTAATACGTCGTAACTAGCTCCGCTGACCAGCCTGCCGTCGCACATCATTCGACTCACTCGAACCATGTCCCCAGTCGTCTCTTGATCGTGCCGCGACCTCAGTCGCCTAGAATCGTGCCTATGTGCGCCCCTACTCGAGTCTCTCTGCCCCCCATCCCTGTGCTCAATGCTTGAGCGAAACCACCTCAATCGTACTTCCCCCTGCCAATCTGTGATTCCATCTCAGTTGTCACCATTTCTATTCTAGTTTTTAATTTTGTAAACCACAAAGAAATTACTAACGAAGGAAGAAGAAAATTGAGAAATTTACACTTTTAACCCAAAAATAAAATGATGTTTAAATTAATTTAATTTTGGACTAAATTGATATATTGTAAAAAATTTTAGAATTGAAGCTGTTATTTGACCAAATCATGTCACTATTTCCGTTTATTTTTAACGGTCGATGTACCAAATAGAAACGAAACATAATGCTAAGTACTCTTTTTGCCAAAAATAATAGTTAAGTGAGCAAAATAGAAACACATGAATAAATGAGATACTAAATAGGTAGTTTACCCAAAATTTAAAATTTTAAATCGAGGTAAAAGTAAAATTGTATATTAACCCTTTTAAAATATATAATTATATTATTGGCCCTGATTTTATTTTTTTAAAATAAACCTATCAATAAATATTCATGAGTTCTTTTTCTTTTTGTTTTTTTGGGATAATGTAAATATTCTTGAGTTCACTGTTTGTCTTTTTTTTTTCATATTTGTTTCTAATTAATTTATAATTCATGTTCGTTTTAATGATGAAAATTAATAGTTGAATCTCAACATCTATTTTCCTCTTTTTTATACCTAAATTACTGTCTTTTTTTTAAAGAAAAACAATGTTACACTAATTTGACATGTCAAATATATATTTAGGTATAAAAGAGGAAAATAGATAATTATAAGACAATGTAATTATTATTTTAACAATTATATATATATTAACACATTCAATATACAAAATTTATACTACCTAGATTTCCCCTCACTCATAAATAGGAGGGCCATGAGCCAGGATTTAAGGTTTGAGGCAAAACATAAATGTTTGAAAGTGAGTGACAAATTTATAAATAAATAAATTTTTTAAAAAAATTATATGGGAAGACAAAGGTGAAAAAAATTGGAGGGTGGAAAGAGGCAATTAACTCCGTCACTGAAGAGGATTTTGAGTGCTTAAGCATGTTCGATCGCATGTCCTTCAATATATTGTATCAACCACAATATCAATCGAGTCATACTCAATCTACAATAATTTTATTTATTTGCGGCATCTAATAACAAATTATATAATATTAACATTGTAATTTTAATGTTTTAAAATTGATAATATAATATAAGAACCCATGAACAAGTGGTCCAAGTAGAAAAATGAATGATGTTAATCTGAGAGATCCGGGTTCAATTACAAAATCTGTAAGTTGTATGCTTTTGTCGATGAGTTAAGAATAACTATGAACAAAATTAAACGGGACAATGATTCTAAAATTAGGATTAATTTCATGTCGCAATTATTCATGTGTTAACAAAAGTTAAAATTTAATTTGTTAATTGCTAATATATATATTTTTATAAAAATGAATACACATAAAATCAAATCAAATCACAGTAGTTAGTATGCTTCCTATTCCCTCTTGCTCGTGACTCGAAATCCTAGCTTGTAGTTAGACCGGTACAAGAACCTACTCAGACCAACCCTTTAGTTAGGGAGGTGAACCAAACCCTAAGAAAGGAAACCACTCAGGTACCGGCCACCGGTCCTCCGCAGCCGCCGCCACCGCCGCGTCATCAGTGAAACAAAAAGCTTAAGCGGCGGCGCATGAAGGCGGAGTTATCCGTCGCTTTCACACGTACACACCTTTAATTGGGGAGTGGTGTAAGGTTAACGATGTACATGAAATTTGAAAGATGAAGAGAATGATAATAATAAAAGCAAACGCACACAAAAGGAAGTTAATGAAATTAAACTGGAAGGTTACAATCAGTTCCAAGTTGTCATGAAGGCTGCAAATTGTCACTTTCCTCACACATGCATGCACCCGCTTGATTGTGGTCCAGCCAAAACCATCATCCATTCAAGGGACATATAGTCATGATTTTATGTTATGGTGCGAACTGTTAGAAAGTTATATTGACATGTTTGGTAATTAGTGGATAACTTATAGCTGATAGCGGATTACATTAGCTGATAGCATTAGCTGATTTGACTAGTAGATTGCATTAGCTGATTATATAGAAGTGTTTAGTAAAATTAATTGATAGTTGATAGCTGTTTGATTATTTGAATAAGCAAAATTGCATATAAGAACATGATTATATTCAATACTTGTTTGAATAATTTATTAGTTATTAATATTTTGTATATGTTAATATTAATTAGATTATAAAAATTAATTTTTTAAATCATTACTAAGCACGTATAAAGGATGTACATATTAATTTTTTATTTGTGAAATTATCTTTTTAATAATTTTAATAATTATTAAATTTAGATGTATATGTTAATTTCTTATTTATGAGATTATATTTTGAATATAATTTTATTAATGATTAAATTTATATGTATATATTAATTTCTTATCTATGATTTTTTTTTAAATTTATGTTATTTAGAGAGAAAAAAATTATAATTATAAAAGACAAGAGTCTTTACAAGTCTTTTATTCAAATCTCTAACTCAAAAAGCTCCTAAAATGAGTTTTTTTTCAAAATGAGAGGTTTCACCCCAATCCGCTACTATAATCCTCTATTTACCAAGCATCTCAATCAGCGAATTCGATAGGTCAAACCTCTAAAAATGCTTTAAACCTCTAATTTTGGCTTAAAAAGTTATTTACCAAACAGACCTTATAATTTAAAGGTACGAAATTACAAAATTTTAGGGGTGCGATTGTGAGAAAAACCATACATTCTCTCTTATTTAATGAAAGTAGCACTACAACAATATATGTTTTTAGCGGTACTTTAACGACGTTTATCAAGCAAATGCCGCTATAAATGTGTATTTTAGCGGTGTTTGTCTTTAAATTTTACATTCCATATCGACTCTATATTTATCTTACTGAAATTTTATAAAAAAAACGAAGCGCAAGTATAGATCGCTGATCTAAGTAATGAGTTGAAATAGGCAGAAGATATATATAGTAGATAGCGGCGTTTAGAAGAAAAAATGCTAAAAACAAAGTCTTTAGCCTTTATAGGGCTAAAAACCGCCGCTAAAAGTCTGTTTTCTTGTTGTGTAAGATTGTAGATATATTAAGTTACAACAACAATCTGATTATAGTGACCAACAAAGTTGCCCTTCTTTTCTTCTTTATTCTTCCATGATATATACATGTATATGTATATGCTTGTTTCAGGGATAAAATTGTTATTTTCATGGCAGACTTTGATGATCAGCAGCTAGCAGTGTTGGATATATATCTTATTAAAGTGGTGAAAAATATGCTCATTAAAATCTGAATTTCTTTGTATTTTGAGAGAGTATTTGCTGGAAAATATTTTTTGTTGGCTGCATTAATAAAAGGAGAATGGAATGGAGGAAGGTGGGACTATAGGCTATAGCTGCCTTAGAAGTTCCATATTCCCCTCCCTCCAGATTCTTCAATATCATTAATTGGTTTTTAAAAAAAAGTATTGTACTTTAACAATATATATTATATCAAGTCGTCCTTTCATTTATCACAGGTATTCCATCTTCAAATTTATATAAATGAAATTAAAATTAAATACAGAGAATACCAACAAATAATTAGTCTAGTGATATGAGGCACTAAGTCCTTTAAATAAAGTCAAAGATTTAAATTCTGATGTTGTCAATGAAAAAATTAAATTAGAAGAGTCGTCTCATATTAAACCTCTATATTTTTCCGAGTTGAAAAAACAACAAGAGCACTCAACAAGTGTAATTAACAGCAATAACAATACCCTTTTTTTCCTCTTTGAAAATCATTTCTTTTGATTGAATGGTCAAACAACTTTGTGGAAAATAAACTTGATTGTGGGTTGAATTTTGGATTGTAGATAATCGGGCCAAGAAACTGATTGTGATTATGATAATCTTTGTGTGTAATTTGGTTCTCGCCAAGGATGGACCGAGGAGACTGAGAGAGCAGTCGCCATTTTGAAAATTTATAATTCGTATATGATTTATAAATTTTTTAAAATTTTTATGTATTTTTTATTGAAAATTTATTTTCATCCTCTAAAATTTTATAAATTCATCATTTAACATAAAACCATGTGTCCGTCCTAGATTCTCGTCGATGCTGCCGACATCACCGGTCACCTCCACCACCTTCAGGACATCACTCCTTGTCGATAACCCACCAACAATGTTCCAACATAAAGTAAAAACAAGGCATTCAAGGTTATAATTAGTGGAGTTAAACAAATTCAAATATGACCTAATTAAAAACTAAACTTTAAGGTGAAGAATGTGAATATGAGTGGAATTTTTGATATTTTCTTTCAAAAACTAACCTATAAAAAAGATGTAATAAATACTAAAATAGTAAAGATAAACAAAGTTAAAGAGAGGTCCCACAATCCAAGTGGGAAAATGGAACCATGTGCGCTCATATGGTGGTTGGCCATTTCAGCCCCCACAAAACTCACTTTTCTCAACCCCAATCTGAAAACGATAGCAAACGCCTTTAATTCGAATTCAATTCTAATTCTAATTATAATTCATACTATACTAAAATTTCATGTCATAAATGTTATTTTTTATAGCTATATGTATCTAATCATTAACTGACTAATTCAGATTAAGTATTGTAAACATCTATTATGAACTGATCATTCTAATTTAATTGTTTAATACACAACGTCAAAATTAGAACACTTGACCTTGCATAAGAAATTTAGCGCCTCATCTCACTGAAAATTTACACTTAAATTCGAACTTCTTTAAAGATGTGATACACTTTATTTAAAAAAAAAATAATACCATTATATTTGTTTTAAGATATAATGATTTTTTTTAAAATCATGATAAATTATATGCATAATGTGAAAAAAATCGTCTAATGTTTGACTAGATTGTCATTTTATTCTATATTCTTTTTCTTTTCAAGAACTTTAACCCTCAAAGTTTCATTTTAGATCAAAATGGTCCTTCTGTAGAAAAAAATAATTTTATAAAAACAATTTTTTAAGTGATGTATCATTCTATAAAGTCAACACCGTTGTCTATATGATATTGTTATGTCAGCATGCACTGTCATATAAGTTTGCGACATCTTTTCAAATCATTTACCGTTAGTTGAGTAACAGTTTTCATCTACAGAGATCGAGGTCATTTTGACCTAAAAAATAAAACGTTTAGGGTTAAAATGCTTCTAAAATAAAATAGGGACTAAAGTGACAATCTAGTTGAATATTAAGGACATTTTTTGACATTATGCCAAAATTATAATAAGAAGAATGATAATAATGTGGTATATATCCAAATCAAGGGTTGATTCCCCAAGTCTCCTTCCTCTTCACACCTCCCATTTCCAATCCCTTCATTCTCTTTCTTTCTTTACTTAATTCTCCTCACATGTTTTTGTTCTTGAAAGTTCCCCTAACCACATCTCTGTCTTCCCTTCATGTCTGGTTGGTCTATTTAGATTCTGTGTCAGAGAATTAGTCAGCTTTTGTCTTCCCACAGTTGAGCTCATTTTCACCATTTCTACCTTTGATCCATCCAAAAAAGACCAAACCCTTGCTTAATCTCTTGTCCATCTCCATATCCAACTACCCAAAAAACCAAACCAAACCAAAACCCTAGTTTTTTTTTTTGTCAACTTTTCATCTCATAAACCATGAATAAGTATAACCCTGACCGTATGAACCCTAGTTCCCTAAGATCCAGGTTCACCACAAGGTTCCTCCGGAATCTGTCTAAAATCCATGCCCAAAAACCTAGCTCCTCGTCTTCTCCCACGGAGATCTTCCGACGGTACCGAAGGATCAAGGTTGCAGCCGACAAGTCCATGGCTTACTCGGTTAGGTCGAGGAGAACTTGGAGTAGGGCAATGCTGTGGAAGCTTCGGACACGACCTTGTGGCAGAAGATCAGTGAAGACTTGTTCCACTTCCATCAGAAAAACAAGACATGAGAAACAAAACAAGAATAGAACGACAACAGCAACAACAGGGGAAGATGGGGTTGGGTTTGGTGTCCAAGCAGATGAACTAAGAGAGCTTGTTCCAGGTGGTGAAGCCATGGATTTATGCAACTTGTTGCATGAGACAGCACATTACATAAAGTGTCTTACCACCCAGGTACAGGTGATGAAAAAAATTGCAGATTTCTACTCTCCCTGAGTAATATATATATATATATATATATTCTTATCACATCAGTATACATAATAAATCCGAAGAACATATGGGTAAGTTTTTTTTTTTTTTTTCTGTAGAAAACATGTGTGTATAGCCAGCTGAAATAGTTTCTAGACAGAAAGTGAAGGAACTTGCAAAATCTGTGTCATGGTATTAGAGGGTTCGGACCTCTTAAAAAGTTTTAATTTTACTTATAATTTAGATATTTACTTTATATTTTTTATTGATAATTTAATTTTACACCTTTACATTTACAATATAATTTTCTAATAGTAAGTACTCTCTTATATAAAATTTTATATCCGCCCTTGTGTGAAGTAGTAAATAACGTGATACTACAAAGTTCTTTTAGTGAATTACTAGCATAATTTGAAGCTCTCTTGAATTATGCAAATTGTGTATATAATCTGTTGAAGTAAAGATTTTATTATAAATAATTTATTTAAGTCTGAATCAACGTTCTCTTGTATTGTCACAATAATAATACTAATTTATTATAAATAATAATAATATAATTAATAGGGGTGTTCGCAGTTAACTAAAATACTATAACGGTTAACCTATAAGTTATGTTCTTAGTGCAAAAGTTATATATTCTTAATGTAATTAGAGGGAAAATGCATAAAAAAAATGTATCTAAGAATGCATAAAAAATTAGGGACTCGTTCTTATTAACCAACGGTTAACCATAAACACCCCTACTAATTAACTTGTTTCTTGTCATTTAAGTTTTAAATTATAGTTAGAACATAAGAAAGTGTTAAAATGCATAATTTTGTTTCTTTCTTGAGAATAAATGCATAAGTATGTAACAAACAAACACATATTTTTTAGGCCGAATGAAATTATAGGTAAGATTCAAAGTCTGATTTTTTTTTTCAATATACTCATGAGTATTCAACTAACTAAATCAACAAATATAAAAAATAATCTATATTATTTAAGTTTATATTTTTCAATTGTTTGAGTCAGGTCAAAGTGTGACTTAGGCCTTATTTAGCAATTAACGGATAGATGATATTGGATAGCGGATAGCTAATAGCATTAGCTGATTTGACTAGCATATTACATTAGCTGATTATATAAAAGTGTTTGGTAAAATTAACTGATAACTGATAGATGTTTGATTACTTGAACAAGAAAAACGACATATAAGGATATGATTATATTTGATAGTTGTTTGAATAATTTATTAGTTATTAACATTTTGTATGTATTAATATTAATTAGATTATGAAAATTATTTTTTTAAATATCATTACTGAGTATATATGAGGATGTACATATTAATTTTTTATTTGTAAAATTATTTTTTAATATAATTTCAATAATTATTTAATACAAATGTATATATAAATTTCTTATCTATGGAATTATATTTTGAATATAATTTTATTAATTATTAAATTTATATGCATTTATTAATTTATATATTAATTTCTTATTTATGATTTTTTTTAATTTTATTAGTTAATCAAATTTATGTTATTTAGAGAAAAAAAATATAATTATCAAGAATATAATAGTCTTTACAAGTCTTTTATCCAAACCTCTAACTCAAAAAGCTCCTAAAAAGAACTTTTTCAAAATGAGAGGTTTCCTCTATTTACCAAACATCTAAATTAGCGAATTTGACTGGTCAAATCTCCAAAAATGCTTCAAACTTCTAATTTTAGCTCAAAAAGTTGTTTACCAAGTAGGGCCTTAGATTTTTTTTAATTTTTTTTTTCAAAAACTATGTTTATAAACAAAAAAAAATTGTTTTTAATTGATAAATAAAAAATCAGACCAAATTGGATCAAATTAGAATAGAATTTGTTCAAATTCCACACAATTTGAAGTGCCCCCATTTTTATAATATTTAAATTTATTTATTTTTGATATAATACATATCCATTTTATGGTTCATATTCGAGATTCATGGTTCCCCCTTCCAACAATATCGTTTTCAATGTTTGAACCAATATTCTCTCATTGGGAAAGCAATGGGCCTTGCCATTGCACTCGAACTTTATTGGTTATAATATTTGAATTTATCATCTTAAGAAAAAAACATTTTAAAAATAAGGCTGGGTTGGATATATTTTAGATATTAATCCTTCATTTTGTAATATTCCCGTTAAAAATGAGAGAAAGTATTATCAATCTTGTTGAGATCTTATGCATGAGTACAAATATAAATAAGGTTTAATCAAATAGTAGAATAATAAAATTCTAGATTGGCATTCTTCTGTTTTATTTATTGACAAATTTGTGGTTTTTATTTAATAAATTACTCCATATATCCATGATTTTAATGCTTTATTTCCTTTTCATTCGTGGTTTTCAAATTTTAATTCTATCAATTCTATTAACATCAATAAAATTTAAAACAGGTGTAAAAGAAGAAAAAATGAATACTAAAAACTATGGTCCAAATTAGGTTTTGTTTGGCATAATTTGAGTTACATAGAAATTTAGGTTTTGATAGAGAAAAGGCTATTTCTTTTTGGTTTAATACTCAAATAAGTGTTTAAACTATCTCATTTTCTCTTATTAAGTGTTTAAACTTTTTTTTGTTCCTTTTGAGTGCTCAAAGTGTCATTTTTTTGTCAAAATATGTGCTCAAATAATTATTTTTTGGTCAAAGTATGTGTCTCAGTTTGACCTTAAAATTGACAAAAATGATAGTTTAAGCACTTAAAAGGGGCAAAAAAAGTTTATGCATCTAAAAGAGAAAAACAAGATAGTTTAGGCACCTAAAAGGTTTAAAATGGTATAGGCACCTAAAAAGAAAAAAACATGATAGTTTAGGTACTTATTTTAACATTAAACTTTTCTTTTTATTATTTTTGGTACAACTTAGATTCTTTTTGTTTTTTTTTTGGAATAAGAGTACATCAGTTTTATTAAAAATGGAAGAATTTAAGAATGCAACGAGAGATTATAACTCAGGTAAAAAATTTGATCCTGGCATATTCCTAAAAAAATAAAAATTAGCGTTTCTAGATCATTAACATGACCATACAAAAAAGATAAAAACCTTAACTCAAAGGCTCGAACAAAATAGATACAAACATCACCAAAGCTCGACGATGAAAAGTAAAAATCAACAACAAACAACATTAAAAAAAAGACATATTACAATAATAAGGCACATTGACAATATGGTCATCATCACAACTCAATTGTGAACAAGAGTGGTGACTATGAGCTCGTATCAAAATCCAGTTCGAGGGTCCAAAAACAAATAGATCAACAAGATATTTAAAAAAAACGTCATATTGATCGATCGTTGCGACGTCAAATTCAACCCTGATAAAAAAACAAATAAAAAAGAAGTGGTCAAACAATTGAATAAAAGAAGAAAATGTGTCAAAAGACAAAAGATACATATCAAATGGTAGAGAAAAGTGTGTCACAAGAATAAAATATTGTTGAATTTAAAATCTAGAAAATAAAAAATGAAACAAAGGAACAAGATGATTGGCTGAACAGAGTTTGAACTTGAACAAGTCCTCGTTTCGTGTAAACAATGCACATCCAACTATATATATATATACAGCATACATACATTGGCAACTTTCATGTGAAGCTCGGCACAGCGCTTTTCAAACAGTAACTTCCCAGGTACAATATTTTTTTTCTGCTTTCTATGTTCATCTCCGAATCTCCGATGTCGTTACTGTACAACATTTTGATTTTTTATCTGCTTGTACTTGACCACTGCTGCTGTTTTAATGGGGAGGGGGATCTTGTTCGTGTGAGGATCAGTCAAGACATGACTGTCTCTCTGCGAACGTTAAAATTAATGTGATTCGTTCCTCGAAGATGTTTCAAGTGTTGCTTCATTGAGTCTGGACAGCAGAGCTAGTTTGTGGGATGAGTAGAGAAGGTAGATCTCTGATACGGAAACCGTTTCCCCAGAAAGAGGCAAGAGAAAGACCCATAATAGCCATGGCAATGACAGAGCATGCAGGTGGAACTGCTTGACTACTGCCCCCGAGGAACTGTGTTGCGAGAAGGCCTGCCAAGGTGGAGCTTTGCATTCCGGTGCATAATGAAACCGTTCGACAAACTTCTTCTGTTTGCCTGCACATTAACCGCACGGAATCAGATGGTCTGAATGAAATCAGCAAGGAAAAACAGACTCCGAAAATAGAATCAAAAATTGTAATCAGCATATGAAAATTCTTGTGCAGACTGCTCTTTCGTTTCAAGCATTCCACACTGACTTGGAATAACAACTTCTCTGACTTATTGGCACACAATTCTTCTTTAGGTTCAAAACAAAGTACCTCAGAGCTTGAAAAAAAAAACTTGGGAGGGCACAAAGAATAGATAACATAGACGATAAACCAGATGGAGAAATATTGGTGGCCGGAAGGATTAGCCTAGAGCTCGTTGGTCTAATTTGACGACCATGGTATAAGGGCGTCATAACTCATAACCACTAGGAAGGAAGGATTAGCCTACTGAATTCTGCTTTTCTCCCCAACCTTAGAAAACAAACAACCTGCAACTATATATATTCCAATTCTGTTCTAAGGATATGCAACCTGTTATTTCCCGTATAAATGCTTGATTTAGCATAATAAAAAGGAAAATGTTGTGTATATAGGACAAAGTTCCGGGAAGATCAATCTGATATAGAGAAACAACATCACCATCTTTAACAGAAAACAATCTATCCACTAAGAACCGTCCCCCTGGCCTTCCATAAGCAAACGAGATGAAATGGATGCATAAAGAATACTGTATACACAAGTTTTACATTACCTGAAAGAAGGAATTTTTGAGATCCAGTATCCCGCGGCGAATCCCACAGAATGAAATGTCAAAACAGGAAAAACCAACTGAAGACCCTCTTTAGATAAAATTTGACTCCTATTCAATGCAAGAGGGCTACCAATGCACAGGGAAGTACATATCATAGCAACAAAGGGCATCACAGGTCGAAGGATAGTGACGACCGGTTTTGCATAGGTGTTGAGCACAAGCCCTATAGTGACAGGAACAAAAACAACCTAACAAGAAAAGCCAAGGAAAACATTTACATTTCACCAAGAAACAAGAATGCTCCATAGAGAGTATTGGGATATGTTCGATCACCAGTCACATTACCTGTAAAATCGACTTCGACATAGCAACTGCATCAACCGGAACGACAGACCCTATGAGAAGGCCTGTTAAAAGAGGTGTGACTATCACTGAAGCAATGGTAGTAAAGCTGGTGAGAAGTATACTAACTGCTACATCTCCTTTGCTCAAAAAGCTGGCATAGCAAGAGAGCTGAGCCCCTGCCACACAAGATGTGAGGATAAAGCCTGCATAGAATATGGCAGGCATACCAAAGGCCTTTGCAACTAAAACCCCAAGAGCAGGTTTGAGCATATACTGCGCAATTAATCCGATAGATAATGGTAAAGGTCTGCAAGGAAACAAGATCATACAGATTGCGGAGCACGTTTCGGATCGAACAAATAAAATAACATGATTAGCAACTATATGAAACTGCACATGATATAAGTAGAAATTAGATACTTTTACCTTTTAGCTGCAAGTGTGAAATCATCAAATGAAAGTCTAATTCCAATGGACAACATAATCCCACCTAGAGCAGGAGCATACAATTCCTTAGATACCCTACATGAAAATTTGTGTTTAATAATGATTTTGTTCAATAAAAAACTGATAAAAATGCTAAAAAAAGGGGGCTTTACCAGGTGAAAGTGGAAGGTTGAGAAAGGGCAGCAATAGCAGTAACAGCGACAACAAAAGGAAGCATTGCGGACAAAACCTGCGATATATCAACCTTCTTTGCTACTTGGGTAGCGCCGCCGCCACCAGCGTTATTCGCCGACCGCGACCCAACTCTCCGGACATACGGCGTCGTTGAACAGGCAAATACAAACAACCCTCCTCCGTTACTATTGGCAATTTCAAAACAACCCTTCATCCCACTCAACTTCAATCCATTTCTCGAATAAGAACAACACACCGACGCCGCTGGTTTGGGGGAGATTGAGAGCTTATTCGATTTGGAAGTGAAGGCACTGGTGGTGGGAAGAGAAGGATAAGGAGTAAGTGGGATCATTTTTAAAGTATTGAACAGGGAATTGGAGTCGCTTTGCGTTCCCTTGGCCGGCGCCGGAGGTAAGTGGTGGCCGGCCGGGGAGGTTTTAGCCTAATTATAGAGATGTGGTGGTGGAAATGAGATGACGTGAGGTGAGCGATATGGAAATTTCTTAGGAAAGTTTGACAGTTCTAGTAGTTGACAGGACAGGTTTAGTTGGTTGTGTTCATATTTCCATCTGTCAGGAAATGAACGGTGATGATATGCTCCAACGATTCGAGTCAAAGTATTTAACCATATTTACAATTAGGGTTGTACATTTGATCCAATCGAGTCACAAAAATTTTAATTTAATTTAATTGAAGAATCATGTTTTATAGCGTAAAGTACACAGACATTCATTAAACTATACCTGTAAAAATAAAATGATAATCAAGCTTTCAAAAATAATAAAATGACAATTAAATTTTATATTTTATTACAAATGGTAATTGTGTCGTTAACCTCCATTAAAATAGTGACATGACTGTTAATTTTTTTTGTATAAAAGCACATTTAGTCCCCAATAGTTACACATTCAATTAATCTAGTCATAATTCGAAGAAATTCAATAAATTTAAGGCTTAAATGAAAAATAAGTTCCTAAAGCATATCTTTTTTGAACTTTAGTCTATTCAATGGTAATGGAGCGTACTCCCCTCTCCCAAGCACCCATGCACCAATCGTCGTCGTTCAGCTGTCCCTCGTCGCAAATTATTCGAATGAATTTTTCGAATATTTCAACCTTCATCTGGTATTTTGCACGACTTTAGTCTATTTCCGGCGATGTGGTGGTAGGGTAAACGACCGTGGTGGTTCGGCGGCGGCGTGGCCATCGGCGAAAGAATCTATTTAAATCGTGATTTGAGTTTTGGTGAGTTAAGAATTTCGAATTTGGGGGCTATTTTGTGAATTTTGGAAATTTAGAGATTTTTTAAAAAATAAGTTTAAAAAATAAAAGAAATTAAAAATAAAATAAAATAAAAAATATATATATTTTTTAAAAAAAGTTAACAGTAGTTAACACGAGGCACCTAAAATTATAACGGTTGAAATTTTGGGCACCTATTTTATAAAAAAAAATACTTTAGGCATCTAAAATTCAAAAGTGGTATAGTTTAGACACATATTTTTCATTTAAGCCTAAATTTAACCCTCAATTTTTACACATTGTTATAATTTAGTCTTAATTCTACAAAATTTATAACTAAGAACAACGTTAAATTTATAACAAAGTGTAAAAATTGAGGGTTAAATTTATAATTTTTTTTGAATTATGACTAAATTGATTGAATGTATAATTATGAAGGACTAAATGTGCTATTATAAAAAAATAACAACCATGTCACTTCTTTAACGGAGATTAACGACACGGTTATCATTTTGTAACAAAATATAAAGTTTAATTATCATTTTGTCATTTTTAAAAGTTTAGTTACTATTATGTTTTTGGCAGAAGGTCAAAAATAGCCTCAATGTTTCACCATTTAGTCAATTCACCACCTATTCTTTTTTTGGTGCAAACAAGTACCCAACGTTTTATTATCGTTCAAATTTCACTCTCGTTGGATGGAAACCATTAGTCAACTATCGGTCAACGTTTAACGTTGACATGACATGTTTGCATGGCATTGGGAGATGACGTGGCGATGCCACATGACACTTTTGCTAACGTGTCATTTTAAAATTTTAAAAAATTAATTAATTATTTTTTAAAGAAAATATTTTTTAAAATATTTTAAACCAATCGAATGATGCCACATGGCATTTTGCTGACTTGACATCATCTGATTGGTTAAAAATATTAAAAAAATATTTTTATTTAAAAATAATTATATATATCTATATATATTTAATGAAAAAATATCCTCAAATTTTCAAATATTTCAAAAACAGTCTTCAAATCTCTAAACCCTCAAATCCAGCCACTCCCGTCGGCGTTGGTCGCGTTACCGGTAGGGGTGTTCATTGTCGGATATCGGATCGGATCCGATCCGATTTTTTCGGATATCCGGGTTTTCGGATCGGTAATATAGTGATCCGTATCCGATCCGGAAAAAATCGGATATCCGATTTCTCGGATACCGGATAATCGGATCGGATATCCGATTATCCGAACATATAATTTGATTCAACTATTTTTTCGAATTTGAAGGTCGTATTTATGAAATTTTCGGAATTTCGAATATAACAAACAACAAATTGCTAAATATAACAAGATTCACATCTATGAAAATTTTGATTTTTTAAAATTTCGGATATAACAAGCATCAAATTGTTAAATATAACAAAATTAATATTAAAAAATATTAAATTTTCGGATAATCCGAAACTTGAAATATTGCGATCCGTATCCGATCCGGAAAATCTATAATCGGATCGGATATCCGATCCGAAAATAAAAATCGGATATCCGAATTTTCGGATCGGATCAACAGATAATCGGATCGGATCGGTCGGATCGGATATTTTTGAACACCCCTAGTTACCGGCGACGAAACGAAGCTCCCTCCCCTCGCCGAACGTCCCACACACCGTTCGATTTGTGTCGACGAAATAGTGGGGTAAATGACTGTGATGATCCGGAGACCGATGTGGTAGGCGCCGGCGTGGCAATCGGCGGTGGAATCGACTCAAATCGGGATTTGGTTTTGAGGGAGTTAGGGATTTTGAAATTTGGGAGCTATTTTGTGAAATCTGAGAAATTTAGAGATTTTTTAAAAGTTAATTATTTTTTATTTTTTTTAAAAAAATAATTTTTTAACCAATCAGATGATGCCACGTCAGCAAGTGCCACGTGGCATCATTCGATTAGTTAAAAAATAAAAATAATTATTTTAAAAAATTAATAAAAAAATGTGATGACATGTCAGCAAAGTGCCGCATGGCACTGCCACGCTTGCGTGTCGCGTCAGTCTCAAACGATCAACGCCTGTTGACTGACAGTTTCCAACCATTGTGGGTGAAAATTGAATGAAAATCAAACGTTAGGTGCTTGTTTACACCAAAAAAAGAATAGGTGGTGAATTGACTAAATAGTGAAACGTTGGGGGCTATTTTTGACCTTATGCCTTTGTTTTCGGGTATAGTTTATTGATCGTTTGTGTACTTTACCCTATTTTATAATTTAAATTTTATTTGAAAATTTTCATGTCGAGTTTATAAAATTTGAGTTGAGTTGTTCAAGTTTCGGTTCAAATTTAATTGTAAACATTTATAATGTTATGGTACTAATTAATTTCAATTTAAACAGTTTTTTTATAACCATATAAAATACACATCTATATTTTTTTATTCAAAATTTATTTGATTTTTTTTAATTTAAGTTAAGGCGAATCGAATATTTCACATTAAGTCAAATCAAATAATTTAATTTTTTCAGTCAAATTTTACACACTCGCATATTGCAACGAAATCTCTTTTTATAATCTCTATCATCTTCCCTATGTTCATCTCAATTAGGGGTGGGTAAGACCGGGTACCCAACCAATTTGTCCAGAGTTGGTCCTGATCCCGGTAATCACAAGTTCTTGAAAACTAGAACTAGTCTCTGTCTCGGTCAGATCGGGGTCCAAGATTTTAATAACCGGTCTCGATACTAGTGGGAATCGGTACTAGGCTTGAAGGTTGAAGTCTTGAATAGCAGCAGAGGTGTAACGCCTGTGTTTTGGGGTTAGGAGTTAGTCGGGTTTGTAGTCTGAGTCAATAAAATTAAATAAAATCAATTCAACCTAAATTAAGATCTAATTGGGCTTTAGTAAAAAGGGGAGGGACTAAAGGGGTAATTTGACCCAAATGATTTTAAAAGCAAGACAACTTTTCAAAAGTTGTCATCTTCTCTCCTCAACCCACCCCTTTACAACGTTTGGTACCCAAACTCCATCTTCAAACTCTTCCAAGTTTTAAGATACTATTCTATTGGGTTCCTCCCTCATTCCAAGGTCTTTTTCAAAGGTGATAATGTTTTCTAACTCTCCTCTCTATTCTCTATCTACCCATGATTTTAGATTTCAAAAATATGAACTTTTGAAATGTTAGGGTTTTGCTAAAGCTTGAGTTTTTATGGTGATTTTCACTTTGTTTTGAAATATGAAGTTAAGTTTTATCTTAATCACATCAAGAGATATTATATATGTCAATTTGGTTGAGTTTTATTGAAAACCCGAAGTGGGTTCTTGGAGCCATTTTTGAGATGTCAAAACTTGATTTTTGGGTGAATTTTGAGTGAAAATCAAAGGGCTGATGATTTATATAGGTTAGGAGGATGTTTTGGAACCTTTTGGGGGTCATTTGGGTGATTGAAAATGGAAATTTCAGCTAAGGTTTGAGGGAGCACGAAAATGATATATTTGGGGATTAATTTGATTTGGAAATTTGGGTGAAGTTGGTTTGAGCTCAAAGGTTGAGTGTTGTTTGAATGTTAGCATTGATTGAGGTTGTTGGTTGTGTTTTTGGTTGGCTAGAAGCAAGAGGAGGCGTCAAAGGAGCATTGGGACCGAATCCGGGCTCGTAGGAGTTTTACTTGGTTGCTAAGGAAGGGCGGTGAGTGGTTTTAATCATGGTTTAAAGTTTAGTTCGAGTGTGTGTAGTGTGTGAGTGAAATGTGCTTGGTAGGCCATTTCTATTTAATTCAAGTTGTTAATTTAGCTTTTTGACTTCCATTGAATGCTATGTGTATTGCCTACTCATGCTCTTGTGATATGTGATTGATTTGTACATGTACTCGATGATATGTATATGTGATGAGCATGAGATATGGTGATGGATATGTGATGTGTAAATGGAAATTGGCACTAATTAAATTACCGGGTGTAAATGATCGATCATTAGGATTAGTGTGCACACAAATTGAGTCAAAACGTACGTGGCCTTGATGGCGTTAAGTCATCAAGGAGGAGTACGATGATGTAATATTCCACCGGAAGCTTTTATATATTCTACGGGATGATGAGTGGAATCCCATCCGTAGGGCATGTGGCGATGAGTGGAATCCCGCACATGCAAGGTCCGGTGATGAGTGTAATCCCACCGAGGTAATGTGAATGTTGAGATTTAAATCCGCACATCCGGGTAACTAATAGTGGCCAATTAATCTTGTTCATATGATTGTGATACATGATGTTGATATATGATGATGTTACTTATGATCGAGCTTGATATGATGTGAGATGCCATACATGACTCTTGAAAGACTAGCTAGGTCTACTTATGACTTTATCTATACATGTTAGATATGAGGTTTAGGAATACATGCTTGGACCCTGCATTGTTGATGTTTTTAGTTTTAGAGCACCCTCACTAAGCTTATAGCTTACGCTCTCATTTTCAACAATGCATATTATTAGCGTGGTGTTAGCTCGGAGCAAGGCAAGAAGGGCTTTCCAAATTGTGGCTCAAGTACGGTTGTTAATTTTGTAGTAGTTAAGCAATGTGGCAAGAGTGTGTTTGTATGAGCTTGTATGACTCATTTGTGATTTTGATGTTTATGCTTGACTTGGTTTGTAAGCATGTTTACCTTGCCAAATGCTTTTAATGTATGTCTTTTGAATGTTAAAACTGCTTTGTGGTATGTAACCCTTATGGGATGAACGATGTTTTTGCTTATTAATGTATTCAAGCATGATTTGTATGAAAGGCCTTTGCATATTTGTCATGTTTGTATGAATATGAATATTCATGTATTGTGGGAGTTTGAGTATGTTTAACCTAAGACGTATGCCTTTAGACTTGGTTTGATGGTGTTGTGTGCCTTTAGGGGGTCCTAGGGGACCTTTAGACTTGTCTAGATTCTCCTAAATCTGAATTTCAAAGGTTGCAGACAGCTAGTGTTTCGAAACGGGAAGGGTCGTTTCGAAACGGGTAGGCTTCAGGGACCCCGTATCGGAACGCGTTTCGATACGGTTTGGCCTCTGGAACCCCCTGTTTCGATACGCGTTTCGGAACGATTTGGCTACTGGAATTTTGAGAAATTCACGAGATAAAGGTGTTTCAAAACGGGCCTAAAGGTTTCGAAACGGTCAAAATCTCGTTGACCACGAGAAATTGACCGTCGTGGGCGTTTCGAAACGGTTGACCACCGTTTCGATACGGCCCCTTGTATAGGCTCTGGGGCAGTTGACCTGGTCATGGCGTTTCGAAACGCCTCAAGGGTGTTTCGAAACGGCCTGCCTGAAAGATATAAAATTGAGATGTTTGAATGTGGTTTGGAGTTCGAATGTTTGTCTCATGTAATTCATTCCGCTGTTTGATCACCTAGGATTAAATACTTCTCTAGACAAGATTAAAATGAAAAAAAATAGGGTTGCTAACCGAGGGGGAACCTTGACGGGTTTCACTTCGGTTTTCCCCGTGTGGCCCACTTGAACCGCCCATCCGGCCAGACCGGGACGAGGGGGTTACAAGAGGGATTGATACTAGTGGGAACCGGTCATATTGTTTCCAACCTCTTTAACGCCATTCGGTACTAGACCAGTACCAGGTACCTAGTATTGGTCTCGATACCATTGGGTGTCCACCGGGTACCAGGTCTAAAAAATCAGGGTCCAGTCCCAGTTGCAACCGGGACATAAATTTTGGATCCAGTCCTGGTCCCACCGAAACCAATTCCGAGTAAAAATTCATCAGATCCGACCGAGTGCAGAACTGGGTAATCGAGTTTTTTGCCCACCCCTAATCCAATTATTAATATTAATTTTTGGGTAAACTACATAAATGACCACCATACTATTGGAAAAGTCACGATTTGACCACCTTACTTTTTTTCGAAGCAATTAAACCAACATACTATTAAATTAGGTGCAATGTAACCACCAACCGTTAGAGGTTAACGGTAGGGTGACGTGTCAGTTAAAAAATTAAGGGTATAATTACACATTTGTTCTTTATTATTTACACATTCTTTCAATTTAGTCTTAATTTTAAACTAACAAAATAAATTAATTAGGTGGTGACACGTGTCAACATCTTATTAGAGAAATTTAATTATTTATATTTGATTAATAAATTATTTTCCTCTTCCAATCAGGTGGTGACACGTGTCGCCACCTATTTAGAGGAGAAAAACAAAATCCCCAAAATTGTTCTAGGTAGGAATCAAACTTAGGTTCAGTAGGGACAAAGACAACGCCTTAACCACTGCACCAAGCACATGTTTGTGCTATAAATCACCAACTGTATTATATGTCTTATTGTTTGTTACCATTCAAACTCATCTTCTTCCTCATCACTTTTGTCCTGCTTCAGTCTTTCCATATTTTCTCTTCTTCATCCTCCATAAACTCTACTGAAGCTCTTTTAAAATGGAAAGCTAGCCTCCACAACGAGAAAAAATGGCAAACAATGGCTAGGAAAATTTATATCTGATTCTTGCAATGTTCATATCAGCAATGGCTACCTCATCATATAGAAACAACTGAAAAACATGTATTCAATGAGTCAAATATGTCGTAAAATCCATGCTAAATGCAAAGAATCAACAATTAATTTATAATTTGTCTGAATAACCATAAAAATTGTCAAACAAAACCTTAACTAGGAAAATTTATTCAGCAATGTTGCAGCTATACACTCCGTGAGGAGCAAAAATGGCAGCCTGCACCATTTTTCTTTCATAAATATACAATTTTTAGGACTGGATTAACTTAAACAAGACTAAAGAAATCGATCTTTTTTATGTCGAACGAAAATTCTAGTTTAACCAACAAAATGTGGTTTACAGTTCCATAAGAATGGTTGAAATGGAGCTTTTTCGCAACTACTAGACAAGAAATGAAATGGAAATCAAAACCAAAGACTTCGAAAACTGTACAGTTTGAAGAATTCCGTTCATCTCTATCTTTCTAAATTGTCGCTGCTCGAATCCATAAGAATCGTTAGCCTCTTTGTTGTCTTTATGAACTCGCTACAAGACAAAATTGAATGTCAGATAAATCGAAAGTAAATGTTTGTGGAGGCTAGCTTTCCATTTTAAAAGAGCTTCAGTAGAGTTTATAGAGGATGAAGAAGAGAAAACATGGGAAGACTGAAGCAAGACAAAAGTGATGAGGAAGAAGATGAGTTTGAATGGTAACAAACAATAAGACATATAATACAATTGGTGATTTATAGCACAAACATGTGCTTGATGCAGTGGTTAAGGCGTTGCATTTGTCCTTGCTGAACCCAAGTTTGATTCCCACCTGGAGCAGTTTTGAAAATTTTGTTTTTCTCCTCTAAATAGGTGGTGACACGTGTAAATACCTTATTAGGAGAATTTAATTATTTAGACTAAATTGAAAAAATGTGTAAATAGTAAAGACCAAATGTGTAATTATACCCTTAATTTTTTAAGGGTCACGTCACCCTACCGTTAACCTCTAACGACGGGTAGTTACATTGCACCCAATTTAATAGTATGATAGTTTAATTGCTTCAAAAAAAAGTAAAGTGGTCAAATCGCGACTTTTATGGTGGTCATTTTTGTAGTTACCCTTAATTTTTTATCATTTGATGTCGCATGTTATTTAATTATTAAATTAATTAATATTATAAATTAATTAGGCATCAATTTAATTGAAAGCGTTTTATACATTTATTTTTAATTGTAATAAATATTGTAACGGTCACAAATTAGTTGGATAAGAACTCAGTCGATAAAAAAGAAAATGATGTGTTTTTTTAACTTACTGGTTTTTAGCTGACTAATTTAGACCGACTTGCGTCGCACATTTAGTTTTGGTGGGTGAGTCTTCCAACATGAATTTTCGACATACACAACGCCTTAAACTCGAGATCTACTTAAGCAAAACCAAGTTGCTTACCACTTGGACCCCTATTGGTTAAAATGAGATGCTTAATCGAAAAAACTTTACCTGAAGTATCTAAAATATTTTTTATTATTATTTGAGATAGGCTTTTATATTTTTTTTCCTTCTATTATTTGAGTACAAACAACTAAAATCATTAGAAATTAGAGATCCACATACTGAGATATCACGAAAAAAGACCCCTAAATCACGGGAAGACATTATTATAAAAACGCCAAATAAACCTGCACAAACAGTCAAACATATGTATGTATACATTACATGCGCACAAACAAATACATGTAACCATCAAAATTAATCCAACACCATCCTTTCATAAATTTGGTACTGAAGTGCAAATGTAGATTCAAGATGTACAAAACAGCAACACCTTGGCCATGGGTAAGTATAGTATAGTATAGCATGGCATATGATAATCATTTCATCAAGGATCACATCACATGCCATATACACACACACACAAACAAAATGCATCTTAAAACACGGTAGGATAGCGAACTCAACAAGTGGAAAAACGAATGATATTCAACCTAAGAGGCCCTGGTTCAATTGCTCTATCTACAAGGTGTGTGTATTGTCAAAGGGTTAAGAATATGTATGAACAGATAAAACATTTGATCAATGATCGATCCTATCGAATTGGGTCGGGAACACATTCTCACTAACCAGGTAAGGTGTACCTTGTACTTTTGTTTCTTCTACAATAATCTTAAGAAACAAACATGTTAATACAATCCCATTGGAAAAATGAAACGAAAGTCAGTTTTTTGGAGATTCTGTGCAGAAGAAAGTGTCCATGATAGAAGTCAGGCACTTGATGCAAACAATTAAACTTACTAGACATTTTAAACGGCAGTCCATTGGCCTAATTCAATGCCATCTGATGCACCCGGTACAGACAAGCTGCAAATTTTACATAGAGGAATCAAGGAAAGAAGTCCGAATTTTTAACACTGTTTACAGCAGTTTTTCCCAATCTAAACATTTTCAGATGAAGCATTCAATCTCTGACTACTTAATAGAATAGGTACATCCAGTATCTCATTCAAATTTCAGATGATTGCTTACAAGATTGGTTAAACCCTATATCTAATATCACAGTCTACAAGTTTTTGGCAACGACAGAGGGAGAGAGGGACAGGTTTTACACTTCATAGATTAAGCAAAAAGCCACTAGCTCCATGATCCAGAATGCTAAAACAAGCTATTTCAGAAAGATTCTCAGGGCTTCTTGCATGCATAGAGAATAAGCATGTGACACTGCCACACATCTTGTAGATAACCAAAAGATCACTAATTTTGCAAGGCTTTAACAACCTTCCCAAATCGAGAGAAAATGTAAAGAAAAAAATAAAATCAAACTTTTTCTTAGGAGAGAAGTCTGTTAGCTCAAAAACCTAGGGAGAAATATATCCCCATCCCATGACCATGATCTCTACACAGTCATAAACACCGGTTCGAATTTGACAATGAGAACAAATACCGTGATTCTGTCGCATATTAGACTTGCGCATACTCCAGCAATATTTGATATGGAACAGGGGCAACTCAACAAAACAACTGAAACGCAATGTTCAAGCATACAAGGGGGACCACATGTTTAGCAAGCAATAAATAAAGGACAATGAACTTTTATTACTGAACTTTGTCTCATGATTGATTCATGATGGTGTTCTTGTCCCATCAATCTATTTCTTTTTACTACAACAAAAAAGACTCAATTTAATAACCATGCTTATATTCATAATACAAATGGAAATTTTAACATATGAATTAAATTCCATAGATTTATCACCTGAAATAGCCAACCAAATGCTGCCATCACCATTCCATAGATTTATCAACGAATAAGCTTTCCAATCTTCCATTTTCACTTCATTGGCTAGCCTCGCGTAGACAAGAGCCGGCTGGACTTAAACATGTCTATGATTCTGCACTATACAGAACAAAGACGAAAATGCATGCAAATCACACAGGATGAAGACGTAAAGACCATCTACAGCAGACATTCCGACCGAAATTTATGATGTTGGAGAGCGAGGCCCAGAATACACTTCAAGGCTAAACTGATTAAGCTATTGAATAACTTCTGTTGTCTTTCCACTATTCTAGATCTCTTTCCTCCCAAATCTTTCTCGATCAAATTCATATCCAAGTTTTGCAAGTGAATTCTACAATTTGTACAAGAAAACAATAAATTAAGCTATTAGATAAACTTATATTTCACAAATTATTAATCAGATAAGATGATTGATAAAAAAATTGAACCTTTTCGATTGATTCAGCTAATAACTTGCCATCTCGAATCAAATCACCGAATTCCCGAATCGCCGTACAATCCCTAGGCGTTTCGAACAAAGACAATGAAAGCTGCTTAAAAATGACACCGACGTCGAAATAAATGAGACCCGAGCTAGGAACATCGACCCGAATCCCTTTGACCGGGAACCAAAGAAACAACTCTTGAGACGAAATCCCCGATAAAGCCCCGATCCGGCCGTAACTCAAAGTCCCCGACACGTTCCTATCGTAATGCAGCTCGCTTTCAAACTTGGCATTGCACGCCTGATCCAACTGAACCACGAACCGACCCGTATCGTCGAAGTCGAATCGGGTTATCCCCTTCGGAAGCAGCCCCGTGGGTAGCCCATGGGACTTTAGGATATCGTAGATAGAATCCTGCTCGCCCTCGACAAGCGCGAGGATCAAAACAAAGTGAAGAAATATGGACGAAATTAAAGGAATCATCATTTTCTTGCTTAGAATCCAATGTTAGAGCATGGAGATTGGGGGATTTACAAGAGAAAGGTGGAAATTAGGGTTAGGGTTTAAAGAAAAGAGAATTGGGGAAAAATGATGAGATAAGCGAATGAGAGAAGTAGGAGACAAGTGTTTGCCAGCTCGGATACAGAGAGGTTTAGGAGAATGATCAATTATGAGTGGGCCCTCTCTCCCACTAAACCAGTAGTTTACTGCCACGTAGATAGGGAAATGGCGTGATGGTAAACTCAATGTGCGAGCAAAGTCTGTCTTGTACACGCGCTTATAAGGAGCGTGGAAGTTAAGCCAGTTGCCACGCTGGCTATTACGCCGAATTCTTAACTGGTAAGAAGCTGGATTATAATGGCCTGGGATTCTAAGGAACAATATGACACTTGGACCGACGTGCTGTTGTAAACGGCCTGAGTCACCAATGACAGAAACCAAATGCTCTCTAAAAACTTTTTCCTAGGTTTTTTATCTCCCTTCTATCTTCCTTCACGGTTCTCGGTTCTTGATTGGTTTGTTGCTCGTATGTTTATCTCAGTGGCGTAGAGATCTCCCCCGAGAGACTTCGTCGGTCTCCATCAGCGATATCGGTCTGGACGAGATGGATAAAAGGTCGACATATATCTTGGTGCGGAGATTTTGGGGAAGCTTGTCTTGTCCTTTTGGTTTCAGTTGCTGCCCCAATATTGATCTTTCGGAAGGGGTGCTAAGGGACAAGGGACCACCATGGAATCCTAACTTTTTTTGGCTGTGCTCTAGAGACTCGTTTTCGGTGTCTGACGAGGTGAAGTTTCTGTGGTCGTCTACATGGATCAGTTTTACTGAAACCCTGGTTAGTGATAAGGGCAACGAAATGTGTGTCGGAGCAGAGGAGATGGTCCTTATCATAATGCCCAAGACGACGGCAGATTTTTTCGTCCAAGGTGGAAGCTGGCTCAACGAGACAAGGTCCATAGCAAATTGTTTCCTTTCTCCTTGGTCACCAGAACCTTCGAGCGATCTTTTGAGGGACTTAGGGGCCAGCGAAAAGAGCATCCTTCACTTGACAAAAGGTCTTGCTTCGTTAACAAATTTCTGCCGGTGGTTGATGCAGGAAATAAAGTTCTTGGAGCTTTGGCAGCCGGCCATACAGAGTTAGAGACGAGGGCGAAGGCTTTAGTGTCTTTTCTGCAGGGACATGGCAGGGTTGGTGCGAGGATCGGTTTTCCTTCTTTTGCTGAAGACAATCCCGAAGAATATGGGATGCTACAGGCTTTTCGAAAAGATCCATGTTTAGATGTCTTCTTTGCTTTGGAAGATGGCACAATTTTCGAGAAATTTTACATAGGTTCTCGATGGCTCTACGTACCTTGGTTTGTGGGTTTTGATGACCCTTTATTGTACATATCAGATTCTCGGTTTGTGGGCAATGTTATGTTGGCTGACCTTTCCCTTATGATACTGTATGGTTATACTGATGTTGCTTCCTTTTTTTAGTTTGTTTTGGCTTAAGACCAAGTTGTCCCTTTATGCCCCAGTTAAACCGAATGTGATGTTAAGGGATAGGGGAAGCCAGCCCGACCCAAACTCTGTGAAGTTCTCAGCTGACCAAGCCTCTTTTTGCTCCTACATAGCGGGTAATCCCTCAGGGGGTTATCTGCATAAAGCATAATTTTATCGGTCAACACCTCTTTCGAGCGGAAGGGACGAAAGATGGTGCCTCTTGTAACCCTTTCCCTTAGGATCAGTAAGCATTCTCGTGTCACTTCTGATCTTTGGACCCCCACAATTTGGTTTTCAGCTTGCATCGTCTCCAGCTTCAGACAGAATGTTGTGTTTGCCGCTGGATTTTGTTTCCTCGACTCTTATAATCCCAAGTTTGGGTTTTCGATAGTTACAAACAAGTTGACAAGACCCACGTCTACTGACGCGGGAGCCTGCCTCCGAAAGGAGCTGTAACTTGAACGTTGCTTTCAAGTTTCAATCCAAGAACATTGGACGGCGAGGATCACGTTTCTACGCTTTTATTTTCATCTTTGCTTATGGCGCACCCAATGGTTTGGGTTTGTCCACGCTGGTGTATGTTGTTCGTCGTCTGTCAAAGGCTTTGTTTGCCAGTGTCTCTTGTCTGTTGCCTGTGTCGAAAGGCTTTGTCTGTTGTTTAAGGCTTTGTTGGCCTTCTGATCGTGTCAGTTGCTTAACCCAGGGTGTTCCCCCATTAGTTTCTTTCTTTATGTTTTGCTTTCCTTCGTGTATGACTCTGCATGTGCTTTGGACGTTGTACATATGTCTTTGTTTGTACTTTTCGTTGAGTTTCTAATGAATTCTTATTTTTGGATAAAAAAAATATATGCCACTTGGACCTTTAAGATATACAAAACAAAAAAAAAATATGGTTCGATTTTACCTACTTCCACAAAAGATAAAAACAAATAAGTCACCATAAATGTGTTTACACACACTTGTAATCTCTTTATTCGGTATAGTAAAAATTCTCGTCATCTTTACATTTTTTTGTTAAATTTTTCACATAAATTTTGATGTTCTTTATTTTCTTATTTTGTGTTTGCTATCTTCTTCTTGCTAATGTCATTATCGTTGTTCGATTATAACATCTTGAGAAAGTACTTATTCAAGTCTTTCAAGAACTATGCAAACTCCAATTTTCTTTCTTTGGGAACAAACCCTCAACACCAAAGTAGGACGGTTTGGATGATAACCTTAATACACATATTTCTCGAAAACCACTCATGCATGAAAGGTTGATTCGATCCATATGAGTGTTGTTAATGTCCGTTTATTATATGTCTTTATTGTCATTTGACACCACCATATCTAGTCGTACTTATTTTCGTGACCAATATTTTAAATTTCTTATCACTATTCATAAATTTCAATATCAAAATTGACAGAATCATCATACCATAAATCGAACTTTGCCTGTAAACCACCCATGTACAAAACATGCTTGTAAACACACCCCAAAACTGAGCATCCACAACTGAACATGCACCCAAAAACTTTGCAAAGCCAAACGTCCAATGCCCTGAGGAATCGTAAATACTACCACCACGAGTCGATGTACCATCAATAACCCATCTCGCACCATCCGTATTGACCTTGTACCAACCCGACACTGGCAGCGACCACCGCGCATGCGGTCTCACAAACCCACCCGTAAACTTCTGGTCGCCATAGTTTGAGCTACAGCGCGCACCATCGACTCTTGCAACCGCCGACATGTATCTAAAATAGGTCCACGATCATTCTCACTATCCTGAAAACACAATGGAGTTTCTTTGCTTCCAAATTTGCCAAAGAACAACCCAAATAGCAAGTTCCAATCTTTGCCAATTCTTCGCAAATTGTGCTGAGCCGTTGAAGTTACATTTTAGCCGCCCCTTAAAATTCAACGAACAAAAGACATTGAGGCTTGATCAAGGTTGTTCAAACAACGAGAGCCGACTGACATAAACGTAATAAATGATTCGTGTCCTCCTGCTCCGAGTGATATACATGACAACTCTTATTCGTCGTAAAGTGACGTTTAACATTCGTCATTAATTTGTCGCAACACGGAAATCAAAAGAAATGCTTAATACGTTGAATACCCCTAAACTTCTGTATGACCCTAAATATCTTTTTTATAATCGTAAACCTACACTTTAAGTATTTTTTTCAACGGTCAAATTTAAAGAAAAAGCATATTAAATATTAAAAAATTAAGATTATATATAGGTTAAACTAATTTCAAAGTTATTTTTTATTATAAAAAAGTCACATTCTACTGTGGGTCAAATGTGAAATTATATCTAAATGTAAGGGTGAGCAAAACTCGACTCGTCTCGTAAAAAATTCAAATAAAGTTTGAGTTCTAAAATGGAAATTCGAATAACTCGAATAACTCGAAAGTTTTAGTAATTAGTGAATTTATTTTTAAGTTCAAGACGAGTCCCTCAATTTTTAATGATATATACGCACCAATATATATATATATATGCATATCTTATATGATTAGAGAAAACTGTTTAAATTAGAATCAAAACGTACTATAACATGATAAATAATTACAATTAAATTTTTATAAGAACTCGAAAACTCGACTCGAATAAAAAAATTCAAATAAAGTTTGAATTGTAAAATATGACTCGTCAACTTGAATAACTCGAATTTTTTTGACTCAACTCAATCGAACGCTCACTCGTACCTAAATGGACCGTAGGGAACCACATTTGCAAAACACAAGCTCCGATTAACCGATCCGAACTGTTGAAAACAAAAACAACTCTAAACGGCCCATCTCTTTCCCCCAAAAATGGCGATTTCAACTATCCAAAAGCTCACTTCCCAAATCCACCGTCTCCCGTCGCTCTCCTCCCACATCCTCACCCGATCCTCCGCCACCTTATCCTCCTCAAAGAAAGTTTCCGATCGGATCGTCAAGCTATTCGCCATCGACCCAGAAGGCCAAAAGCGTGAGGTAGTGGGCCTAGCCGGCCAGAGCTTACTTCGAGCCTTGACCAACTGTGGAATGATCGATCCGGCGTCTCACCGCCTCGAGGAGATCGACGCTTGCTCCGCCGAATGCGAGGTCAACATCGCCCAGGAATGGCTCGAGAGGCTTCCACCCCGTAGCTACGACGAGGAATATGTGTTGGTAAGGAATTCGAGGGGTCGTATCTTGAACAAGCATTCCAGGCTCGGGTGTCAGGTCGTGCTTACGCCTCAGCTCCAAGGTATGGTTGTCGCTGTCCCCGAGCCTAAGCCCTGGGATATTCCATAAAAGTTTGTACAAGTAGAACCAAAGAGAAAATGTGGGATCTTTTAATGTATTTCTGTTGTTTTCATGGGAGTAATAATAATTTGGCTATTTTGAAAGAAACGAATTTATTCCATGTAATCTGGGTGCGCTAGAATTTAAATGCAACAACTTATTATATGGATTTTGGTGTTATTTCTGGATTTCTTCTATTATATCCATTAGGTTGCCACAAAGTATATGGAATTATTGTACATGTTTCGAAAATTATATGAAAATTGCATTTAGTTTTAGTGGATTTTTCTTGTGATTAAAGCTTGCTGCTAGCCTGCTACTAGATGTAAACGGTGGCCTTAGAGGAAGCTATCATGTAACTGAAAGCATTGTATTATTTCCTTCCCTTTTAACCCATTACATGGTTTGAAAAGAAAATTGTTGCAGCCTTCTACTTGAATTGGCCTCCTTCCCTGGGTGAAAGGTGAGCTTTGCTCATAGGTAGCTGTTTTAGTTTTTATCGGATTGAACCGAGTGAAGGACTAGAGGTGGTGCAACTGTATGAGCCCTTTCAGAGTGGAACTTCAGGGAACCGTGATTGAATTGAAATGAATGAGAGATTATCCTAGGTGGTGCAGCATGATTGTTTCTTTCGAGGGTGTTCAAAGATGTTTGATGGAAAATTTTGGTTTGTTTTGGTGAGTGTTTCTTCCTCAGAGCCTAGTTAATGCATAACTGATTATTAAGTGATACATATAGTTTAGCATGGTCCGGGTTTTATGAGCAAAAGGAGTGTTTGGTGACTCCGATCACGGAATAATTTGGATAAGTACAACATCAGACTGCTGAATTTATGACTTCTCTGGCTTGTCCATACTCCATAATCATGTCAGAATTGCATTTTCATTTCTTATGACAGGGCATTGGATTTCTTAGCAATACTAGAGATAATAGGTCACAAAAGTACAGGGCGGAGCTGAATTATATCTGATGGGCTTGAAATATTACAGGTTACAAACAAAAGAAGTTCCTCCACATTAAGTTCTAAGTATGTAGTTTCTTTATAGAAACACAGGTTTTCGATCTCTGTCTCAACAAATACACCCCCCCCCCCCCCCAAAAAAAAAAAAAAAAAAAAGATCTTGACTTGCTTTATATTATATGATATAAAGGTCATAGTTATTGATATTGTTTCAATTCTAGCATGTAAAATGGCTTTCTCAGGTCAAATGAGTAGGATTCCCAACAATGTGGGTAGTAAAGTGTGCAAGTGATGGAGGATTTGTCTTGCCTTTGCAGTTTGCACTAGTTTGGTTTGCCAAAAGGCATGATATCTGTTTGTTTTGCATTGTCATAAGATTTTTGTTGGTGCCTCCAGCATTTTGAGAAAAAAAGAAGAAGAGATTTTTGTTCCAAAGACATGCATTTTGCTTATGCAGAGCTTTGTTACATAGTCAAATTGTTGAAATCCCTGATTGTACATGAGAACCTCACCTTTTCATCTCAATAAATTCAGTAATTTTCTTTTTCATATAGATTATTAGTTGCATGACATATTCACCTCATGAATTCCCTGTTGTGAAAATTACTAATGTTCTTATGGCATATTTGACATGCTAGCAAGTTGAACTGTCATGTTTGAGTTCGAATTGAGATGAATTAAACATAAAATTGGACAGAATCATTGAACCTTTATGAGCTATTCAAGTTTTCAAAGATTTTTAGTATGAACTTCGAAAAAGCAAGAGTTGTAGCATGGACTGATTTGAGTTCCCGTAGTTTATCTTAAATTTGTGTATTATTAATACAGTTTAACCATTTGACAATGCATACTCAATCCCTCTGCTATAGCTGCTCGAACCTGTAATTTTTAAGAAGAACAACCGTTTCCTTAACCACTAAGACAAGTTGGTTCGTGTATTTTTAATTAATATTTAAATAAGTTATTGAAGAGACATGATAGTGGAGTAAGGCTCAACAATTTTTTATCCTTTAATTATTATAAAAACATTAGTCATATGATAGATTTTTACATCTTAATTGCATAACATAATAACAATAAAGTTTGGAGAGGGTTAAAAGATTTTTTTAATAGGGAAAAAATATTCTAATTAAAAATAAAATCTTTAATGATTTATTTATGGAAAATTACATATTTAGTATACCACCTATGCATGCCTTCCTGTGTTGATATCTCAACTATTTTTTTTTCAATCAATACCTACTAGCGTTATGTTTTTGTTTTGTTTTAGTACCCGGCCGTAAAAAATTAATAGAAAAGATGACGTGACTTAATATAATCATAGTTTTAATCCAAGCCACTTGTATATTTTATCAATTTAGTTCAAAATCTAAAAATATAACGTTAGATGCTGTTTTACCAAAAAAATTAATAGGGATACTAGTACAGTAATGCGGGCATATGCGAGATACTAAATATGTAGTTTCCCCAATATAATATGTTGAAACAAACTTTTGGGCATTTTAAAATCAAAAACTTATTTTTTATTAATTATTCGTATAAATAACCCCGCCGTCTTTTATTTGAGAATATGACCCCCAAATCTGCCACATAAGAAGAACTCGCTTTTTGGAAAACGCGAGAGACAATATTACCTTTTATATTAAAATGACCCCAAAGCGATATTGCGTCTCGCGTTTCCCAAAAAGCAAATTCTTTATACGTGACAGATTTAGAAGTCATTTTTCCAAATAAAAAGCAGTAGGGTCATTCTTCTAAATAATTAATAAAAAAAGATTTTTTGATATAAAAACATCAATCTTTTGACCCAAATTAATCAACATTACTTGGGCCAGCCTGTCAATCTGCACCAAATTTGGGCCTCTGTTTATTTCCAAAATTGTGAAACCCTAACCCTAATTCCCGATTTGTTATATATTAGTACCCTACCTCTTTCTCTCCTCTCTCTCTCTCACTCACTCGGTTCTCTCTTCTCCGTGGCGTCTCTGTATATTTTCGCCCATTCTCTATAGAGAGATAACTTGCATGATATTTAATGGAATGGTAATGCAAGTCAGCTTCTTGGTTGGGTGTAGATGGAAACGACCCGCTCAATCAATTAATCGAAATTGCTTGCGATATTCAAAGTCTGAGCCAGTATCACTCGCCTGAATCTGATTCCGTTTCCTGATTTTTCAGGCCCTTTTTTCTACTGGCAGATTCCTTTCTCTGCAAACTCACTCTGTCCCAAAACTCGTCGGAAGTACGAATCTGTTTTGAGGCAATTTCTTCGTTTGCTATATTATCAAATTCCAACTTACTCGCCCGATTTGATCCCTTTTTACAGATCATATCGGGCACATGGTTGGAATACATCTCTCATTTCATACGCTTATTATTCGATTGGGATTGATTTTTTTTAATTTATTATGATTTGAAGTGTTATTTTGAATAAAAAAATCAAGTATTTCAAAAATTCAACGAATTAAATGAACTTAAATTGACTTGATTAATGATTTTTTGAAAAATATTTTAATCAACTTCAAAAGTTTGATTAATGTTTTTGGTGAGGAAAAAATAAAAAATAATATTTGTACTTTTGTTTTTATTAAAAATTAATCTTAAAAACAATTGAATATATGAATAAATGTTTATAGTAATTGAACTAACCTATATTTTTTTGTTTGGAGTACCTAAATAATTATTTTTGGTTAAGACATGTTAACATCTCATTGGTTGAATAGTTTTTTTATTGAGGTAATAATTAGGCTTAAAGTGAATGAAATTTTCAAGTACTTGTTTTGATAAAAAAATTAAATAGAATGAAATTTTTAAGTACTTGTTTTAATAAAAAAATTAAATACTAAAATTAAAAATATACTTTAAGGGTTGAATTTTCATTGATTATTTTCTCATTTACTATCTTTTATTTTTGGCTCAAGCATGTCATAAGTTCTTAAACTTTTACGAAAAAAAATTAATTAAGTCTGAATTTTTTTTCACCTAATTAAACCCTTATTTTCTAAAATATCATTAATTTATGGGTAAATTACTGCCGTTATATTCCGTTAATCTCCTAACGGATTGTTGATGTGGCTGACTTAATTAAATTGCAATATCCACGTGTATATCCACGTGTATTCCCACGTGGAGAAGGAGAAGGAGAAGGAGAAGGAGAAGGAGAAGGAGAAGGAGAAGGAGAAGGAGAAGGAGAAGGAGAAGGAGAAGGAGAAGGAGAAGGAGAAGGAGAAGGAGAAGGAGAATTTTTTGGTGTAAAAATTATGGCAGTGGGAGGAGCCGTGGGTTTTTTCTTTGGTACGATGCCTCTGTCAACCCTTGCGCAAAAATGATAATTTGTGGGCTATTAAAGAAAATGAAGAAGGGAAACGACTATGGTGGTGTTGTGCACTGATGATGTGTTTTATGATTATGTGGTTTATGAAGTAATGCTTGGATGTGGTCATGTCATCTTTGGATGGGGTAATGTAATGCTTGGATGGTGATTTTGTGAATTTGTTTGTGAAATGGTTGCTGCTTTTGGAGAACTGTAATGGTGAAATGGTTGTTGATGTTATTTAATGGTTGTTGAAGTTATGTAATGATGAAGTGTTGTTAGTGTTGATGAAGGGTGGTTATGTTGTCTACATGTAATGTTTGTAAGCTGATAAAGATATAAAATCAGCTTAAAAAGGAATGACTTATATGAACCAATCAGGAAGTAAGTAATTTTCCCTAGACTTTACAAAAAGAAAGCCTTCCTAACAATTCAGCTACAAAAGAAATTCCTATGATATGGACATCACAAAATTAATAAGGTCATTCACAAAAGAGGTCATTCACAAAAGAGTGATATTCAGTTCTGCAGCTTCATTCCATAGTTGTAGCTTGTGATTCTTGAGTTGGAGGGTTGGAAACTGTTGATTGCTGACTTGAAGGAAAAATAGGCATTCATCTAATAGTTGTTGGTGGAGTCGAAGGTCTTCTTGTGGGTAATTTACTAATTTTGGCCTTCGAGGTTGTTGATTGTTGTGTGATGGTAGTGAATGTCTTTTGGACTGTTGGTGGTGGGATGATGAGGGTTGACTTCCAGGTTGTTGCTGGTTGGATGGATTGGGTCTTCGTATAGGCTGGTTTGCACCAACCTCACCTCTATATGTCTTCTTATTGTGACCAGTCTTACCACACTTAGTACAGTTGCCTTGTTGACCCTTCTTGCTCAGTTTCGGATTGGTAACTTCATCAGCTTCTCTTTTCCTATTTTTACTTCGCCTTCCTAATGGCCTTCTTATTGTTGGTGGCAATATTGGTTCCATGTCAGGTACCGGATCTCACTGTTCAGGACCTGCATAAAGAAAGTAAACAAATCAGAATTGAAATAAGAAAAGAAATGAATGAGTTAGTGGAAGAAATAACCTTTCACAGGTGACACCATGTTGGAGCAAATGGCAAGTTGCGTGCTTTTCTTGTAGCACTCATTTACATAGCTTTCAATGCATCCATTGGTTTCTTGAATGGCTGTCACAATATGGATACAATGGATGCCAGTGAGGTCCCACTTTCTGCAGGAACATGTATGCTGCAGAAGATCCACAGCATGTTGGTGCCCAAGACCAGCATGCACTTGATATTTTTGTCCACCAGCACGTGTGGCCCATCACCTAAACAATTACATACTCAATTTCTGAAAACAGCTACATACTCAATTTCATAAAACATTTATATAATCATTTTCATAAAACAGTTACATTAAACAGTACCCTAAATGAAATATTCAACCCTAAATGAAATATTAAACAATGACCAAGTCTTTACACATCGAAAACGTAGATGACTAAATCTTTATACATCGAAAACGTAGATGACTAAATCTTTACACATCGAAAACAAAAGTGACCAAGTATATATATGACTTTTTCATAAAACAATTACATTAAACATTTACATCTAACAGTACCCTAAACAGTTACACTAAATCAGTTGAATTAAACAGTCAACACAAAAGTAAGTATGCAGTCAATAAATGAAACCTGTGTGCTTGTTGGATAATGATGTCCAATTTTTTCTGAATTTTTGAACACAGTGACCCTGGCCACTTTTCTGCCTCCTCCCTTTTGCTAACAATTGTTTCATGATTTTGGTTCTAATAACCTCCATCATTGTCAAGATTGACTTATCTCGAGCCTCCAAAATTGACTACATAAGGCAAATTGAAAGATGATATTAAGAAATTAATAAATAAAGTAAACCCTTAAGCATAAGGCTTAAACGTCAGATAGGTGCCCAAACTATATCCTTTTTTCCAGTTAGGTGCCTAACGTTTGTTTCGGCCCACTTAGGTGCCTAACGTTTCATTCCGTAACCCATTTAAGGTTTTAGCCGTGACGGACGATAAAATTTTCCGTTAAGGGACACGTGGCACATTTTTAGTGCTTCTGATATTAAAAATAATAAAATTAATTAGTTAAAAATAAAATTAACCCTTAGCTCATCTTCTTCCCCATCACCATCCCCTCTTCCCCAACGATGAATTTCAAATTAAAAGAACTGATGGATTTAATCCTTTAAATGGCATCAGTAAAGTGATTGCTAAAAACTGAAGTTGGACCTAGAGCCTTACTTTTCTATCTGTCAGTTGGATGGCAGATTGAGCTCGATTGGCTAATATACCGATACCGGAAACGACATTGAAATGTCCAAGATGTGAATCGACAAACACCAAATTTTGTTACTTCAACAACTATAAATGGCATCAGTAAATTGATTGTTAAAAAGGGTTCCTTTTCATTTCATCAATAAGCAGAACCCCCGCCACCAACACATCCCAAAACCCTATAAATTTCTATCAGCAAAATGTTCAATTCCTTATAATGTTTAGCACCAACAATTCAATTTTCCCTCGGAAGGAAACCTTAAAAATCTGATATAAAAATAAGCAGATTTTCCTCCAAACTTAATGAAATAATGAAATTTGGAATCAGAACTCCAAAAACCAAGCAAAACCCATAATTTATCTTCCCTCGGAGAGCCAAAAGGAAATGAGATGAGGATCATATTTTGATTAAAAAAACAGAAAAGAGCTCAAAAAGAAGGAATGGAAAACCAAACGAAAAAGAGCCAAAAGCTTTTCTATCTGTCAGTTGGATGGCGGAGAAGCTAAGCCACTTGAAATTCATCGGTATTAAACTGAAGGGGAAGAGGGGGATGGTGATGGGGAAGAAGATGGGTTAAGGGTTAATTTTATTTTTAATTTAATTAATTAATTTTATTATTTTTAATATCAGAAGCACTAAAAATGTGCCACGTGTCCCTTAACGGAAAATTTTAACGTCCGTCACGGCTAAAACCTTAAATAGGTTACGAAATGAAACGTTAGGCACCTAAGTGGCCCGAAACAAACGTTAGGCACCTAACTAGAAAAAAAGGTATAGTTTGGGCACTTATTTGACGTTTAAGCCTAAGCATAAATACATTAAAGTAAAAAAGTTGACCTTGTTGAAAGATTCATAGAAATTATTGAGGAGCATATCACACTTGGTCCTGGTATCAAAATGTGACCTGGACCATTGTGCAGGATTCAACTTCTGCATCCAAACATAAGCAGGGACAGAAAGTGCCTTCAAGTGCTCCATTGCATCTTCAAACTCTCGGTTGTAAGTTGCTCGAGCAGCCTTCCAAACAGCATCTTTAAGAGTTTTTCCTTTGTAAAGCTCTTTGAAATTGTTATATATATGACGCACACAGTTTCTTACATTTGCATTAGGGAAAAGGTTATCCACAGCATCCACAAGTCCCTAATGTCCAAGCAAGTCATGTTAGAGTAAGTAAGTAAGTCCTTAAGGTTATTGTAAGCTAGAAGCTAAAAGTCAAAGTCAGTTTAGGGTTGTGTACCTTCTGTTTATCATTCATAAAACAGACATTGCAGGAGTCATTAATGTCCAACTCAGTTTTCAGTATGTCCAAAAACCAAGTCCAAGAAGAATAATTTTCACTCTCAACTGCTGCATATGCTAAAGGGTAAATCTGGTCATTTGCATCTATGGTTACTGCAGCCAACAAGTACCCATGAAAATAACCATTTTAGTAGCACCCATCCACACATATAATCTTCCTACATCCTGCCCCGAAACTATTTTTTGAAGCTTTCAAACACACATACATCCTTTGGAATAATTTACAATCTAGATGGCAAATTGTAGTAGTTTCAGAGTTTGTAGTCCTTAACTCAAGTAAGTATTTATAAATCCTACCATACTGCCCTTTATAATTCCCTTCAATCAACTCAATTGCCAAATTTTTTGCCCTAATACAAGTAACACGTGACACACAAGTAACAAATTCCTGATAGACATCATTTCGAAGAGATTTTATAGGGTAATTAATATCTACCATGAATTTGCCTATGTAATATTTTGCAATCCAATGTGCCATAATGTTCCTATTTTTGGTGACCTTGTTACACTTATGGGATTCCACTAATGTCTTTATCTGCCAAGTGGTATCTGACTTATCTTTGGGATTCTTTCGTGCAGCCCACAACTTGAAAGGACAACTACCCTGACACACAACTTAAATTCTCCTGGTATCATTTTTTTGAAGCCTAACTTGGATCATATTGATCCTCCCATAGTGCTTAATTGCTTCTTTCAAAATGTTCTTATCAGAGAAGATTAAACCCTTAACAAATTTAGGGTTTACCATATCAGTTTCAGCATTAAACTCACTAAACTTAGGCTCATCTGAATCAGATTCTTTATCACTATGAAGTTCATCAGATTTGTTACTGTCAGAATCAAAATCAAGATTAACCCTAATTCCATCAGGTCCAAAACCATCCATTTGTCTTTGAACTCTAATTCTTATATTTTCCTGCTGCAGTCCATCATCAAACTCATATTCAGTATCAATGACTTCAAATTCTTCATCATCTACTTCAACTTCATCATCTACTTCAACTTCATCATCTACATCACCCTCTACTTCATCAGCTACTTCATCTACATCACCCCTCTACTTCATTAGCCACTTCATCTACATCACCTACATCATCCTCAACTTCTACTTCATCATCTACATCATCTTCTACTTCATCACCTACATCATCCTCAACTTCTACTTCATCATCTACAACATCCTCTACTTCATCACCTACATCATCCTCTACTTCATCAGCTACTTCATCCTCAAACTCTATTTCATCCTCAAATTCTACTTCATTCACAACAGTATTTGACATTTCCTCAAGATATACATTGATGTATCTATTCTTAGGTAAGCTATTCACTAATGCCAAACAATCAAAGTCAATTTTCAAAGGAAAAATAGATGTCATAGATAAATCAGACTCTGGTACACTCCAGGATAAGCTGTATGCACCCATTAACTGTAACCTTTCAACCATGCCACATACTTCAAACATTGAGAAACTATCACAATCAACATAGTCAAAATATGCAACAACACCAGAGTTGTACTGCATTACACAAGTGAACATTTCTGAATCAGGAGCTGTAAAGTAGGAAAAAAACCTCATTAGCTTTGGTTCATATTATTCTTACATTACTGTTTTAATGTTTTTTAACATTACTATTTTAATGTTTTTAACATAATTATTTTAATGTTTTGAAATGTAACATTATTGTTTTATAAGGTAACATTACTATTTAATGTTTTTTTAAGGTAACATTACTGTTTTTTAAGGTAACATTACCATTTTAATGTTTTTTAAAGTTACGTTACTGTTTTTAACATTAGATTTTGGTTGCATTATTGTTTTTTAAAGTTACATTACAATTTTTAAGGTAATTTTACTATTTTAATGTTTTTTAAAGTTACATTACTGTTTTTAACATTAGATTTTGGTTGCATTATTTTTTTTTAAAGTTACATTACAGTTTTTTAAGGTAACATTACTATTTTATTGTTTTTTAAAGTTACATTACTGTTTTTAACATTAGATTTTGGTTGCATTACTGTTTTTAAAATTACATTACAGTTTTTAACATTAGATTTTGGTAACATTACTATTTTAATGTTTTTTAAAGTTACATTATTGTTTTTAATATTACTATTTTAATGTTTTCTAACATTGCTATTTTAATGTTTTTTAAGGTAACATGACTGTTTTTTAAGTCAACATTACTATTTTAATGTTTTTTAAAGTTACATTACTGTTTTTAACATTACTATTTTAATGTTTTTTAACATTATTATGTTATAAGGTAACATTATTATATTATTGATCCTATTTCTGGCCTACACCCTAAAGTATGTACTCTAATGTCTGTACTCTATTTATCTGTATTCTAAAAGTTTTTTGTTTTTTATTCTGCCTATTTAATGTATTAAATTATTGATCTTATTCATGTTTTCTATTCTAAAGTTTGTACACTACAGTTTTTTTGTTTGTATTCATAATTTTTTTGGTTTTTTATTGTGCCTATTTCTGATTTGTACCCATTTCAACAGACAAAATTTAATGCTTGAACCACATTACCACTTTTTAATGAATATGACAAACAACAAGCATAAACATACAAAACAAACATTCCAAATTTCATGCAGCAATATTCAGAACATGCAACCAAAAGCATACGAACATACATTTTCCTAACCCTAAACTCAAGTCAGCAATACATACCATACTACACTGCCAAATCTCCCTCCCGGCGAAGCTTTCCTCCAATCATCTTTACTGTTACACCTACGAAAATAAGAAAACAAATATCAGAACCATAAACCCTAAAAATATTCACCTTCCAATCTTAAAACGAAAACAACAGACAATCAACAACAAATATAAACCCTAAAAATAGAAATACACAATCAACAACAAATATAACCCTAAAAATATTCAAACCTTCCGATCTTAAAATATTCAAATCTTTCGATTCTTGTCAGGAAAAATGATTAAAACAAGAATTAACATCTTCAAATCTTCATTTCGTTTCTCAATAACCAATAAAAAATTAAATAAAAACACAAACTTACCCTTCGCTTCTTCTCAGAAACGATTCTGAACAATCTCAGCAACGTGTTTGATTTTCCCCAAACCGATTTGATTTTTCCCCTAAAATAAAAGTATCCAACCCTTTCCTAATTCGATTTCCCCTAAAATAACAACCCTAACATATCAGAAATTGAACGGATTTGATTTCCCCCAAACCGATTTGTTTTTTTCCCAGAGAGAACCCTAGAACATTAACCAAAGTGTTTTCGGATAGAACGTCAATTAGGGTTAATAGTGATTAACCCAAACGTCGTATTTCGAAATTCAAACCGACGTTCCACGTTATTATCCACGTGGAAATACACGTGGATATTGCAATTTAATTAAGTCAGCCACATCAACAATCCGTTAGGGGATTAATAGAGTATAACGTCGGAGTGACCAAGTATTTACACATCGAAAACATAGAGGACTACTAATTGACACTTTTCAAAAGTGGTGACTAACTCTGTACAAACGATAAACGAGAGTGACCCCTGCAGTAGTTTACCCTTAATTTATCCTCTTGACCAATGTTGACTGTTAAATTTTTAAAAATTTATAAAAAAAACAGATTTCGTAAAAAAGTAGATAATGTTCATCCTAAGAGACACGGGTTCTGATGTATGTATTGTTAAAAGATTAAGAATATACTACCTTATAATGACCTCTAAAATATTAATTTTTTTTTACCTATAACTAATCTCTAACAAGTGTTTACCATCTTCACCTCCATTAACCGTCCGATACTTACAAATTACAATTAAAAAACCCAAACATTCCAACCAACTGCAAACAATAACACACCGGATTTTAATTAGGAAAGCCTTTCATACCCACCAAAATTAACCTCAAAACCCTCCCATCGTGTTGTCTTTTAAATAACCACTGATTTAGCTAGAACTTCTTTAACTGTGGATTCTTTAAAATCCCTTCTCCTCCTCCACATTTGTAAGCAACAATCAGCACTTAATTCCCCATTTTGTTCATTATCTTCCTTCTTTGTCAACCTTTTGGCCCCATTGATTTTCCATATATAGCTTTTCAATCAAATTTGTACTTTGCTAAGGGTTCTGTTTTCGTTTGTTCTTCGGTGACCGAAATGGATCGAGTTGAGCTTCGCCGGGTGTTTCAAATGTTTGATAGGAACAGAGATGGCAAGATCACAAAAGAGGAGTTTGGGTATTCACTAGAGAACTTGGGTATATTTGTTTCTGATAAGGAACTAAGCCAAATTATCGAAAGCATTGATGTGAATGGAGATGGTTTCGTGGATATCGATGAGTTTGACATATTGTACCAAACGATAGGGAATGAGCATAACGAAGAAGAAGACATGATGGAAGCATTTAACGTATTCGATCAAAACAGAGATGGGTTCATCACATTCGAGGAGTTGAGGTCGGTTTTATCATCGTTAGGGTTGAAGCAAGGAAGAGCTATTGAGGATTGCAAGAAGATGATAACAATAGTGGATGCAGATGGAGATGGTAGGGTTAATTTCATGGAGTTCAAGCAGATGATGAAAGGTGGTGGATTTGCTTCCTTAAGATCAAGTTAAGATTCACACACACACGCGCCCGTGTGTAAGTGAATCCTAACCCGTATATATCGGGGCTTAGGCCTCTCGTTTTCTTGAGCTCTTAGCTTCATCCATATATGATAGAAAGATGGATGAAGTGCCATAATATGTATATAAGTTGTAATCAAAGAACCAATTGTTCAAAATTACAAAACTATTTCTATTTTTCAACTTCTTTCCCACAGGATAATGTAAGTTTCATTGCACAATGTTGAATACATCTTGACTATAACAAAATGATCCTAAACAATTTTGTACATTGAAAGGTTCCAAGAAACTAAATATACAAATCTAACGATACAACAAACTAGGCCGAGGCCTAGCTGCGCTAGGGTGTGTAGATCCCTGCCTTTCAGCTTCGATTTTCCTAACATTGTCGACTATGAGTTCAATTTTTGAAGATAGTTCTTCCGTTTCCTGCTCAATGTTGTTCATAAAGGTGACCAATTTTTCCCGATAAGCTGAACATAATTGCTCTTGTCGTTCTAACTCCTGCGTCAGCTCTTCGATTTTCTGGTCCTTATCACCCTAAAAACACAAACATTCTACTTAATACAATAAAGTAGGACTCAATGACCTAAAGCATAAGAGTCAAAACTCGAAAGTTCAAGACATTTAAACCGTATTTGATATGTAAGTGTGTCTCTGCAACAATTTAAACTACTCGTGTTAAACACAACTTGATAGAACCTCACCGTGGTATTGAAGCCGTTGGCTGTTACGATAAGAGGATGATTATGCTCCTTTTCAAATCTTGTAACAACCCATTTTCCATTCTTTTCCATCTTAACCAAGATAGTTGCTTTGCAGCCTTCTCGTGCGCTAGGGCGTGGCCTTTTCTCTGCTCCCAATGTGCCCTTAGGAGAGAAACCCTGTTTGTTGCATCCTAGACGACGAGCAAGTGTTCTTCCATCAATCCCCGAACGACGGCGCTGCATAGTTCGTACCACAAATCCTATCCGTCTAGCATACTCTGTGTAGAATTTCTTAGCATCATCTTCAGATTCGAATTCCATACCCACATATGGTTCTATGATTTCACTTCCATCTGGTTCAGCTGTTTTTTCTTCAACTAAGTTGTTTGCTTTCCCACCTTCCTTGTCCAAATCACACTAGTTCCGAAAAACAATTGAATCAGACCTAGTATGAGTGTCAATTGCTTTGTTTTCTCTTTCTAAATCAAGCAAAATGAAATTAATTTGCCTTTTCAACTATGCAAATCATCAAATTTTCTAAAGAACTTTCTTCGTTTCACCATAATTAAACAGATAATCCTAAACCAAACCAATAATTACAATTCTCTTTTCCTATAAAAAAACCCAATCATCAAATTTTGCATACATCGAATCGAATAGTTCAAAATTAAACATTTATTTCCCAATATTTACTGTCAACAAAAACCTTAAAATTCTTAAACCAAACAAACATTACACATCAAATTTACCTATATGTACAAGTAATTCCTCACTCCGGAACAAGAAAGCAGGAAATTTAGAGGGAAAAAAAAAGCTTACTGAATGAAGAGATCCGAGAGACATCTAAAGAGGGCGACTGATTCTCTGATCTGATGCAGCCGAAAGGCGAGAAGGAATACAAGGCTCGGCTTGATAATGAAAATGATGGATTTGTAACCGTTGGATCTGCACCTAGATTTGCCCAAACTTTAAATCGAGTTTTCTGGGCCTGTCTCCCGTCCGTAAATATGCAATCGCTCGTACTTCATGCTTACTTTGACTTCTATGGGTTAATGGGTTAGATTCATATCGGGTCGTACTTTGGATCCGATTTTTTTTATTATAAAAAATTTAAAATCTGTTTCATTTTGGGTATTCGGATTTTGTTATTAATTTAGTAATTTATTAATTTAATTCGTACAATGTTTTTAATAGTCTTACGGTGATTAGAAGGTAGTGTATGTTTATACTTTTTATCAGTTTTTTGATAAAACTCACACACATAGAAAAAAGATAATTAATTTATCTTTTCTAATAGGACCATTTGTTAGATTCTAATTCATATGATTTAATTCAGTTAAATTGTCTTTATGAAATTTATTGAGTGATTTCAGTGAAAAGAAAACTTAGTTATTTTTAGGAGACCCATATTCTAATAATTTATCCATACTATTCGTATGCTTTTAAACTACAATGTAAGTATGTAACCACATCAGAATGTTCAAAAATAAATTATATTTATGATATTTAAGTCAAATTAATTAAAAAATTAAAAATGGAAACTAAATACATATATTACGCATAATATAAAAGTAAAACGAATGATTGAATCTAATTTTAATTTTTTTAAAAAATTTAATTATGAGTTTAGTCCTTAAGATTTTTAATCTTTATTAATTAATTTAATGGTGTTCAGCGTTAGTGGTATTCAGCGGTGCTCCACGCACGTCGTAGAATTTTTCAACAATTTAAGATATTTGGTAAAAGAAATTAATTAATAAAATAATATTTTAAAACTTTTATTAAATTATTTTATTTTGATATCTACGATATTACATATGATTAAATTAGTGTCACAAATTGATTACATACAAACAGAAATACATTGATAAAATTATATAAATGTCGCTCTCTCTAATCTCAAAACCCTGAGTATATTGGTAGTCTATTGTCGATATTTTTCTCTCTTGTTTCTACATTCAATTTTTGTTTCTTTTTTTTCTTTCTAATATTTCCTTTTTTTTAATATTTATATGTATTTATGGTACGATTTTTTTTTTGTGTGGTACACTTCTTTCTTATGCACGTTTTCGTTTATCTATGTGTTAGATTAACGTTTGTGGATAGTTTTCTCACGATGCTCGGCTTTGATTTACGATTGTCAATGATCTTTTAATAGTTTAATCTTCTTTTGTGGTTCATTTGGTGATGCAGTCAAATCTCTTTAAGAACTAATTTGTAAAATTATTGGTTTCGCTCGTTTCGCTCACCACTCCTACTACGATCGTTAAGCATGTATGTGAGACAGACAAAAAGTTTTGTTCCATATTTCTTTTTCCAATCTTTTTTCAATTTGATTTTACATTATTTTCTTTTTAAATTATTATTTTAAACATGAGGATAGTATTGAATGTTTAACATATTTAATTTCACATTTTTTAGTATGTTGCACCAGTAATGAATGCCAGCTAAACTAAACTCACTTGTATTTTATTTTTTATTGATTGCTATTGCATAAATATTTATTAACTTTCATGAGTGTTAACATGGTAGCATGCTTAGCAGTTTATGTATACTTTATGCATCTCAGCAAATAATTTTAAAATTAGAAAAATATTTAAAAAATTTAAAATTACAAAAGTTAAAGGACAAAAAAGCATGAAAAATCTCGTAAGTCATGTCAATGTTAAAAATGTAACATTTTGGTTAATATTTTCGTTTAAAAACAATATTTTGATTCTCTCTTAAAGTTGGCGGTTAAATTTAATGTGAACAAGAATATGGGTTAGTTAATTAATTTATCATTATATATATATTTTTAAAGAAAAGTATCGTCATATTTTGAGTTAATTGTACCATACAATTATAAATTATAACCATGATTGTGCTATACAATTTTAAATTATAACTCTCTTTTTAAATTAGTCTCTAAACTTTTAAATGTTTTAATTTCATTTTAGTTATAATTTTTATTTTAAATTGTTTTCAATTTTTAAATGTTTCAGTTACTCCCCTAAATTATACACTCATTCTAAATTGGTGCTCAAACTTTTGAATATTCTAATTCCATCCTTAAATTCTCGTTTATGTTACATCATATATTTACATAATACACATCCGTGTTTACTAGCAGAAATCCTGTCTCTTTTCAACGCCTCTTTCTATGCTCCAACACTGAAAAATAAAATTCTAAGTCCTAGCCCTAAATTCTAAACATTAAACCCTAAAAATACACCATACGCCAAATTTTATAACTCCAATCCTAAACCCAAACCTTAAACATTAACCCTAAATTTTAAACCTAAATTTTTAGTATGAGAGATAAATAAAGGCACCAAAAAAGGATAGAAGATTTCTATCGTGATGTTTTATGGGCTATTGGTTTTACAAGCCGTAATGTGTTTTGTGGGGTATTTAGGTGTCTCTATATCAGATAAAAATCCTCTGCCCTTTTAGTGTTTTATATATTCTCCAACACTAAAAAATTAAATTCCAAGCCTTACCCCTAAATTCTAAATCCTAAACTCTATACCTTATACCCTAAAAAATACACCCTACTCTAAACCCTAACTATAAACCTTAAACTATAAACTTAATTTTAAGTGTAGAAACATAAATAGAATATCGAAAAGGGGTAAAAAATTTCCATCCCTCAATGCCATCTTTATTAATGATACAATATTGAAGATTTCCATATAAATCAAACACAAAAGGAGAAAACACTTTAATTAAATAATACAATACTGAGCTCTTTAAACACTAACTACTAACAGATCTTGAAGATTTCCATTCCTCCATTCGAACTCTTTTAGTTAAAAGAGTTCCAAATCCTTATTTAAAAACAATAAATAATATTATATTATATTATCAACTCGAACTCATTTAACTGAACGAGTTCGAGATCCTTATTTAACAGTAAATAATGTTATATTATACTACTACCATCGTGATGATGATGATGATGATCACTGTTTATTGTCTTCTTTTTTCTGAACGTTCCTGATGGAGGTGATTATGGCATTCATCATAAAGGGGACGTAAATAGCAAGAGCAAGAAGCACAATGGCAATCAGCGCCCCCGTCGCCCTCCATGCATAAACGCTCCGACAAGACAGCCTCCCCACCTTGATCTGGATCACGTCCACCATCGACACCGTCAGGAATATGCATCCGAAAACCGAAGACCACACCGACAACAACAGCATGCTCAGCCTCACCAGCTGGTTACGTCGGTTTTTGAAGTCTGCTTCTTGGCAGATTGAGACATGGATTTTGAGTGCCTTGGCTACCAGGCTCGATAAGAGGAAGCAAGCGAACGACACCACCTCGTTCACCACCAGCCGCTTCGCGTTGCCCGCGTCGGCGTCGCATTCGGTGCGGTTCTCGAGGCTGCGTTCGCCTTGACGCGCAAGGGATAACCCCACGAAGACGGCCAGCGTGAAGAGCGAGTTCACGTTCACTAGGTCGTCTAACGCTTTCTGGTGGATTTCTCGCACATTTTTTATCGGTTCAGGTTCATCTTTTGTTTGTTCTAAACTGTTGTTGCCTCGTCCTCCTCCATGCACGGCGGAACCGCCTCTTTCTAGATCGACAGCTCCACTGTCAAAAATGAAAATCAAAACGAAAACAAAAGGTTATTCATCATCATTCATATAAAACCAAATATCTGTACAAGCAAAGCAATTACCGTACGTATAAGTAAATAGAAACGAAGCCTACCTCTGCATTAGACTAATTTGCCGGTTCTTTCTTGAGAGTGAAGGAGTCTTTATAGATTTCATTCATAGACATGCCTTGATTTCTAAGTAAAATATTGCTCAAGATATATATTATGATTCGCAACGTGCAAACATGCGAGTTCGATACTTTTTTTTTATTCTCTGATAAACCAGAGAAGTTAAAGACAATATTAAAGGGAAATGTTGGAAAGGGTCCACTTGATCGTCTCACGCCGCAGCTTCTATACTTTTGTAGAAGCTTATATAATAATTAATCCAATACTTTTTTTTAATTTAAGGGTTTATACAGTGAAAAATAATTTGATACACAAATTTGTTTATTTAGGGGTTAGAGATTTAAGTTGTGGTTTAAGGTTTAACGGTTTAGATTTTAGGGTATCAAAAAATTTGATTTAAGTTTGTTTACACAACTTGAGTATCAAAAATAATTTGTATAGAACTAATGTTTTGATATAATAATTGAAAAATGTTTTGGACTGATTTAAAAAGAATTCAAAACTATTTCCAAAGTTCAAATAACTTGAAACTATGTTTAGGGGATGTTTTCAAAAGTCTTTACACGTTTTCAAAGCCAAACTTAACAAAACCATCCAGGTGTATCGAAACACCCTTAGGCGTTTCGATACGGTGTCTTCCAGTGTCAAAACGTTTCGATATGGGCATCGAAACGAGTCTTTTCTGGATAAAATTTTTGCCTAGCGTTTCGATACGGGGTATACCGTTTCGATACGCCTACGTGGCATCGACCACAACAGTCATAAACTCCAACGGCTATTTTCCAACTAACATTTAAATACAGAGCGTTTCGACACGGTGCCTAGCGTTTCGATACGGGCGTTTCGATACGGTGCCTAGCGTTTCGATACGGGCGTTCGATACGGCCCATGGCGTTTCGATACGGATGCTCATCAGACTGCAACGTCTCTTTCTACTTGAAGAGTGTATCGAAACGGGTTCGAATATTTCGATACGGGTAGCAGCAGAACTACATTTATGGTGGGAAATAAAGTCCTCAACGGCTCCAATTCAACCCCAACAGCTAGTAACGGCTACAAACTCATCAAGAAGTATAAAAGGAACCTCCAAGCTTCAAGATATGCCTAATGCTTCAATTGTCAATCAACAAATGATCAAAAAATGTCTTTGTACTTAAATTGTCATTTCTTGTATAGACAAGCACTAGTGAGCCAAAATTGTCAAATTTTCTCAAGTGTTTTAGGTTTTGAGTGAGTGCATTATTGAGCAAACAAATACCTATTAGAGGGATTTAAGTTTGCATATTTCCTTTCTCTTGTAAATAGGGTTTGATCAAGGCTTTGGGTAGAAAGCTTGATCGTTGTATAAGGGTTTCCTTCTAAGCCTAGAAAAGGGGACGAATCAATAGTTGATTGATTGGAAATCCTTAGTGGGAAGCTAAGGTAGTGGATGTAGACCTTGGTTAGAAGGTTGAACTACTCTAAAATCATCGTGTCATCTTTATTTTAGCTTCCACACCACTTCCACCCAAAATCCACCTCTCCGCCACTTGGTGAGCAAGATCAGTTGAAGGAATCGAGCAACCTACAACTCAACAATTTGATTTAAGTTTGTTTACACAACTTGAGTATCAAAATATAACCCTATATATTACACCATACAACATAAACCTCTAAACTCTAAACGTTAACCTAAAACCCTAAAATTAAAAGGCTTGTGTATCAAAGTAATTTTCACACACACATATATATGTGGGATAGGATCTGTTTGCAAAGTGTAAGAGTTTTAAGTTTTACGCACCTTTTTAGATCGTTGGATGAGTGAAATGGATGGATGAGATTAACAATAGGATGTGTGAAGATCATCACTTGGAAAAAAAGTAAGTAGTTAATCTTAGTCATCTATTTCAATAATCCAACAATCCAAAAAATGTGTAAAACTATGAGTTTTACATTGTATGTAAGTGGATCATAACCCTATATATATATTATGTCTTATATTGTGATCAACAAACTAAATTATGTCATCGACAAGTGGTTTTAGTAAAAAAGAGGACAATGTTCATCCTATTAGATATTTGAGTTCAAGTATCTTTATGTGTAAGGCGTATTTTTAAAAAAAATTAAAAATTAATACGATATAATCATACTAGTGTGCATATATATGGTTGGGATCCACTTACATGGTGCAAAACTCAATTACTTTTACACATTTTTTGAACTGTTGGATGATGGTAATAAATAGCTAAGATTATTTTCTTATTTTTTACACTGTGTGACTGGATCTTATCATATATATATATATATAATAACAATGATATAATATATATGAGCTTTTTTTGAATGAATATATATATATATATATAAGAGTTTATATACAATGAATATTAATATTTAAAATAAAATACATTAAACCTAATATAAAACATGATTAAAGCGGTTTGAAGCTCTTGAATTTTTAAAAAAAAAAATCAATTAAATTTTTATTTTTTTTCATCTAATTAAGTCTAAACCAATAAATTGAATTAAGCCTTTTGACTTGTTTCGACCATTAATTTTTGATGATTTATTTCTTGAAATCTACTACTTACATACTACAGTTCTGCCATTATATTTAGAGTTTTTAGAAAATTGTTATTTTTAATTTCATATAAGTTTTTTTAGAATTTCTACAACTTTTAATAATTTTTTAAATAAAATAAAAAATTCTAAAAATGGCAAATAACAATACCGTAATACGACACATTACACCAACTCATCTAAATACAGTTAGATTTAACAGTCAATGTTGATCAAAATGTGAATTGATGAAATTTTAAAGTATAAGGGTTTAATTGGGTGCAAAAAAAAATTAAAAGCTTAATTAATTTTTTTCAAAAGGTTTAAAAACTTATGATACCTTTTAAGCCTATAAAATAGGAAGAAAACAAAAATATGAGAATTATGGGTATTAACTACGAGTAAAAATCTTCTACCCCTAAATCAATTTCCTTTTATGTCCCACATTAAAAATCACTTAAAAATTAAATTCTAAATCTTAACCCTAATTTTCACATCTTAAACGCTAAACCCTAAACCCTAAAAAGTATACATTACCCTTAATTTTCTAAACCCTAATTACAACCCCTAATATTGAACTCTAAATTTTAAACCCAAAATATACTATTTTAAAATGGAAGCATAAAAGAGGCATGATAAGGTGCTGGCGATTTCAATTAACTACTCCTATAAGAAGAAAGAATTATGTTTAAGACACTACTATTTAAATAACAAGAGCTAATTGTTAAGCATGTGGACGTTGTTAGTATTAATTTTTTAAAAAATTGGTTTATTTATGAATTTACTTTCACATTTAAATATTTATGTTTTGTTTTTAACCTCAAATCTTAAATAAGTCCTTGGTTAGTATTAAAACAAAACTGCAAATCTACAAAGCTAAAGAGAAAAGAGAGTAATTCTGCAGAATTGGAAATACATATTGACCGTTGAAATGAAGGTTCCTAATGAGTACTGTTCACGTTATGCGATTCTAGAATTAATAAACCTTTTCAAAAGTTTAATCGGGGAAATGGAAATCTATCAACCAAAAGAAAAGTCTTTCCTGGTTCTGGAAAATCTCTCAGATGAACTTCCCTCTGAAAGTGAAATCACTGCTTCCGGGAATTTGTATAAGTATTTTCTTTTTAAGTTTAATGGGTCAACCAGAAGAAAATTTGATACCTTCAGCCTCAAGTCAACTGTTCGGGTTTGTCTGGGTCACACTGCGGATCGGGTCAAGTTTAATGAACTCATCAACTAGTCAATCTCATGAATTCTTGGACACGTATAAATGAAGGAATGTTGTACTTATAGGCTAACTAAAGTTTCAGTTTGGCACCATGGATTTCAGTTTCACAGGAAATATTTGGACCTTCTTTTTGGTTGCAGTCTTGTTTAGTTTTGTGCAACCATCGCCAGCCAATCTTACAACTATACATGATACTGCCATCGAAATGATTCATGTAGGGTTGATTATTGATACGCATTCTTGGGTGGGAAAAATTGTTGGTAGCTGCATTTCCATGGCTATATCGGATTTTTACGGTCGAAATAGCCACTATCGAACAAAGCTAGTTGTGCATACCAGAGATTCTGAGGGTGATCCGTTGCTTGTTCTATCCCATGGTATGTTTTCGTTTTTCTTAAAATGAACACTATTTTCATTGTTATGAAAGGGTTCTCAAATATACACTTGTTGAAGTGCAGCCTTGGTTCTCTTGGAAAGTGTCAAATTGCATGCCATCATTGTAGCAGAAAATTCAGCTGGACTGAAGATTTTAGCAGAGTTGGGATCTAGAGTCGAAATTCCAATAATTTCTCTCTTTGCAGCCGGTCCAGTTCTGTCCTTCTCCGAGTATCCTTGTTTAATTCAAATTGGCGCGGACGAGGTCTCTCGAGCCGAAGGCATTGCTACCATTGTTGAAGCATTTGGTTGGAGAAGTGTTGCCCTCATTTATGAAGATAATGATTCGGCAAGACAAATCCTTCCTAATGTGATCACATCTTTGGATGAGACCGGTGTTCGTCTTGCTCAGCATATTGCCCTTTCAGCATCATTTACTGATGAAGAAATCATTCAACAGCTCAAGATGCTCATGCATTTGGGGACGAGTGTATATGTGGTGCACACGTCACCGATTCTCGCTTCTCGACTTTTCTCAAATGCTAAACGGCTTGAAATGATGAGTCAAGGTTATGCTTGGATTACAACTGATATGATCACAAACTTCATGAATTCAATGGATCCATCGGTCATCGAGTCAATGCAGGGGGTGGTGGGATTCAAGCCTCACATTCCAGCATCAAAGGAGCTTCGCAATTTCGCTATAAGGTGGAGGAGTAAAAATTTGAATGAAGACCAAAATTTGCAGGAAATGGAATTAAACGTCTATGGTATATGGACTTATGATATGGTTCAGGTTCTTGCAACAGCAGCAGAATGCGTAATGGCTCGACATCCCGATATCATGCGCCAAGAAAACAGACTGAATATAAACTTCACCACCATCCGTTCCTCGCAACGTGGTTCGGTATTTATTGAGGAGATATTACAGAGTAGATTCAAGGGAGTAAGTAGAGGCTTTCAACTTACTAGTGGCAGGCTGATCCCAAAGGAATTCGAAATTGTAAATGTATTCAAGGGAGAAAGAATCATGGGTTATTGGAACCCTGAAAATGGAATTACTTCAATTACGAAGGAAGAAAACCATACTAAGACGAATTCGACATCATGTAATAAGCTTGAAAGTGTTATCTGGCCTGGTGGAACTATGAACATTCCAAAAGGTTGGAATCTGCATGGTAAGAAGCTAAGGATTGGGGTTCCAGTAAATCCTGGATTTAGCGAATTAATTAGCGTGATTCGCGATCCCCAAACAAACGAAATAACTGTAGATGGATTCTGTGCTGAAGTGTTTAGGGAAGCCATTAAAAGTTTAGATTATGAAGTACAATTTGAGTTTCTTCCGTATGCCAATGCCAACGCACAATTGGCTGGAACTTACGATGATCTTATCCAGGAGGTTTATCATAAGGTAAGAAATACGAATTTATATTTCAACATCTTGAATGTTGTATTTACATATTCTTTTCTTTCCTGCGATCAATGGACTAGAATTATGATGCTGTTGTGGGGGATGTTACAATCATGGCCAGACGATTTCCATACGTCGATTTCACGCTGCCATACACCGACTTAGACATAGGAGTTGCAGTGCCAAAAATAAACAACAACGCCTGGATTTTCCTGAGGCCACTTTCTGGCGATCTGTGGATAGCTACTGCTGCATTCTTTATTTTCACCGGCATTGTGGTTTGGTTTATCGAACGCCCCATCAACAATGAGTTCCAAGGCTCACCATGGGAGCAAATAGGAATGATCTTTTGGTACTCCTTCTCAACTCTAGTGTTCGCCCACAGTAAGTACTCCATCTTCAACATAAACAATCTTTCATGTTTGAATTTTGATGCATTCATTGAGCTAAGCTAACCGGATTTGCAGAGGAGAATCTGTTGAGCAACCTGTCAAAGTTCGTTGTGATAATATGGGTGTTTGTTGTGCTTATAATAACCTCAAGCTACACCGCAACCTTGGCTTCCATGTTAACCGTTCAACAGATTCGATTGAGCTCAAGAGAGGACTACATCGGTTATCAGTCTCTGGTTCCAGGAGCTATTATCAGCAACATAAAAATTGAAAATCCCAGACGAATGCAATTCCCATCTCCCGAAGCATATGCCGATGCTTTAAGAAAGGGAAGCAAGAATGGTGGTGTGTCAGCCATTATTGACGAAATACCATACCTTAAAGTATTACTTTCCAAGTACCCTGGAGATTACACCGTGATTAACTCCAAGGCCACCTCCGGCGGATTTGGCTTTGTAAGATTTCATTACAAAAACAAAACAAAAAAACCATGATTTTGATCTGCAGCAGTTGGTGCTGATCTTATCTTATGTTTTTCGTAGGTTTTTCCTAAAGGTTCTCCACTTGTCCAAGATATGTCGAGTGCAATTGTGAGGCTAAGAGAGGAAGAAAAGCTGCAAATGTTGGAAAATAAATGGTTTAACAATGATGAATCAATCTTCATAAACCAGGACTCGAGAAGTAATCCCAGCAGGCTAAACCTTCATAGCTTTGGGGGTTTGTTTCTTATTACCGGAATGTCTTCCACTTCAGCTCTACTCGTCTGCCTATATCAGAAACGTCGAGCCATGACAATCTGCAACTTCAAATTCTACCTCAGCTGTACCATAGGCTCTGTAAATACGTTACTTCCAAAGTTTAGAGATATTTTAGGACTCTTAACCAGAACTTTTAAATAGCGGGCTACTGTGTACAAATTGTATGCCTCTTCCTTTACCTAGTTTGTATAGTCACTGCAATTTTATGATATAGGAACACGATAGATGTAAAAAAAAAATTCTTATTTTTTCAAACTAGTAAAAAAGTCAAAACGTTAGCCATTTTTTCAATAGTAAACTGGTAGTCACTGAATTTTTAGGGCGCTTTTATTACGGTCATTGAACTTTTAAAACTTTCGTCACGGTCACCCAACTTTTATATCGCTTTCATTACAATCACTGATGTTAATTGCCGTTCAGAAAAACACTACGCGGCTAGTTATCTCTTCATTTTCTCTCTTTTTCTTCCTTTACTCTCTTTTTTCCATAGATGTAAAAACTAATAAAAGCATGATAATTTATATCTTGATTTCCTCAATTATTTCGTCTTCTTCTTCTTTTTTAAATATATATAACAGTCAATTTCCTTTTTCTTTTCCATGGATATAAGAAAGTTAAATGTAATTACATAAATTTCATAATAAAAGAGATGGTGTCATTGGAAGAAAACAATGAAGTAAAGATCCATAGGGCAACCGTAGTAGGAAAACCAATAGTGTCACAGATTCGGCTCGGGCAGTTAGAATTGTAGTTTCCCACCAGCTGAGCGCTTCGTCGGCTAGAAGTGCGACTGCACATTCGAGTTTATGCTCATCCGAGCAATGTAGTTGCTTAGTCAGGATTTGAGTTGTTCTTTCAAGCCAATGTTCGGCTTCCTCCGGCTTCTCTTCGTTTTCGCCGGTATACGTATAAGCTCGGTGTTGCGCGAGCTTGTCAATCGGGGCTCGACTCGGGGCAGCAACAACAGGATCCGGTTGTTCACGTTTCATGTTCGTTAGAAGTTGATCAAACATCTCCTTCATACTAAGGAGACATTCTCTTTGGGCACTTTGAAGAGTCGAGTTATTCGAAGTTTGTTCATTATGTTCAGGAGGTGGAGTCGGATCTCGAAGTTCCGTTCTTCTTGGGGGATTAGCTTGTCCCGAAAGATCAGTTGGTCCCGGAAGATTAATATTCATCCTCACATTGCCATCCTAGGATTCTCGGGGACTTTCATTGTTCCGAGCTAGCCTCGTCTCTGACATTCTATAACGTTTAAACCGAACAAAAATTAGGATAAGAGGGTATACAATTACAAGCAATTCAATGTAAGACTTTTAGGTGGCATAGTTCAAACCTATATGATGCATGCTGACTCGTATGAACTTTAGGACATATAACCTCAAGCTCTGATACCACTTTATGTAACACCTCTCGCCTAAGTTAGGAGCGAGGAGCGGTACGACGCACAACGAACTTATAAACATATAAACTCAAACTGAACAAACTTAACAAATGATATTCAAGCAATCCATTTCAAGTAACATAGCCAATACACACTTAACTACACTTAACATAGATTAATCATACATGTAACTAGTCATTTAGGGGGCTAATTAAAACTTTTAACATATTAAGATCTTGTTACCACCTTAATGTGTCTAAACATGTAATCATTTGCAATCAAACAAACACATCGATACATTCAAGAACCATGTAATCAAACAAACTAGATTAGTCCTATTATGAAGCATTCGAACCAAGATGGATCATTCAGGGTACATTCGCATCATACATAGCTCAAGATGGTGCATTTCGAACAAGCATGGATCAAGATAAAAGCATTCAAATTATATGATGTTCCTATGTAGGCTATATATACATTGATCTATTCATTTCTAACATCCAAGTCAACTGTATAACCAACAAGTACAATGGCAACAAGGACCATATTATCATATATCATGCCATTCAAAGATCCATTGAACATATCCAAACACATATGGTCATATCATAAGTCATAATTTAACCAAACATCATATTTATATATAAAAACTTGGCAAAAGTGTCATACAAGACTTAATACAAACATAACTTAGTCATTACAAACCATTAGCTTAAAGTCTAAACCAAAATGCATGTGACACCACTCTACTACACAAGTCTATACCACTCTCTAAAAGTCTAAACAAAAGATCACATCATACATGATTCTTGCTTTTAACTTGGTGCTTCAGGAACGGATTGGGCAGCTTTTCAATCAACACAACCTGTTGATTTGGGAATGAGGAAATAAAGAGTGATAAATACAAAAGATGTACTTAGTGAGGTAGTACTTAATTTTATTGTTTAGTCTTTTAAATGTCTTATTTCAATTAGCCAAGGTTACCTAGCTAGGATTCATATTACATAAGCATCACCTAGTTAGTTTAAACATGATCAAGAATCACTTAGCTAGTTTTAGAAGCATGAAAACAATAAGTAGGCATGTAGGCACATTTGCATCAAAGAACAATGTAAGCAAACCATCAGTTAACATACAACCAATGAACTCATAGCATATTATGTACATAGAACAAACATGTAATCGATCAAGTAATATATAAGCATATCACATAGTCACCATTCGAATAGGCATCTTAGGCATGTAGATCATGTATGTTTCAAGAAAAATCGGATTAGTGTTTAAGCCTTTAATGTCTTGTACTCATGTTTCATATATTCACAATCATATAACATAACAAGTCACACATATCACTTGTTACGTTTCTTATTCAAGTACTTATAGTGTTTTGCCTGGTAGATTAGTAGGACTAGGTAATCAAGTCTCTTAAGGTACAAGGTACCAATTCAAAGGATGCACAAGGCATCAAAATCAGAGGGTGCTAAATACACAAAGGTGTCTTCCACACCATGACAAGGCAACCAAATAATCAAAGAGGATGCTCAAAGCATCAAATACACAAGGTGTTAACAACACCAACAGAGAGTACACAAAGTACTAATTTTAAGAGGAGCTCTAGACTCTAAGGCATGTTGTTCTACCTAAGGCCAACTAGTCAACCAAGGGTTTATAGTGTCTTTTAATTCAAACAATCACAAAGCAAGTCATTAACAAGCCAACATATAATCATGTAACACATATTATGTTGCTAGCATATATGATCTATCTTTGGTCAGAGTCTCATTGTTTCTAACATGTATAAGTCACATATACTCATTCATACAACATGTAACATTCAAGGGCAGTAGCATAACAATCACATAGAACTCATATAATCCATCAATCAAGTGCATATACCATGTATCACATAATAGTGCCAAACATAAGCAATTGTCTTTCCATTTAACCTTCTTCCCTTAGAACATTTACCAAATATTAATTAGGTTCGTTTCATGTTTTCAATTCATAATATATTAAAATGCAAACATTGGTTAGGACACTAGTCCTAACCCTAAGGATTAACTACACTCACAATACTTCAAGCTTAGCTAGTCTTGATCCTTGATGATTATTCCTTATTCTTCTTACAAGTTGGACCAACTCTTGACTCCTCCAAGGTTTCCTTAAACTATTAGTCTAGTAATACATACACAAATATGAACAAAGCATATCAGGAGGCAATTCAAGCATATAAACTCATTTAAGAAATTGTAACCACCAAACACTCAAAACTGTTTTTCCTATTTGCAACTTGAGCACCTATTACTAATTCAATCATAACTTTTAACCCATACGTCGGAATTTCGATTAATTCACCTCAATAGAAATCTTATTCAACTATCTTTTTATCCATGTATGATTCATATTTTTCCTATTTATACATAATACAATTTATTATTTAAACATAGGTCATTTTGCAGTTCTAGACAGTTTGCAGTACCTACACAATTTCGATTCCAGGTTTTTGTACATAGATCGAATTTTAGTGTCGTTTGTTTCTACTTAAAATAGACATCTCCAAATATTTTCTATCAAAATTTCAGGTCTAAATTCTATTTATTTTATTTTTGGTGAATTTTTAAAGGTCACTGTTCAAAACAGGACAGTGCTGGGCAGATTACACTAATTTCTAACTTAAGCTCCTTACAATTTATATTCATGGCTTCACCATCCAATCTTATTTTACCAGCCAATTCTAAATTTCCTAATAAAAATATCTAACACTTTTAAACATCAATTTCCATATTTATTACGGATCAATTTAGGGCTTTACCATTTTCAACTTCTCCAAAACAACCCATTTAACTATTTTATCTTTGCATGTGATCTATTTTTAATTCTTATCATATAACCCAACTAAATACATGTTTCTTATCATCGTACAACTAAATTCTAGAATTAAAATCATCATTTACCACAAGCAACTGTAACATTTCAGATTATACAAACAATTTAACATGATAATTTGATGAACTAATTGAGTAGGAACACTTACCTAGCTTTCTAACTTGATTTCTATGGCAAGATGATCAACATGCAAGCAAATTTTCAAGCTCTCCTTGAGTTTTTCTTCAGCAAAACTCTTTCTCTAAGTCCTCTCTCTCTTTCGGCTGAAGAGAAGAAAAATGGGAAGAGAAGACAACTCTCTTAAGTTAATGGATTTGAGAGTTGACCAATCTGCCCTTTTGGTTGAACTATCACTTATTTCAACTCAAGGGAAGATTAGGGAAGTCAAATTTTTAACATGCAAGCCCCTAATTTATCATATATTTTGATTTAGTCAGGGCTGAGTATTTATTAATTTATTTGTTCTTTTAATTAGGTCCTTATTTCAACTAATTGGGATTACTCTGTTCATTTAAATTAATTATTCGACCAATTGAGCAAAGTCTTTTAGGGTAAAATTGAGGGTGTTACAACTCCCCCTCCTTAAAAGAAAGAATTCGTCCTTGAATTCTTACCTGGACTGAACAGATGAGGATATTGCTTCCGCATTGTATTCTCGGGTTCTCACATTGCTGCTTCGACCTTATAATTTCTCCAAAGGACTTTTACAAGTGGTACATTCTTGTTTCGGAGTCTCTTTACTTCCCAATCAAGGATTTGGACAAGTTCTTCTTCATAGGAAAGGTCGTGATTCAATTCAACATCTTCAGGCTCAAGTATATGGAACGGATCAGAACGGTATCGTCTTAGCTTCGAAACGTGGAAGACATTGTGGATTTTATCGAACTCGGAAGGAAGTGCGAGTCGATAAGCCACCAGACATATTCTTTCAATCACTTCGAACGGTCTAATAAAACGAGGGTTGAGCTTCCCTCTTTTGCCAAATCTAAACACTTTCTTCCACAGAGAGACTTTAAGAAAGACTTTATCTCCAACTTGATCTTGAATGTCTCTACGTTTCAGATCAGCGTAGGACTTTTGATGACCGAAGGCTTGTTTTAACCGAGAATGAATAAATCGAACTTGTTCCTCTGTTTCTCGAAGAAATTGTGGTCCTAACACCTTGTTATTGTCGAGTTCAGACCAGCCCAGAGGTGTTCGACATTTTCTACCATACAATGCTTCGAAAGGGGCCATTTTAATCGAGGACCGGAAGCTGTTGTTTTAAGCTAATTCGACTAATGGTAACGACTTTTCCCAGTTCTTTATGAAGTCAATGATACAAGCTCTGAGCATGTCTTCGAGAACTTGAATTACCCGTTCAGATTTCCTGTCACTTTGCGGATGAAAGGTTGTACTCACATTAAAATAGGGTTTGAGGTTATAGGATTAGTTTAGGGGTTCATGGTTTAAGGGATAAGGCTTGCACTTTAATTATCATGATTGTAAGATTTAGGGGTTGATGTTTGCGGTTTAGGAGTATATTTTTGTTCATATTAGTCCCTAATTTTTTAACCGAAATTGACCCATTTTTATTTTAAATTTTTGTAATCTAGTCCAATATTTTTATATGATGATATTTTTGTTCATTATAGTCCTTAAAACTTTATTTTTAGCCAAAATTAACCTATATATATATTTCTATTCTTGGTAATTTAGTCGAATAATATTTTTGTTTATTCTAGTCCTTGCTAGGGTCGACAATTACCCATGGATGGTGGCCCACCCGACTCATCCAATTCAACTAAATGGACGAAAATCCGATAAAACGTAGATTTGATCCGTTTGAAGTGGGTGGCGGATGGAGCGGGCGATGGATTCAGGTGAAAAAAATTTTAACCCACCATCTGATCTGTCATCTGCCCCATCCATCGATATATTATTAATTTTAAAAAATATTTTGAACCTTAACTTTTTTAAGCTTTTGTTTATTATTGGGAAATGAGAATTTTGTTTATGTAGGTTCTGTTGTATGTAAGATTATTTGGAAATTTAGAACTTAAATAATAGACTTTAATGTATGAAATATTAAATGTTTTTAGTAAAATTTTACATGTATTTTTAACTATAATTTTCTAATAATATTAGAAACCATTTATGATCCGATCCACCTGCCTCATCCGCGATTGATGGGTGGGGCGGATTTGGGTCAATGATCAAGCGGGTGGTGGGTGGATTGAGTGACGATTTGGGATACGGATGATGGGTGGGTGAAGCTCCAACCCACCCAAATTCGACTTGTTGCCAGCCCTAGTCCCTGCAATTTAATTTTTAGTAAAAAATGCACCATATTTATTTATATTTTTGGTAATTTAGTCCAATAATATTTTTGTTTATTCTAGTAGCTAAAATTTAATTTTTAGTCAAAATTGACATTTGTAATTTAGTTGAATATTTTTAATATGATGATATTTTTGTTCATGATAGTCCCTAAAATTTTATTTTTAACCAAAATTAACCCCTATTTATTTTATATTTTTGTAATTTAGTCTAATATTTTTAATATGCTGATATTTTTGTTCACTCTAGTCCCTAATATTTTATTTTTAGCTGAAATTGACCTTTATTTATTTCTAATTTTTGTATTTTAGTCCAATATTTTAAATATGATATTTGTGTTCATTTTAGTCCATAATATTTATTTTTAATGTGATTCATGTTCGAGAAAGGCGTTACATAATTCACTCGAAATGACCCAACCCAAAGTCTATCGACTATTTGTACTGAACTCAAACATAATATGAATTTGAAACCCTAATTAACCCGACCTAAAATAAAACCAACCTGGAATAAACCCGACCTGAAGTCCACCCGAGCCTGAATTAACCCGTCAATTAACTAATTCGGAGCCGAACTATTTTGACCCGACTTGAAATTGACCCGCACTCGACCCGAATCGAGTCGAAACATCAAATCAACCTGAAATGACTTGTATCCGATTTGACCTGACCTTGCATGACTCGACCTGAAACCCATCCGACGACCTGTAGTTACATCCCAAATTCCAACTCCTCTATTCAATGTTAGAATTGAACGTTAAATTAGGGAAATCGAAATCTATCAACCAAAAGAAAAGTCTTTGAGCCTCGTTGATTTTGTCAGCTCCATCTTTCCAGGTTCTGGAAAATCTATCTGATGAACTTCGACTCTGAAAATGAAATCACTGCTTCGGGGAATTTCCTGTTATATTTATTCAATGTGTATAAGTATTTTCTATGTTTAATGGGTCAACCAAAAGAAAATTTGATACCCTGACACGCATAAATGAAGGAATGTAGTATTTACAGGCTTAGTAAAGTTTCAGGAAATTGTTTTTTTGGCACCATGGATTTCACAAGAAAGATTTGGACCTTCTCTTTGGTTGCAAATGCAGTCTTGTTTAGTCTTGTACAACCTTCACCACCCAATCTTACAACTATCCATGATACTGCCATCCAAATGATTCATGTAGGGTTGATTATTGATATGCAAACTTGGATGGGAAAAATTGTTGATAGCTGCATTTCCATGGCTATATCCGATTTTTACGGTCGAAATAGCCGCTATCAAACAAAGCTAGTTGTGCATACCATAGATTCTGAGGGTGATCCGTTGCTTGTTCTATCCCATGGTATGTTTTCGTTTTTCTTAATGGAAATTTTATGTTTAAATGCCACATTATTTTCATTGTTATGAAAGGGTTCTCAAATATACACTTACCATTCTGCAGCCTTGGTTCTGTTGGAAAGTGTGAAATTGGATGTCATTATTGTAGCAGAAAATTCAGCTGGACTGAAGATTTTAGCAGAGTTGGGATCAAGGGTCAAGATCCCAATCATTTCTCTCTTTGCAGCTGCTCCATCTCTGCCCTTCTCCGAGTATCCTTATTTGATTCAAATCGGTGAAGACGGGCCGTCTCGAGCCAAAGGCATTGCTACCATTGTTGAAGCATTTGGTTGGAGAAGTGTTGCCCTCATTTATGAAGATAATGATTCTGCAAGACAAATCCTTTCTAATGTCATCACTTCTTTTGAAGCAACCGATGTTCGTCTTGCCCTGCATGTAGCCCTTTCGGCATCATCTACAGATGAAGAAATCATTGAGCAGCTCAACAAGCTCATGAATTTGCAGACGAGTGTATATGTGGTGCACACGTCACCGGTTCTTGCATCTCGGCTTTTCTTAATTGCCAAACGGCTTGGAATGATAAGTCAAGGGTATGCTTGGATTACAACTGATGTGATTACAAACTTCATGAATTCAATGGATCCATCAGTCATGGAGTCAATGCAGGGGGTAGTGGGATTCAAACCTCACATTCCAGCATCAAACGAGCTTCGCAAATTTGCGATAAGGTGGAGGAGTAAAAACTTGAATGAAAACCAAAATTTGCAGCAAATGGAATTAAACGTTCCTTTCTTCTGATAATTCGGACTATATTGTATTTGAATGTGGTATTTTATATTCTTTCTTGCGATCAATGGACTAGAATTATGATGCTGTTGTGGGGATACAACAATCATGGCCACCAGGTTTCCATACGTTGATTTCACACAGCCATTCACCGACTTAGGCATTGGAATGGTGGTGCCGAAAACCAAAGAAAGCAGTATGTGGATCTTCCTTCAGCCTCTTTCTGGAGGTATGTGGATAACAACTACAGTTTTCTTTGTTTTCACTGGCTTTGTGGTTTGGCTGATTGAACGTCCCATCAACGACGAGTTCCAAGGCTCACCATGGGAGCAAATAGGAATGATCTTTTGGTACTCTTTCTCAACTCTGGTATTTGCTTATAGTAAGTACTCTATCTATGTTGGACTTGAACATTTCTATATGATGCATTATGCATATGCGTACATTGAGCTACGCTAACTTTTTCACTATAATGCGAAACTGCAGAGGAGAAGTTGTTGAGCAACCTGTCAAAGTTTGTTGTTATAATCTGGATGTTTGCGGTGCTTGTAATAACCTCGAGCTACACTGCAACTTTGGCTTCCATGTTAACAGTTCAGCGGATTCAATTGAGCTCAAGAGAGGACTATGTCGGTTATCAGTTTCAAGTTCCAGGAGCTATTATTAGCAACATAAAAATTGATAATCCCAGGGAAAGGCAATACAAAACTCCAGAAGAATATGCCAATGCTTTAAGAAAGGGAAGTAAGAATGGCGGTGTCTCAGCTATTATTGATGAAATACCATACCTTAAAGTATTACTTGCCAAGTACCCTGCGGATTACACCATGATTGAATCGAAGGCTACCTCAGGAGGTTTTGGCTTTGTAAGATTCCTTTACAAATACAATTCAGAGTCATGATTTTGATCTGCAGCAGTGGGTGCTGATTTTGTTTTATGTTTTTCGTAGGCTTTTCCTAAAGGTTATCCACTTGTCCAAGACATGTCGAGTGCAATTGTGAGGCTAAGAGAGGAAAAAAAGCTGCAAATGATGGAAGAGAAATGGTTTACCAATGATGAAACAATCTTCACAAACCATGACTCAAGAAGTAATCCCAGCAGGCTAAATCTTCATAGCTTTGGGGGTTTGTTTCTTGTTACTGGTATCTCTTCCACTTCAGCTCTACTCGCATGCCTATATCTGAAATATCGAGCCATAACAATCAGTACCTTCAAATTCTGCCTCAACAGTACCATAGGCTATGCAAAAACGCTGCTTCAAAGGTTAAAATTATGTTAGATTCCGTTCATACATATTCTTAAGCCTTTGACAATGGGTATACACTTTGTGAACAAAGCAATTTAACTGAAAGGATGAAGTCTTTTGACACAAATGATAATTACATTCTCAAGGTAAATGTCGAAATTCGAACTCGTACTAGATGAGACAAAATGTTCATCTATAATTACTAGGCCAATTAATTAATCTCAACTAAAAAAAGTTTTTTTCTTCTTTTGTATTGTATTTGATTACGCGTTCATGGTAATCTTCCATTATGGATTATGGTGTGGATGGAAATCGTCTACTCCTAACTATGACCTATTGGTGCCTCCATTTTAAAATAGTAGGTTTAGGGTTTAGGGTTTAAGGTTAAGAGTTAGGGTTAGAGTGTATTTTTTTAGGTTTTAGGATATGAAAATTAAGGTTAGAGCTTAGAATTTAATTTTTAAGTATTTTTTTACTAGGAGCATATAAGAAGTCATGGTTAGAATCTGAAGTAATCATAAATACTATTGAAGCAAATTTTCCACCGTTGATATTGTAGAAGCTTGGAATCTCACTTATGGTAACGGTTTTGTCGTCGTTTGACGAATTTTTTTTTTGGAAAAAATAAGACATTGATTTTTTGTTTAACTTCAATTGAATAGTTTTTTTTGGTTTAAGGGTATCATAAGCCCTTAACTTTTAAAAAATAATTAATTAAGTTTTTAATTTTTTTTCATCCAATTAAGTAGTTATACTCTAAAATTTTATTAATTCACCATTTTAACTAACATTGATTGTTAAATATAACAATTTTTATGGGTCAATCGGTGCAGCGTGTCATGTTACAGTGTTGTCACTTGACATTTTCAAGATTTTTTACTTTATTTAAAAGTTCTAAAAGTTTTAAAAAAATTATAAAAATTATAAAAAAAATAGTTTTTTAAAAAATTCTGTAAATGTCATGTGACAGAGTTGTAGTGTGTCACATGGCAGTAATATCTCAAGAAAAAAAGTCAAAAATTAATGGTCAAAATTGCTGAAAGGGCTTAGTCAGTTTAATTTATTGGTTGGAGGGCTTACTTGAGTGCGAAAAATTTTTTATAGACTTAATTGATTTTTTCCTTAAAAGTTCAAATGATTCAAGTACCTTAAGCTAATTTTTTAAAAAAAAACAGTTAAATCTCCTAAAGGGGCATGGAAGAGTGTTTTTCATTATTTATTTCATTTTATTTTAAAATTTTCACAAAATCATATTTTTTATAAAAATATTTTTATAATTTTAAAAATATATTATGAATTTTTATATATTTTTTATTAGAATTATTACTTACAAATATTGAAAAATACTAAAATAAAAGTTTAATTACAGTTATGGGATCTAATAAGATGTTTTCATTAATTTTAACATGTCATGTCACACCTCTAATAACAACTTACGACATAATGCTTATAAAAAGTGCTCATTTTATAACCAAATCTAAAATTTAATGCTTTTTTATAACATTTGAAAATCGGATAACCAAAATAACATTTCACTATAATTTAGTGACATAATTCTGATCTTTACCCTAAATATATTGTTTTTATGCTCGCATGTCTTATCATTTTCTTTAAGAAAAAGTTAATATGATATTTACTAAATGAACTTGATTTCACAATTTAAACTAAGTACTTATATATTTTTCAAAATTGATATTCGAACTCAATTTTTGTTTGTTATAAAATTAAAATTTGTGAATTGCTTTGTAAAAACACAAGAGAAACTATTATTTGAAAAGTCTTTGAGTTAGGCTCCATCTTTCTTGGTTCCTGGAAAATGTATCAGATGAACTATGAATTAACATTGAAAGCATTGCTTTCGGGAATTTCCTGGTCTACGAAGACAAATAATTAAAACATTTGTAGTAGTTTGAATTTTGTTTTCCTATTCACACTGATATTTATTTCGTAAAATATACAATTATATTATATTATTCAATATGTAAAATCTAAAGTTCACGGTATTAATTTTAGGCTTAAACGTCATAAAGGTGTTCAAACTATATTTTTTTCAGTTTAGTGCCTAACATTTATTCCGAGTCAAATTGGTGCATAACGTTCCATTCCGTAACTCAAATCAAGTTTTTCATGATAGACGTTAAAAAAATTTCGTTATCTAATTAAAACACGACATGTGGCATATTTATGGTATTTTCTCTATTTTATTATTTAAAAATGAAAAAAATCTTTAATTTTATAAAAAAAAACTCAAAATCTTTAATTTCTCTAAAACTCCAAACCCTAGATCTCTAAATTCATCCACTCCCACCACCGATTCAACTACCACCGACCACCCTTGCCTTCATCTGCCCCTACGACTGAAAATCACATCATCTCGTCATTGAAAACCAATGAATGAATTGTCGATTGCCCCATCAACGAACATCTAACAATTAAGAAAAAAGAGACGGATTTACTTTTGACCGACGACTAGAGGGTGGGGATGTCGAACGGTGAGGTACGCGGTGCGTGGTGGTGAACGGTGAACCACCGACGTGTGGAGGATGACGGATGTGAGGGAGGTATAATTTGAGAATTTGATTGAAAGAAAATAAACCTTTGGGGTTCTTTAAGAAATTTATATTTTTAAAGAAATTCAGGAATTAAATAAATAAAAAAATCAAGCCATGTGTCATTTTATAATTGGATGACAATGTTCTTTAACGATCGTTAACTAAAAACCCCGAGTTGGATTATGGAATGAAACGTTAGGTACCAATTTGACCCGGAATAAATGTTAGACACCAAACTGAAAAAAAAAGTATAGTTTAGGCACATTTATGAGGGTTAAGCCTTAATTTTAAGATGAGTAAACTACATGCACGACCATTTAACTAAAAAATAAATTTTATTTTGACATGGAAAAAGTGACATGACAGCTAACGTAAAATATACCATTTACTTTTAATTTTATTTTACATTTAATAATTTTTAAACAAACGGATGGTAACATGTGCTAACATTTGATTGGAGTATTAAATTTTTAACTAAATTAAAATCGTGACTAAGTTAATAGAATATGTAAGTAACAAAGATTAAATGAGAAACTATATCAATTTCCTTTAAATGCCTCGTCATCTTCCCCGTTAGGTTTTAGCGACAAGCAACTTAATTGATTGCATTTTAATAGCTTAGTGATCTGATCGATAAAATTAATAGATCGATAGTCAAAATAGAAGCTATGTCATAGTTAAATGGTCATTGATGTAGTTTACTCTTTGAAAATATCTTTGAGATTTTACATTTTACTTGCTTCATGGAAGATGTGAAATCGAAATTGATTTTGATATAACACATAAACTTAAGGACCAAATTGCAAAACAATAAATTTTTAAGTACTCTTTAAAGTCTCACAATTGACAGGTATTTTTAAACAAAATAATATCTAAACACCTGCTCTTAAACATCTAAAATTCCCTAAGTCTTTTCCTATGTTTTTCAAGCCTAAGTATGCAAAAATGCCCAGGCGTATCGATACCCTTATGCGTATCGATACCCTCTTTGGCTACTGGAATTTTGTTTTTCAAACCAAAGCACTCAGAAACGCTCAGGCGTATCGATACCCTTATGCGTATCGATACCCTCTTTTGCCACTGGAATTTTATTGGAGTTACCGTACCGATACCCCTTGCAACCGTATCGATACGATATTCATCTGGGCAACTCTTTTCATGAAACCGTACCGATACGCCTTGCAACCGTATCGATACGATAAGCATATGTTTGAAAAATCTGAGCATTTAATTATTTGACTGTTACTTGTCAATTGGTTGGTTTCCCAATTTTTAAATGACCGTTATACCGTACCGATACGTTTGGTATGCGTATCGATACGCTTTTTATGTAAACATAACTTGAGATTCCAGTGAGCAAAAATCGTATCGATACGGCCTTCCGTATCGATACGCCCCTTAAAATCGTACAGGTACGCCTTTTATGCGTAACGGTACGCTCTATTTTCAGGCACAATGGCTCTTTCCTCTTTGATGCAGGTATCGATACGCCCTTCCCGAGTACCGATATGGTATGCTGCAGAGCTGCATTTAATGCGAGAAAATTGCTCCCAACGGCTCTATTGATGATCCCAACTACCCAAACGGCTAGAATTCAATGCAAGGGTATAAAAACAAGCTTCAATTGACCAAGCAACAACTATTGAACCTACAAGCAACATCAAAGAAAAAAATCCAAACCCTAGTGCTCTTCAAAGTCAAATTCTTGTACCCAACTCTAGTGATTTTATTGTTATCTTGTATTGTGAGTTTGGGGTGTTTGAAATTGTATTTGGGTAAACATTTATCCTTTGTGAGGAATTATTTGAGTTTACCAAATCCTTCTCTTTGTAAATTGAGTGGATTAAGCTTTGGGTAGAAAGCTTAATCAATTTGTAAGGTTACCTCCTCATCCAAGAAAAGGGGAAGAATTCAAGTAGTGAATTGGTTGAAAATCCTTAGTGGGAACTAAGGTAGTGGATGTAGAGTTCATTTGGAGAACTTGAACCACTCTAACTACTTGTGTCATCTTTTATTTTTCACTCATTCCTCCCACCAAATTTTTAATTGCCAATTCACCCCCTCTTGGCCATTTGCAATTGTGTGATCAACTCAACAGAAGAGGTGGGAAACAGATCATTCAATTCGGGTTCAGGTTATGTAGGGTTGCTGTTAAGCTGTTGTTGGGTTTTTAGCTAAAACGGCCCAAAAGAACTAGCTAACTGAATTACTACTACCTGAGTTGGCTGTAAAAAACCATTAATTGGGATGGCCTAAGATAATTCTTTCGTCCTACACAGAATCTCTCTCTAAGAGGATTCTAATATGTTTGGCACTTTACCAAATTACTTTTCCCTTCGTTACTGCTTTGATTTTCTTCATTCTTTTCTTATTAAATATGTGAATATTCTTTGTTGATTCACAATATTCAATATGGTATGATTCGCTGATCGATCTTGATGTTGTTGTGCTTCTGTTCTCTGATCTTTTTATTTTCCGCTTTTTCGTCTTCCTCGATTCTTTTTTTTCGTTGTTGATTTCTCCACTATGAGTCTTGAGAGTAGATCTGCGTCGCAAAATGATGAAATCATGTTTCCGGCTAATGAAACCATAGGAAAAACGTTTGCGAACGAGCATGTTAGTATTCAGTTGGATGAAAGTAATTTTCTGCTTTGGAGGCAGCAAGTGATTCTGCTGATTCGAGGTCATGATTTGGAACATGACGGCAGCTGGTGATGATGACGGTCGAGTTCTCAATCCTGCCTGGCAGCAATTCAAGAAACATGATAGTTCCTTAGCGTCATGGCTCGTGTCCACTATTAGCTCTAGATTACTTCCACAATTCATTGGATCTGAGACGACGACATCAGTTTGGAATGCGGTGGTGCGTCATTACTCAAAGCTATTCACGACAAGGGTTATGCATCTTCATTGTCGGTTGCATGCTATGAAGAAAGGCTCGCTCTCTATGGGAGAATATAGGAATCAGATCAAGGAGATTTGTGACCTTTTGGCTTCCTAAGGGAGTCTGATTTTTGAGATCGAGCAAATCGTCACCATCCTAAATATGAGAAAATGGAAACTTTGAATCATATTTCGAATAAATAAAGATGAAGATTTGAATAAAAATTCAACTGAAACTTATTCTACTCCACGAAATCTTTACAACGGTATCTCATATGCTCAAAATGGTTGAGTAATGAATGAGAAATTGATGGTCAAAGTAAGGAGGTTGCAAAGCAAGAAAAGGAAATGGAAACCCTCAATCCCACATTGATGGGATAAATGGAATGGGAAGTGTTTATATATACTTACCCTACTTATGTTCATTGAATGACTTAAGATGAAATTGTGCATTGTGTGTAAGGGGTGTAAATCCAATTTCATTTAGGTTGGGGCCCACCTGCATGACGTGGGCGATATGAATGTTTGGACCAATCATCCCGTCTATTGGATCCTATGTGTTTGCCAATCGGGATCAATGTAACTCAGTGTGATGGTTTCGATGAGGTTTTCTGATTCGAGGCGTGATGGTGCAAGTCAAGACTCCAGAACTCGCACTCAACAATCCTATAATGCTTATCGTGGCAAACAACGTCCACAATGTTAGTTATGTGGTAAACTCGGGCATCTTGTAGATATGTGTTGGCATCGCTTTGATCATGACTTCAAGAGTGTATCCTCACAACGCTCTCAATCTGATACACAAGCTAATGTGTGTCAAGTTTAGTCTGATTAAGTAGATTATTGCTGTGTTTAACAGGCTCATCCATACTTAGGTAAGGGGTAAGTAAAACTTGGTGATGGTTCCTTTCTTGGTATATCACATGTAGTTATGCATGATATTTCATCTAGTTAGAGAAACTTGAGATTGTGCAATTTGTTTCATGTCTTGTATACTTTGATATTTTAAGACACTCTTCATCTCAAGTACTTAGTATGGCTTTAAATAAAATTTTATCTATTGGCAGATCGATTATTTATTCTGCTTGCCAACTTGGAAAATGCCACAATTTACCTTTTTCCTTGTCTACAACCACTTATAATAGACCATTTGAACTAGTAGAAGCAGATGTTTGGGGACCTGCACATGTAAAGTCCTCTGGTTTCAGTACCATGTGTCTTTTATTGACATGTATAGCAGAAGTTGCTTATTGTACTTGTTAAAGAACAAATCTGATGTTTTCAGTGCTTTTTCCAGTTAATAATCAATTTGGTTGCAATATTGGTGTGTTACAAACAGATGGTGGGGTGAGTTTATAGCCTTAGAATCTACTTTGGCTAAGTCAGCGATACAATATAGATATCTTTGCCCTCGAACGTCTCAACAAAATGGTGTGGTGGAGCGTAAACATAGGCATATCATCGAGACTGTTTTGACATTGTTAGCTCAAGCATCAATGCCTTTACAACACTGGTCACATGCTGTGCTAAGTACAATCTACTTGATTTATAGGTTACCTAGTGAAACTTTGGGTGATCTCTCTCCGTTTAAAAAACTTTATGGAAGGAAACATGACTATAATTTCTTCAAAGTTTTTAGGTGCATGTACTTTCCCTGTTTAAGGGCCTATAACACACACAAACTAGATTTTCAATCTAAAGCCTGCACTTTTCTGGGATACTCTCCTCAACACCATGGGTACAAGTGCATGGATGAGAAAGGTAGAATTTTTTACTTCAAGACACGTTAAATTTGATGAGGCTTGTTTCCCATTTGATGTTCAAGGTAAAGGTCATGCTACTTAATCTACAGTTTTGTATCAGTCTCTAGCTCTTTGGGTGGAAAATCAGCAAGTTCACACACAATTTACTGGTTCCTCTGCACCTGTTACATCCATTGCCCAGGATGCCTTTTACTTGGTGTTTTTGTTCCTAGTGATTCAATTCCTGTTATACATGACTCGGCCATATATGATAATACTCAAGCTGGTGCTTCTCCAGTTGGTCATTCATCACATTCTGATCATTATTATTCAGATGTGGTCCTTGATGATAGGCAATAGGAATCTCCCACAACCAGGCTTGAAAATGAAGCCCCTTACACTACAGATCGTGGTCAAGAAGTCTGTTATGCAGCGGATGAGATACATGCTCCTGATCAACATGTGTCTCCACCTGAGATCTCTAGTGTTGATCCTGTTGGTAACAAACATACAATGGTTACCAGGAGCAAGGCCAGGATCTTTAAACCTAAGGTTTATAGTATTGTTGTGTCATCCATACCAAATGATGTGCAAGAATCTTTAATGCTTCCACATTAGAATGATGTTGTAATGGCGGAATATAATGCTCTCTTGGGGATCTTGTTCCTCTACCAGCTAATCGGAAAGCAATTGGATGTAAGTGGATTTTTTGAGCAAAATATAACGCTAATGGGCAAATCAGTAGATACAAGGCAAGATTGGTTGCCAAAGGGTACTCGCAAGTACCTGGGTATGATTTTTCAAAAATGTCCAGTCCCGTTATGAAGTTTTCTACTATTAATGTTCTTTTATCATTAGCTGTGACTAACAAGTGGCAGGTTAGACAAGTTGACGTTAATAATGGCTTCTTAAAAGGGGACTTGTTGGAAGATGTGTACATTGTTCAACCCCATGAGTTCCTGAAAAGTGAGGGAACTGTGCCTTTGGTGTGTAAGTTAAAAAAGGCACTCTATGATTTTTGCCAAACCCCTCGTAACTAGTTTCACAAACTTTGTGAATTTCTGTGTCGGTATGTATTTACTTCATCAAATGTTAATCTCTCGCTCTTTGTTTATAAACACATGGCATACGTTACATATATTATTGTATATATTGATGACATACTTTTTCATAGGTTCTTCTAAAGTTCAGATTAGTCACATTATTCAAGCTCTTCATGATAGGTTTTCACTTAAGGATCTCGGTAATATTCATTATTTTCTCGGTTTGGAGGCATTTAGGTCTAATGATTGGTTATTTTTTGAGTCAACAAAAGTATGTGATGAAACTTTTGGTCAAGAATCGCATGAGTTATACAAAGCTTGTCGATACTCCCATGACTGTGGCCCCTAAGCTTAGCAAGTTTGATGGAAAAGAGTCTGTTGATGCTCGTAAATACAGAAGTGTTGTAGTTGTTTTACTCTACATCTGCCACACGAGACCTATATCTCATTTGCAACAAAGTGGCCCAGTTTATGCAGCAGCCATCTAATGTGCAACAAAGTGGCCCAGTTTATGCAGCAGCCATCTGATGTGCATTGGGCAGTAGTCAAACGTATTCTATGTTATTTAAAGGGAACAATTGATTATGGTTTATGGTTCCTAAGTCAGACCCATCACTTGAAGTTCATGTCTTCTCTAATGTTGATTGGGCATCAATGTTGATGACATGATGTCCATATCTGGGCAATGTGTTTATCTAGGAAATCATCTTCTTTCTTGGGGGTCCAAGAAGCAAAGGTAAGTCTCGAGGTCTACTATCGAAGCAGAGTATAGAAGTTTGGCAGAATCAGCCTCGGAGGTCTTATGGGTGAAGTCTATTTTTATGATAGGTAAAATTTTTTGGCAACATCTCTCGAATTTAGTGTGACAATACAAGCACAGTTACCATGGCAGCTAATCTTGTGTTGCATGCGAAGACGAAACATGTTGACTTGGATCTTCACTTCGTTAGGGAAAAAGTTCAGCTTCAACAGCTGGAGGTTAATTATGTCCCATCTCAACATCAGACTGCTGACATATTTACCAAGCCTCTGCCAGTGACTCGATTTCAAGAACTAAGAAGTCAGCTTCATGTGTTCTCAGGAAAAACAAGAGAGTTGAAAAAGCAGGGTGAATATTGAAGCAACCATAACCGTTGGGTTGTAAAACTGTTGGGTTGTTATTGGGTTGTTAGCTGAAACGGCCCAAAAGAACTAACTAACTGAATTACTAGTGTCAATTTGTTAGTACATGAGTGAGCTATAAAAAACATTATTTTTCCCTTCGTTTCTGCTTTAATTTTCTTCATTTTTTCTTATTCAATCTATGAATATTGTTTGTTGATTCACAATATTCAATACCAAGTACCTTGTTGATTACACCATGATTGAATTCAAGGCTATCTCACATGTGGTTTTGTAAGTTATCCGAAAAGTGTTAGAGCTTGAGGGGATTGTAAGTTGACCAGGTTTTATTTAACGTGTAATTAGAGTTTATTCCTAATTAGAAGTCTTATTTGAATTAAGAATAAGTATTATTTAAATTAAAGATGAAAGTATATTTTTTATTAAAGCCAGCTGATGTATTATTAAAAACTCAAAAAAAAACAATAGGGAAATAAAAGAAAAGCAACAGTCACACGCTAAGACTATCAGTCTGGTTCGATTCCCAAAGCCTCTACTTTTAGGAATTAGAAAAGGGGAAAAAGAAAAGAAATGAAGTTCCCCTCCGTCGAAATGAAAAAATTCTCACAGTGGCAAGACCATTTGCCGTCGATCGTCTTCCACCCATGCCAATACCTCCGCCGGCGCATCCTCAACCCAGAACCGGTCATGCATGGAGTTCAGATCCACCTTTGCCACTACATCGGCCGATGTGTTCGCGCTCCGAGCGGTGAAGCGGAAAAGGCATTTCGTAAACCGGCGTTGAAACAACTTGATGGTAGCAACGATCGGGCCAATTACAGAAAGGTCAATCCCCGGAGAAATCAGTTTTGTGATTACCGACCTCGAATCGCTTTCCAGAATCACCAAACGGAATCCTAGGTTTGCCGCAAATTTTAAACCATGCACTGCCGCTAAGGCTTCCGCCGCGAACGCCGATTGGACATTTGAGCTTCTTCGGCAGCATGCACCCAAAAGGTATCCTTCTGCATCTCACACAATTACACCAGATTGTGAGGCTTTAACCGTTGGAGAATATGATGCTTCTACGTTTACTTTCACCATCGATGCAGGAGGAGGTGACCAATTTACGGGCACGGAACTGATGGATGGGTTTTTGGCTCGGGCCAGGGACGCGATTTCCAGTTCGTGGCCCCGAACAAAGGTAAGCAAATCCTCTTTCGTTTGATTAATCCCCTCATGCCACAACTTATTTCTAGAAAACCATATTGCCCATGTTGTTAAAGAAATAGTAACTCTTCTTTGAATACTGCTATTAGCAAAAAGCCATGTGAGCCACTCTTTGAAACACAATTGTTGTACTTGATTAGGCCAGGTAAAATTTAGCTGAGACCATATGTTATAAGCAAAAGGACAATCACGGAATAAATGTTCACAGTTCTCAACTCCCTGATTACATCTAAAACATGTAGGATCAGTAGCCACGCGCTTAATGTATAAATTATGCTTTGTCGGTATATAGTTTTGAATGAATTTCCAATTAGCAATACGAACCTTAGATGGGCATTGCAGAGACCATAACTGCTTAAAAATTTCATTATTCCGCACTGTGAGAGACGTGCCCTGAAGAAGAAATCTGTAGCCACTTTGAACACTGTAGTGACCCGAATGTTCACCCAACCAAACACGGATATCCATCTCGGGCCCAGGTGGAGTAGGTATAGCCAAGATTTTCGTTGCCTTGCTCTGATTAAAAGAAGCCATTACTAGGTCTCGGTTCCATTTCGTATAATTTGGGTACATTAGATCAGAAACCCAATTGAGGCCCATTATCCTTGTTAATTGGATTTTCTGAGGTGGGTAAGAGGGTAGCCATAGATCGTCCCAGAGAGAAATACCATTCCCTGACCTAACCTGCCAACGAAGGCCCATTTCAAGAAGGCCTCGTGAACTCCATATACTATGCCATATTAGAGATGACGAGGAGCCCAGCCGGGCATGTAAGAAGTCTGAATTAGGGAAATATTTCGCACGTAACAGTCGAGCAACAAGAGAAGCTGGATTCGAAAGTAAACGCCATCCCTGCTTGGCCAAAAGAGCAACGTTGAATTTGCAAAAATCACGGAAGCCCATACCCCCATCCTCCTTCAACTCACAAAGACTAGCCTAGTCACACCAATGGATTCCTTTCTTACCCGGGCCCTTTTGCCACCAAAAGTTTGCTTCTTTAGCCTCCAAAGCCTTGCAAAGAGTCTTTGGTAAAAGGAAACATGACATAGAATATAGGGGAAGTGATTGAAGAACTGATTTAATAAAAAATTCCTTACCCCCGGCAGAAAGATGCCTAACAGACCAGCCATTGTTACGACCATCAAATTTATCAAAAAGTGTCGCAAAGGCCTGTTTCTTATTCCTCCCAACCACTGTTGGCAAACCCAAATATTTCTCTGGGCTTGACATGCTTAAGATACCCAAAATACTCCTCACCTCATCTCGAACCTCCTCTTCCACATTCATGCTAAAGAAAAGGCCTGATTTCTCAAAATTTACTAATTGGCCCGAACAGTTGGCATAATTGAACAAAACTTCCTTAATATTCAGAGCCTCCGTTGGTGAAGCAGCCCCAAAAATAAGGCAGTCGTCCGCAAATAAAAGGTGAGAAACAATAGGAGCAGTGCGAGATATTTTAGCCCCACTAATCAGCCCTTGATGAATTGCGCCCCTTAGTAATGACGAAAGCCCTTCACTACAAAAGAGAAAAAGATATGGGCTAAAAGGATCACCCTGTCTAAGCCCATGAGACGATTTAAAACTTGAGCCCACCACACCATTCAAGATCACCGAATAAGAGACGGAAGACACACAACTGCAGATCTTTGAGACCCATTCCTCACTGAAGCCAATCTTCCTCATAACAGCCCAAATGAACGACCATTCGACCCTATCGTATGCCTTACTCATATCGAGTTTAAGCGCAAAAGAGCCTTTTTTTCCATAGCGCCTCCTCTGAAAGCAATGCAGAATTTCGTATGCAACAATCAAGTTATCTGTGATTAATCGACCAAGTACAAATGTGCTCTGGGATTCATCGATACAGTAATGAAGAACCTCTTGAAAGCGGATAACCAACATTTTTGAAATAATTTTATATAAAACATTGCATAGGCTTATAGGACGGAAATCCGTCATAGATGAAGGGGAACTCACCTTAGGAATAAGCGCAATATGAGTGTTATTTATGGGCTCCAAAGACACAGATCTGTGAACGACATCCAGACAAAAAGCCCCAACTTCTTTCCCAACTATATGCCAAAAGCGTTGGTAAAAAACCGCTCCCAAACCATCAGGCCCAACAGCCTTAAGCGGACTCATTTCCTTCACCGCAGCCAGAACATCTTCCATAGTGAATTTTTGGCCCAACGCTTCATTCATCTCACTGGTTATGCAGCCCGGAATACCATCCAATATTATACTCGGATCTCCTCCAGTTGTGCTAGTGAACAACCCCTGAAAATAATCCAAAGCGATATCAGCCATATCAGCTGGATTCGAACAGTGGTCCCCAGCATCCGAAAGAAGGCTCATAACTCTGTTCGTACGCTGACAATGGGTAGCAAAACAATGAAAAAAGCTGTGTTACGATCACCATTAGCCAGCCAATTTGCCCTTGCTCGCTGCTCCCAATATAATTCCTCCTTATCCAACTCTAAGTTAAGGGCTAGCTTCGTTTCAAGAGTCTCCTCTAGAACCTCATCAGATGGTAGTAAATCATTAAGATGCTCTAACCGTTTCCGAAGGTCCTCTTTAGAAATGTTCCTCTCTCTTTGTATCCTCCTAAACCAGATTCCTAGGCCCTCATTAACTACTTCAAGACGCTCAGGAATAGAACTTGCTGAGTTAGACCACAGCTTACGTACCTCAGGTTCACAAGATTCCTCCATAAGCCAAGAGGCCTCAAATTTGAAATGTCAATGACGCATATTGGGCCCTGAACCCACTTCAGAACAAAGAAGCAATGGACAATGGTCTGAGAATGAATGTGCTAAGTGTGATAGATCAAAATTCGGGAAAAGGGCCAGCCAAGCTGCATTAGCAACGCCCCGATCTAAACGTTCCCAACTGACATTCGAAGAAAGCCTCCCTTTCTCCCACGTAAACCAGTTACCAGAATAGCCAACATCAGACAAGTCACAATCAAGCAAGGCATGTTTAAAGTCGTCCATTTGCCTTATGCTACATAAATAACTTCCCTGTTTTTCGTGCTCGTACATTAACTCATTAAAGTCTCCAATGACTAACCACGGTAAATCTGGGCAATCGTTGAGTTGTCTTAATAAGTTCTAGGATTCCAGCCGATTAGCCTCCTCCGGAGCTTCATAGAAACCTGTACACCGCCATTGGACAGCCCCCGCTGAGTCATGGATCAGAAAATCTATAAACCGCGGCGAGGATGAACGAACTGAAATAGAACAAGTGTCTTTCCAATCCAATGCAAGCCCTCCACTACGGCCCAGTGAACTAACCTCAACAGCATTCAGATAACCACACTTGCGACGCACCCGCTCCATCTTTGCAAACGATAACTTAGTTTCAATAAAAAAATAAATATCTGGGTTAATGTCTCGAAGCATTTGCTTGAGACGACGAACCGTTCGAGGCCTACCCAAACCTCGAACATTCCAACTTAAGATTTTCATTGTGAGCGACGGGCCTCTTGAATAAGGTCGGCCGATGAATTTGGAAAACTAGGCCCAGATGAATCCAATTGCTGAGAAACATCTAAACCCCCTCCTTGGACTCTGACCCGTTTCTTACCCTCAGAATGGGCCAACGGGCTATCCTCCGAAACATTTGTCATGTAGACATCCAAATTGAAATTCTCCTTAGCATTTGAAAGCGCATTAAGATTAAGAAAACCGTTTCCAGTTGGCAAATTTCCATGATCCACTCCATATTTAATAGTGGAAAAATTAGTCCCTGAAATCTCGCCCAGTGAATTCCCCAGATTTGGGCTATGGTTTCCGTTGTCATCTCGTAGCCATCTATTCGTCAATGGTTGCCGGCGATCTGGTGCACGTAATGAAATCCCAAAGAAAAACCAAATCTTTCTCATCTACCGTGAGCCGTATCGGGCAAAACCCTTCACCATGGCCCAATTTACCGCAAAGAAAGCAGAAAAGCTTAATGCGCTCATATTCAAAACGGGCGTACACTTGTTCTTCATTCCTAGAAGTCAATTTCTTCTTCCTTTTCAAAGGCAAGTGAGTATCAAAACGAACCCCAATTCGCATAACTCTCTTAAACACAGACCCCATTACCTTAGTATCGTATTCCAGAAAACGCCCGATAAAATTCCCTAGGTTGACAGCTGTCGCTTCAGACATGAAACCGTGAGGAAGGTCATGAATCTGAACCCATAGATTAATATGGAACAACGAAACAGTTAATGGATCTTCTCTTTCCTGAAGCAGATGCAGCAACAGGAGATGGCCATTAAAGTTCCAAGGCCCACCATCCCAAATCCTGTTAACATCCACAATATGAAAAAGCCAAAAAAAAATATCTATTTTCGCCCAGATCAGATATAGAAATCCCTCTGATAGGCTTCCAAACACTCGAAAGAGTATGCCTCATCGCATCAAACTTCACTATGCTTGTAGTGAGAAAAGATCCAACCAAGCAAAGATCAAGAGACTGCTCAGAGAGACTGGAGACGGTATCAACTTGCAAGGCCTCCTCCTCATCATCATCAATCGCCAAAGACGCCATCGGATCAGAGACTACATCCATGAGGGAAAACAGCACAGAACCAAGCAGGTCGGAATGAAAAGGAGCGTGTCAAAAGGCAGAAAACGTGCTAAACAGCAGACAGAAGAAAACGTGCTAAACAGCAGACAAAAAATTTAAGATTCTAGTTATATGATCGAATTGAATTCCTAAATTAAAGTAATGTTATTGTTCTAGATTTGTTCGATAAAAGTATATTTTAAGACTTACTCTCGATACATTTGATAATTAAGACACTTGGGGGTTATTTCTTGTTACTGGGTTGTCTTCCACCTCAGCTCTACTCGTATGCCTCTATCAGAAACGTCGAGCCATGACAATCAGCAACTTCAAATTCAACCTCAACTGTACCACAGGCCTTGTAAATACGTTACTTTCAAAGTGTAAACATATTTTAGGACACTAAACCAAAATTGTTTAAGTAGCGGGCTACTGTGTACAAATTGTATGCTCTGTTCCTTTACCGAGTTTGTATAATGACTGCAATTTTATGATGTAGGAACTTGAAAGAAGTAATTTCTTTTTTCAGATTAGCAATGTAAAACTCATAACTTTGTCACTTTTTTAATTGTGTTCTTAACAGATTTTTCAGTAATTTAAATCACAACATTTAATTTTTTCTTGAAATAAGTCGTTTTTGGATGATCAATTTGTGCTGACAATGTTAATGTTAAGAGTGCAATTGAAAAGCAAGTAAATGTTGAGAGATTTTTTGCTACTATGATTTTTGTTCGACCCCACTGCTTCGTGGAAAATCAATCAGATGAACTACGACTCTGAAATTGAAACCACATCTTCGAGGGATTCCTTTTATTCAATGTCATTTAGTACTTTTTAAGTTTAGTGGGCCAACCAAAAGAAAATTGGTATCCTTCAGCCTCAAGTCAAGTCAACCGTTCGAGTTTGACTGGCTCAAGTTTATTGAACTGAACAACTAGTCAATCTCGTGTATTATTGGACACGCATAAATGCAGGAATGTAGTATTTAAAGGCTAAGTAAAGTTTCAAGGAAATTGGTTTTTGGCACCATGGATTTCACAACAAAGATTTGGACCTTCTCTTTGGTTGCAAATGCAATCTTGTTTAGTCTTGTACAACCATCTCCAGCCAATCTTACAAGTATCAATGATACCGCCATCGAAATGATTCATGTAGGGTTGATTATTGATACGCAATCTTGGGTGGGAAAAAATGTTGATAGCTGCATTTCCATGGCTGTATCCGATTTTTACGTTCGAAATAGTAACTATCGGACGAAGCTAGTTGTGCATACCAGAGATTCTGAGGGTGATCCTTTGCTTGTTCTATCCCATGGTACGTTCTCGATTTTCTCTTTAAATGGCACACTATTTTCTTTGTTATGGAAGGGTCCTCAAATATACACTTTCTGATGTGCAGCCTTGGTTCTGTTGGAAAGTGTGAAATTGGATGCCATTATTGTAGCAGAAAATTCAGCTGCTCTGAAGATTTTAGCAGAGTTGGGATCAAGGGTCAAGATCCCAATTATTTCTCTCTTTGCAGCTGCTCCAGCCCTGTCCTTCTCCGACTATCCTTATTTGATTCAAATTGGTGAAGACGAGTCCTCTCGAGCCAAAGTCATTGCTACCCTGGTTGAATCATTTGGTTGGAGAAGTGTTATCCTCATTTCAGAAGATAACGATTCAGCAAGACAAATCCTTTCTAATGTCATCACTTCTTTTGAAGCAACCGATGTTCGTCTTGCCCTGCATATGGCCCTTTCAGCATCATCCACCGATGAAGAAATCATTGAGCAGCTCAATAAGCTCATGAATTTGCAGACCAGTGTATATGTGGTGCACATGTCACCGGTTATCGCATCTCGGCTTTTCTTAAACGCCAAACAACTTGGAATGATAAGTCAAGGGTATGCTTGGATTACAACCGATTTGATTACAAACTTCATTAATTCAATGGATCCATCGGTCATCGAGTCAATGCAGGGGGTGGTGGGATTCAAACCTCACATTCCGGCATCAAAGGAGCTTCGCAAATTCGCGATGAGGTGGAGGAGTAAAAACTTGAATGAAGACCAAAATATGCAGGAAACTGAATTAAACGTCTACGGTATATGGACTTATGAAATGGTTCAGACTATTGCAACAGCAGCAGAAAGCGTACTGGCTCGACATCCTGATATCGTACGCCAAGAAACCAGATTGTATATCAACTTCACCACCATCCGTTCCTCGCAAAGTGGTTTGGTATTCATTGAGGAGATATTACAGAGTAGATTCAAGGGATTAAGTAGAGGCTTTCAACTTACTAGGGGGAGGCTGATCCCAAAGGAATTAGAAATTGTAAATGTATTCAAGGGAGAAAGAATAATTGGTTACTGGAATCCAGAAAATGGAACTACTTCAATTATGAACGAAGAAAACGATAGTAAGATGAGTTCAACATCATCTAATAAGCTTGAAAGTGTTATCTGGCCTGGAGGAACTATGAACATTCCAAAAGGTTGGAATCTACATGGCAAGAGGCTGAGGATTGGGGTTCCAGTAAATTCTGGTTTCGGCGAATTAATTAGCGTTATTTTTGATCCCCAAACAAACAAAACAACCGTAACTGGATTCTGTGTTGATGTGTTCAATGAAGCCATTAAAAGTTTAGATTATGAAGTAGATTATGAGTTTTTCCCGTTTGCTGCCAACGGACGAAGGGAAGGAACTTACTATTACGATCTCATCCTTGAGGTTTTTCATAAGGTAAGAATCATTTTTCCGGAGTAAACATTCCTTTCTTATGATAATTCGGACTATATTGTACTTGAATGTGGCATTTATATATTCTTTCTTGTGATCAACGGACTAGAATTATGATGCGGCTATGGGGGATATATCAATCATGGCCAGCAGATTTCCATACGTTGATTTCACACAGCCATTCACCGACTTAGGCATCGGAATCGTCGTGCCTAAAATCAACAAAAACAGTATGTGGATCTTCCTTCACCCTCTTTCTGGAGGTATGTGGATAACAACTACTGCTTTCTTTGTTTTCACTGGCTTTGTGGTTTGGCTGATTGAACATCCCATCAACGACGAGTTCCAAGGCTCGCGATGGGAGCAAATAGGAATGATCCTTTGGTACTCCTTCTCAACTCTAGTATTTGCTTATAGTAAGCACTCTATCTATGTTCAACATGAATATTTCTACTTGATTCATTATGCATATGCATACATTGAGCAACGCTAACTTTTTCACTATAATGGAAAACTGCAGAGGAGAAGCTGTTGAGCAACCTGTCAAAGTTTGTTGTGATAATATGGGTGTTTACGGTGCTTGTAATAACCTCAAGCTACACTGCAACTTTGGCTTCCATGTTAACAGTTCAACAGATTGAATTGAACTCGAAAGGGGAATATGTAGGTTATCATTATGGTTCTTGGGTTTCAGGAGATATTAACTTAAATTTTGAAAATAGAAGGCTAAAGCCATACAATTCTCCAGAAGAATATGCCAATGCTTTAACAAGGGGAAGAAAGAATGGAGGTGTGTCAGCCATTATTGATGAAATACCATACCTTAAAATATTCATTGCCAAGTACCCTGCAGATTACACCATGATTAAATCCAAGGACACCTCCGGCGGTTTTGGCTTTGTAAGATTTCTTTACAAAAAAAAAAACATGATTTTGATCCTTGATCCTTGTTTGATTTGCAGCAATGGGTGCTGATTTTGTTTTATGCATTATGTAGGCTTTCCCCAAAGGTTCTCCACTTGTCCAAGACATATCGAGTGCAATTGTGAGGCTAAGAGAAGAAGAAAAGCTGCAAATGATGGAATATAAATGGTTTCAAAGTATTGAATCAACCATTACAAACCAGGAGTCGGCAAGCAATCCCAGCAGGCTAAACCTTCATAGTTTTGGCGGTTTATTTCTTGTTACTGGCATGTCTTCCACTTCAGCTCTACTCGTATGCCTATATCAGAAACGTCGAGCCATAACAATCAGTACATTCAAATTCTACCTCAACAGTACCATAGGCTATGCAAAAACGCTACTTCAAAGGTTAAAATTATTTTACCGCTCTTGAACTGAAATTTTAAATTAGTGTTCTACTGTGTACAAATTTTATGTTATGCTGCTTCATTGAGTTTGTGTAATCATTGCAATTTCATGATATATGAATATATACAGGATGCTCTCTATTTGAATTGCAAAATACCTGTGAAAGTGTCCCTCTTGTTGATGTTCACCAGGAGTTATCTGAGAAGGTTAAGTTTAGCTCCAACTTCATCTCACCCATGCAATCCTTTGCTGTAGCCGTGATAAACTCGATTAAAGCAATCTGGTCCAAAAGGAATTCAAAATCGTCGATGTATTCAAGGTACAAAGAACACTTGTTACTGGAATCTGGAACATGGAATTACCACAATAATGAGGAAAGGAACAAGACGTCATCTAGTAACTTGAAAGTGTTATCTAGCCTGGAGGAACTAAGAACATTCAAAGTTTATCCCGTTTGTTGACGCCAACGGACGATAGGAAGGAACTTACAATGATCTTATCCTTCAGGTTTATTACAAGGACAGACTAGAATTACAATGCTGTCGGAGGGGATTCAACAATCATGGCCAGCAGATTTCCGTACGTCGATTTCACACTGAGGTTCACTGATTTACATACTACTGTGTACAAATTGTATGTTCTGTTGCTTTATTGAGTTTGTATAATCACTGCAATTTTATGATGTAGGAATATGGAAGATGTAAATTCTTATAAACATACAAAAAGTGTTTTTACATTGCCCACCAGAACATAAAATATGTACACAGTGGCCCACCAGTTCAAAATTTTGGTTTAGGTGTGATACTATATTTTTGAACATTGAAGTAGCGATTTTACAGAGCCTATGGTTCTGTTGAGGTAGAATCTGAAGTTGCTGATTGTTATGGTTCGACGTCTTTGATAGAGACATATGAGTAGAGCTGAAGTGGAAGGCATACCAGTAACAAAAAACAAACCTCCAAAGCTATGAAGATTAAGCCTGCTGGGATTACTTAGTGAGTCCTGGCTTGTGAAGATTGATTCATCATTGGTAAACCATTTCTTTTCCATCATTTGCAGCTTTCCTTCCTCTCTTAGCTTCATGATTGCACTCGACATGTCTTGTACAAGTAGTGAACCTTTAGGGAAACCCTATGAAATACATAAAACCAATCAGCACCCATTGCTGCAAAATCAAAATCATGACTGTGTCTGTGAATAGCTTTTCTAAAGGAATCTTAAAAAGCCAAAACCGCCTGAGATAGTCTTGGATTTTATCATGGCGTAATCGGCAGCGTACTTGGCAAGGAATACTTTAAGGTATGGTATTTCATCAATAATGGCCGACACACCACCATTCTTTCTTCCCCTTGTTAAAGCATTGGCATAGTCTTCTGGAGAATTGTATGGCTTTAGCCCTGGATTTTCAAAATTTAAGTTGCTAATAGCTCCTGAAACCCAAGAACCAGAATGATAACCAACATATTCCCCTTTCGAGTTCAATTCAATCTGTTGAACTGTTAACATGGAAGTCAAAGTTGCAGTGTAGCTTGAGGTTATTATAAGCACCGCAAACACCCATATTATCACAATGAACTTTGACAAGTTGCTCAAGAGATTCTCCTCTGCAGTTTTGAATTGTAGTATAAAAATAATAATTATTACTACTTATAGTTGGCTGAGCTCAATGTATGTATCGAACACAAATACCAAGATAAAACTACATTTAATTTTACTTTTAAAGCTAGAACTCAACTCGAGATTAACATGAGTATGTAGGCATCAAACAGAAATGTTATTGAACATAGAGTACTTACTGTGTGCAAATACTAGAGTTGAGAAAGAGTACCAAAAGATAGTTCCTATTTGCTCAGATGGTGAGCCTTGGAACTCGTCATTGATGGGACGTTCAATCAGCCAAACCACAAAGCCGGTGAAAACAAAGAAAGCAGCAGTTGTTATCCACATACCTCCGGTAAGAGGCTGAAGGAAGATCCACACACTGCTTTTGTTGATTTTTGGCACGACAATTCCAATGCCTAAGTCAGTGTATGGCAATGTGAAGTCCATATATGAAAATCTGCCTGAGGAAATTGTTATATCTCCCACAACAGCGTCGTAATTCTAGTCCATTGATCACAAGAAAGAAGAATAAGTAAATACAATATAGTCAGAAATCAGAATCATTAGAATTAAACGGAATGTATGCATTAAGTATGCCCATAAATTCAGTTTTTTTTATAATGTTGTAGTTTCAATTTAACAAGTAGGATTCCAGAAAGAGTGATAAATATTATCCTCTTGGTCATAACACTTCCTAACAGACTTTGGTTGATTACTGAAAACCAACCTTAGTATATTTTGATTATCAAATCTTTGAAGGTAAAAGTTCAATCCCATAAATCTGCAAGCTGCTACCATCTAAAAAAGCATTTTTACCTTGCGATAAACCTGAATGAGAAGATTATTGTAAGATCCTGAATTTCGTTCGTTGGCATCTTCAAATGGGATGAAGTTATAATGTACTTCGTAATCTAAACTTTGAACAGCTTCCTGAAACACATCAACGCAGAATCCAGATACAATTGTCTCATTTGTTTGGGGATCACGAATCACGCTAATTAATTCTCTGAATCCACTATTTACTGGAACACCAATCCTCAACATCCTCCCATGTAGAGACCAACCTTTTGGAATGTTCTTAGTTCCTCCAGGCCAAATAACACTTTCAAGTTTACTAGACGATGCTGTGTTTGTCTCAGTATGGTTTTCTTCCCTCGCTATTGGAGTAATTCCGATTTCTGGATTCCAGTAACCAATTATTCTTTCTCCCTTGAATACATTTACAATTTCGAATTCCTTTGGGATCAGCCTGCCATTAGTAGGTTGAAAGCCACCACTTATTCCCTTGAATCTACTTTGTGATATCTCATCAATAAACACCAAACCACTTTGTGAGGAATGGATAGTGGTGAAGTTCATATTCAATCTTGTTTCTTGGCGTACGATATCGGGATGTCGAGTCATTACACATTCTGCTGCTGTTGCAAGAGCCTGAACCGTATCATAAGTCCATATACCATAGACATTTAATTCCATTTTCTGCAAATTTTGGTTTTGGTTCAAGTTTTTACTCCTCCACCTCATCACGAATTTGCGAAGCTCCTTTGATGCAGGAATGTGAGGTTTGAATCCCACCACCCCTGCATTGACTCGATGACTGATGGATCCATTGAATTCATGAAGTTTGTAATCATATCAGTTGTAATCCAAGCATACCCTTGACTTATCATTCCAAGCCGTTTGGCGTTTAAGAAAAGTCGAGATGCGAGAATCGGTGACATGTGGGCCACATATACACTCGTCTGCAAATTCATGATCATCTTGAGCTGCTCTATGATTTCTTCATCGGTAGATGATGCTAAAAGGGCAATATGCAGGGCAAGACGAGCATCAGTCTCTTCAAAAGAAGTGATCAAATTAGAAAGGATTTGTCTTGCAGAATCATTATCTTCATAGATGAGGATAACACTTCTCCAACTAAATGATTCAGCAATGGTAGCAATGCCTTCGGCTCGAGAGGACTCGTCTTCACCAATTTGAATCAAATAAGGATACTCGGAGAAGGACATGAATGGAGCAGCTGCAAAGAGAGAAATAATTGGAATCTTGACTCTTGATCCTAACTCTGCTCAAATCTTCAGTCCAGCTGAATTTTCTGCTACAATAATGGCATCCAATTTCATACTTTCCAAGAGAACCAAGGCTGCACATCAGAAAGTGGAGGACCCTATCATAACAAAGAAAATAGGGTGCCATCTAAAGAGAATGTTCATTAAGAAAAACGAAAACATACCATGGGATAGAACAAGCAACGGATCACCCTCAGAGTCTCTGGTATGCAGAACTAGCTTTGTCCGGTAGTGGCTATTCCGATCGTAAAAGTCGGATATAGCCATGGAAATGCAGCTATCAACAATTTTTCCAACCCAAGATTGTCTATCAATAATCAATCCGACATGTACCCTTTCTATGGCAGTATCATTGATACTTGTAAGATTGGCAGACGATGGTTGTACAAGAGTACACAATACTGTAGCTAAAAACAAGGTCCAATTCTTTCTTGTGAAATCCATGTATGGTGCCAAAAAAACAATTTCCTGAAACTTTAGTTTGGCTGTAAGTACCACTCCTTTGCTTTATTCATATGGCCAAGAGTTCAAGAGATAGCCCTGTTGATCAGTTCATTAAACTTGACCCGACCCCAGTGTAATCCAGACCAACAGGGGCCATTGAGTTGAGGGTGATGGATATTGATTTTTCTTTTGGTTTACGGATAAATTTGAACCACATATATATAAGGTTAAGTTTAAATCTATCAAAAAGAACTCTCCACTTCAACATAAACATAAACAGGTCATCATCACTGCTCTGCTTAGATTCAGGATTAACTAGTCACTCATAAGAAGATATCAAAGTCATATTCATTAAGGAGATTCCTCTACTAAGTTAACACATAATATTCTCATTAAAAGATATAATTACAACCCAAAGCTAGGGTGAAATTGACTATCAGCTCTAATTTGAGATTTTGAATGGGATCCTGAGACCAAACACTTGACCAACAACCGAGAACCATGACAGAAGATATAGTTCCAGCACCACATCAAATTTAGGCTTAGCTGCGTCACTGAGAAAAAGCAACTTCATCCACTCAGCAGTCCCACATGGATGTAACTTGTACCATGGTCTTTTTAAGTATGGATGTTCCTATAATTAAAAATGTTCACATACCACCTTCAATCATATAACATGATAGCACCAAAGAATGTATTATTCCATTCGAGAATAAAACAAGGTGGGAAAAACATACCTCTTGAGTTATGAATGTCCATTTTGATTTTGACAATTCATTTGCAGAGCACGCGGGAAGCTCCTTTTCTATTTCATCCAAAGGAAAAGGACTTCCATCTGCACATGGTACAGTAATCATTCACTTATTCTCTTCAAATGAATAACGAATTGAACAATTTAAAACTGGAGTTCAATCTAGATACACACGCCAATACTCATGCCTTCACAAGAACTAAGAATATGGTAACCTGTCTCCTTGATTTGCCACCGTATACCACACTAACATGTATAAAATAAAAACACCAACCACAGAAGCATTACGAACTACCTGACATAATCTCTTAATTAAACATCAATTGTTTGCTACTAACAGCTTTGGTGAAGACAATAGAAAAAGGAACAGAACGTAAACATTGGAAACTTGGAAGGCATAAAGTTATCTATGAATCAGAATCCTAGGACCAGTAAAGTTTCAGCTACACTAAAAGATTTATGAGATCCATAATTACATAACCACCGCAGTTCTTCGGGATAGGGTTCAATAATTTTAGAACAAGATATTGATTCCAAGCTGCAATACCAGCAACATTATACTTCAAACAATCTTACTCCTTCAAATCAGACAATTCATTTTATGATTAGTCAACAAACCATGCAGCAATATTTCCATGGATTATGAGCATTATCTCTTTGGTCTTTCATCCATACCCAATTGTCTAATCTAAAAGTCCAAACATCGTATACTGACAAAAACTGTCCTTTTATTGATTTATTTGAACCTAGCTCTTTGAAATGCACAAGTGCATAGCAACGATATAGAAGTAATTGACGAAATGACCAATCTTAAAGATAAACAGGAATTTTTAGTTTGAAAGAGCACGAAAATAAGTTTATTCAACTTAGCTTTCTTCAATATGAGATACATCATACATTTAAGCCATATAAACAAGCTAAACTATACCATGAGTATGTTCTACCTCCAAGCTGACACAAAATCATTGCTATCCCGAGAAAGTGACTGTGTGAAGTGAACTTACCGCTGCAGTAAGCACGAAAATATAGCACTGGAACCCTAAATGTACTGCTGTAGACTATATGAAAATCACAGTAATGTAATTCATGATGACCGCTTTGGACCTAGAAAAACAACAGGAACATGATCAAAGTCAGCCAATAATAAATCAGACTATAGAACAAGAAAATCCCATGTTCACTCCCAAGCTACACATGAAATTTAACATTTCATGCAAAATATTAACTGGAAAAACCAATTAAAATATATTTACCAATGTGGCATCATCAATAACATCTTCGTTTCCAGGGCAACTGGTCTCTTCTTCCCCGGTGTCGATTTGACTGATTTGATCAATATCTTCCTGCGCCCAACAGAAAGAAGAAAAGAATGAAGAAAAAAAAACCCAACTTTTTGTGAAATAATCGAATATGATCCATTAATGACTCAAAGACTGGACCTCATTTAGCCTGGAAATGCATATCTTTTCCAGTGACAAGTAGCCCTCCTCCTGCAAAAGATTAAAAAAAAGCCGATTCCTTTAAAAGCACTAAATTATTTTGCAACAAGAATTGGTAAAAAAAATGAGTGAGAAGAGTAGTAACCTCAGGCGAAGCAAGCCAAGGGTGTTTAGGACAAAGAACCCATGACCATGGAGGAAAACCAGAGTTGTGACTTTCCCATTTCTGAGCAAATGCGAAAGCACCAATCTTGAAATCCTTTGCAGAAAGGGTTCCATCCCAATGTAAAACATCCATCTATTATCAAAACAAAACCAGAAAATATTAATTCGAATTCAATTTTTTTCCGGAAAATAAAAAGGAATCCAAAACTTAAATTTAACTATGGAGAACATTGAAGACTCGCCTCCAGAAATCGGATGAAGGAGAAAAGGGTTCCTCGGTGGAACTGATTGCTTTCACGGGGAATCAAACTTGATTTTTTGAACTTATTCAAGTGTTTGACTCAAGGCGTGATTATGCCGGAAACCCGAACATATTTTATTATACTCTGTTTTTCATTTTATTCCCCGCGTTTTTTATTTGTCAAATTGTGCCTCCAATCCCTCTATTTTAGTTAAATTTGAGATTTAGTCCCCGTACTTAAAGTACTAATGACGGCGATTATACAATGAGTTTTAAATTCGAAAAAGCAAGATGATTTAGTTTTTAACTTTTTCAAGTACAAGGACTAATTTGATACTATTTCTTGTAATTCGTTAATTGTCACACTAATTCTTCAATTCAACAGAGTCTCATGCTTGGTGTTAGCTCTAGGATTTATAGAGTAAAAATGTCCCCAAAAATTAAATGAAATGTGGAAAAAACCATAATGAAATAAATAATTGTGTCAAATTAAGGAAACCATAATTTTATTTGTTGTTAGAAGGAGCTAGCTGGGACAGTGATTTGATCAATTAGCATTTTCCTACATGAATTTAGTGTAATCCACCATTGAACATAGATTGTTTATCTTCTCTGAAGTTCATGTTCATCCGGATCGAATCTTCCCGTAGTCGGCCGGCCGGCCGGCAACTATAATCTGGTAAGAATAATGACTATGCCGCTAAGTACTTTGCTTCCAAGCCACCATACGGCGTTTCCGAAAACAGCCTGTGGGTTGAAACTACAACCCAATTCCGAAATAGAAACATGGTATAAATGAATGAAACAAGAGGTATACATACAAAAACAGAGTGCATATATTAGAGGATTAAAATATCTTCTTGTACACCAGATTAAAATTAACAAGGCATTTTTTTTCTCTTTTTTTTCTGTTTTTTTTAGAAATTAAATCCATATTCATACACTGCAACGAGGAAGGTTAACGCTAATAGTTAAGTGAGAGGATCACAGTCACCTTCTGCCAGTTTTAGGAAGATTAGTTAAGATAGGGAACCTGATACTGGTAGCCGAAGTAGTTACCATGACTGGGAGAGAAGTTGTAAGTGGCAGAACCAAGAAGAGTGGGGCCGTGGTTGTCAGCAGGTCCGGGGTAAACATAGGGTCTTTCGTACACAATCTGCGGGTACCTATCAGCGACCCTAGAATAGAATTGTTTGTCAACAGCTACGTTAGTGACTCGTGGACCATATCCTGCACTGTTGCCGCGAGGTCTCTTTGGTTGAGGCTTTGCAGCTTCAGTAGCCCCCTTCTTCTCTGCTTTAGCCTTCTCCAATTGGAGAACCCGCTTCTGAAGTGGATCAACAGGGTATTGCTCCTCAAGATTATGCTCCTCAATGCACTTGATCACAGCCTTCAGAGCCGCCAACTCTCGCTCACTAAAGTCAGACTGAAAATAAAGGAAAGTATTTCAGCCGAAAAAAGCAGCAAGATTTTTAACAAATTGCTCTCTGGGCCACATGCAAATGATTATTAAACAATTTAACTACCATATGGTGTCAGATTTATGAAAGGTATTGCAAGTAAAAACTAACTAGCCAGATAATCCTAAAAGATCAAACAAGATCCAAGCATGTTAGAGCGGCTGACGGGACAGAAAGCTGGTACAATCTGCTTCAGATCAAAAAATAAAAAATAAGCCAATATTCTTGAAGTAGTGTAGTAAAGAACACACCTGAGCAGTAAGAGACGCATTTCCAGGCTTAACAGGTGAAGAAGCCTTTTTTGCCTCCTTCAAGTAGGCCTTCAGTAAAGGTACAGGTGAGAACTGTGCTGTAAGATCAAATGCAAAAGCCAGGTTAACTGCATCAATCTGCCTTCCACTATCCACCAGAACTTCAATTATACCTGAAATATAAATAAAAGGAAATTACAAATTAACCAGAAGCAGTATAAAGAAAAGAAACGGTTGTTTCTACAACATTATTCCACATGAGTAATTCACAGCTCTTGCTCTAAAACATTGGTACTATTCATGGAGAGAAAACAGTATAGTTTAACACTGCTTGTCTTCATCTCAAACAAACTGGACACATATCTAAAAATGTCAGTCAACGGTCATCCAAAATGGAGGATGGTCCACTCAACTCCAAATAGCATTTTAACAACGATATTGTTTCAAAAATATCAAAACTTAAGATGCCCATCAGTTTAAAAGCAAAGATCAGTTTTGCTGGTTCCAACTTAAGACCTGACATGGTTTTCCTTTTAATAATTCTGAAAGCCTACTTGAAATTAGTCATATCAGTTTTTACTAAAATGGAAGAAAAGAAACATAATGGATGAATAAGAACGTAAACCCATGGTAAATAGAGAAACATTCAAGCTTGCTTTTCATAATCACTTCACGTCTCTCCAAACAAGCAAGTATTCTATGCAAATGACTTGTAAATGATGCTACGTAAGCTTACACTACACAAACCTAGCATTTTTTCGGACAAACCAAGGGAACGGCAGAGATCAGCTGTTTGACGACGACGAGAGACCATTGGTATCAGCCTTGAGAGTTCTTCCTCATTGAAGTCAGAAGCAATACCAAAAGTGGCAAGAAGTTGCAGGAAAGCATGAGCTTCCAATGAATTGCCATTACTAGCATCCAGATCAAGAGCATCCAACTTTGGTTTCCATTCCTCAGCAATTAACTTTGCTTGCTCCTTAATATCTTCAGAGATTAAAGCAGAAACTGAAACCACATCCATATTACTTAATAAAAAGCTAAGACATTCCATCAACATGATACAGGTTCGCCTAAGACCCAGTAGATTTGAATCTTTCTTTCTGTCCACATTTGGTGCTTCTATAAGGTAAAATCCTTTCAAAGATTCCAAGATCAAGTGAGCCGGGCTTGACGCAGCCTTCAATGCCCAAGGAATTTCCTCCTTTAGGGCAGCAAGGTTCTTACGATTATCTGATATAAACTTGTGCAGTCCTTCAGAGTCCATCTCTTCACAAAGTTTTACCAACTGGGGATAAGATTTCACCTCGAAATTTCCATTCTCAGAACATTTTATGTCCTCCGAATTTCTTTCGGAAGCTAAAGAATCAGGTGGTTTCTCCTCAACTGACAGTTCACCGCTGTCTCCATCACAGCTGACATCAGCAGGATCCTCAGGTGATACTTTCCTATGCTTTTCTAGAACATTAGTAATGGCAAAAACAGCAGCATCTCTCTTTTCTTGTAGCCTCACCAGTGAAGCATGTTCTTTTTCTACAACAGCAGCTTCACGCTTCTTCAATATTTCTCTAGATTTCCTTGTTTTTGTCTCAAACTCCTTTTCTTGGTCTTCCAACTCATGGAAGCGTCTCTTCAAGGACTTCTCAAGCCCATGGAAATGTTCCTCAAGTTCTTTCCATTTCAGATTAAGTGTCACGGCACGATGACTTTCAAGTTCAGCAAATGCTTTCTGAAGCTGCTGTATCTTAGAAGTTGTCGAGTCTATGAGTGTTGCAACTGACTGTTTATCTTCCATGGCATAAAACCTGTAAGAGAAAAACATCAGCTGGGATCAGATCCCCCACTGCAGAAGTAGAGAGAGAATGTGAAACCAAACAGATTTTCTAGAGTACAAAATCCTTCTGTAATCTCTTTGCAACAAAAGGGAAAATGAACAGAAAACATGAGTTAATAACCAAATAAAGCATAATTTACTTTGGATCATGACTACTTTCAACATCACCAACTTTACTTCTAATCAGAACAAATCACATTGATCTAAGCTCCCTTTCGGAAGATAATGAGTTTAAGCAAATTAAAGCTTTTCTTACTTTTCTCTATTTCCCAATTCTAAAGTGTCCTAACAGTGAGGACCACTTAGAACAAGCATATTTCCATTAATACTAATAAACAGATTAACATACTTCCAAATTTAACTAAACAGTAAGAACTCAAAACTTCAGCATCCTTAAGTTTAAAGTGAACATTCCTTTATCCCTCAACTGCTATAAATAAGTGATCAAGGCAATAAAAAGAAAATAAAATAAAATGAGAGCTCCAGTTTAACCTAGAAACCCTAAAAATAACTCGGCAATTAAAGACAAAACAAAGAAATAAAAAAATGCAATTTTACAGTAATGAAATAGCTGTTCTCAGCAGTGAATTTACAAGCCCCAAAATCACATATAGACAAAAACAAGCAAAGATCGTAAACACTAAACGAACACTCACCAAACCTAAGAAATACAGGACACCATCAGAACTGTGAAATTTTCACTGCAAACGCAGGGGGG